>FR989958.1:12158161-12758161 GCA_905404175.1 Anthocharis cardamines | reverse complement strand
TATATATTTTAGCCTATTCATGAAAATAAAATGTATTATTACAACAATTCTGAATAATATTAAATATGTGGTAAATGCACATACCTCATAAGTTCCTGTTTCCGCCTTGAAAAAGTGATCCCAGTAGAGTTTGAGCGCATTGGCTCCCTCCTCGGAGGCCATGCTCCGTGACCGCCAACCTTCAAGGATACCAATGAATAACGGTTTATAGATCTACAATAGCTATATTAGTTGGTGTCTATATTCGCGAGATGCCTGAGAGCAATTCTCGTGATATATTTCTATTTTAAATTTGATCCAACTATTTGAAAAACGTATTAACTTTCTACATAAAATATCATGATAGATAGATCATTACTAATTGACCAATGTGTGTTTGTATTATGAAAGTATTCTCAGTTATTGTTTATATATCTATAATTAAACTTAATTGTTAATAAATCATCATAATCAACAGAGTTGGCGAACCGAGATAGCACTTCACTAGTTTAGTAATAATTGTGTAACGCAAATGTAGTCTCGTTATCTCTCGGCCTATTTGTAAGATGTTCTAGTACTCTGAGGTTCTTGCCATTTAACGTAAAGTATTGATGTAATGTAACCAAAAGGGAACTTAAATAAAATGTACAGAAACTACCCTCAAACAGGTCAACCCCCACCTTTATATTATGATCCTAGTGAGGTCAGTACCGGGGGTACTACCTGTTTATGTGCTCTGTAAGTCGCATTTAATTAGTCCATTTTATAAAAGTACAATGTACACAACTAAATTATTGCTTCACCGACATTACATAGTACACACTTATTAGGGAAATCATTAGCGAAATCTAAAAGCAATCCGTATGGATGTGTAATTTCAATTACTCTATCGGTATATAGAACTAAATTATGTTATTTTACGATTTTTGTTGTATACACACTGAATTTGTGCTTTTATGATTCGAAGTTTTAAGGAGTGTACAATTTTGATTTTAGGAATAATATCGTTGCTATGCTAGTTACGTGAATCTCTCTTACCAAGTAACCAACTTTCGCTTTAATATAATAATGTCTTTGAAGTCAAACTTTCACTACTTAAATCACTGAAAATCCTTGAAGTTTGTTCACGGTTTAATGAATTCAATTTGTAAATATATTCATGGTTGATTTTTTATCGGTATAGTTTAATTTTCGCATATTTGCGGACACGCGATTCCCACTCCGCGCGGAGAGCCGGAGACTGACTCCAAGAATCCTTATCTGTGTGGTCTGTGAGCATTACTCGGTTCTATCGCGACTCTCGTCATGAATTAATAAATGCGTAACTTTGGGAAGCCTTAATTACCTACCTACATATATTTGTTATGTAACTACCCACAGGGCGACAAATTGCAATAAAAAACGTTCAAAATTAGAAACACAAAAAAATTATAATTTTTTCGATCCCATCGAACGAACGGGTTAGGGGCTAATTATTGAGGCTAGATAGACCCACTGGATGCCAGCTACATTACTACCACCAGTCAGTCATTTTCAAGATCACATTATTACTTCCCTTCTTCTCCTTTCAAGTTTTATATGGATTTAAAAATAAGTTATTTATAAATGTTTTTATTTAAAAAAAATAAGGAAGCATTTTCCTAGGTTCAAAAATTCGAAGAATTTAATTTTCAAATAATAATTAATTTACAAGATAATAAATACATAATCAGATGATAGAAATCTAGGACCTATCAGGTATTGTTATTGTCGAAACATACAAACATTTCATGCAAGGGTCTAGAATTATCAATATAATAATATTGCAGTTATCTCAGTAAGTGGGCACCGGCCAATACGCTATGTGTCCTTTTACATGTTATCTGCTGACCGCGAGATATCATATATATCCACTTTCATTGTGAATTGTTGTTAATTGAAAATTATCTGTTTACTTATTAGTTTAGTTTACAGTAAACTTAACAGTTTAGGAGCTTTTATTAAAAAAAATTGCCCGTATAACTTATTATTGAAATCTTAATATATTATAATATATTGTTTTTAAATTTATAAATTAATGAAAATTAAGATGATTATTGATTCTAGTTAATATTATAAATGTGAAAGTGTGTTCGTTGATTATTTATTATTATTGCACAGAAGTAATCAAGAGTTTTGAGAGTAATTACTAGAATTTACTTTAGTACAGCAATAGTTTAACATTTTAATGTTGTTTTCTTATACAATATCCTTTACATTTCTTTTTAATTAGTCTGTTTGTGTATCATCACAAGAATCCCAATATATATTTATATTTCATATTCATAATCTTTATAAGTTTGTAACTAACACATTGATTTGATTTTAATAAAAATAAGTAAAAAAATACAATTTTTTATCAAAGTAAAGCTGTGGGGAAGACCTATTGTAACTTCAAATTGGTTGATTTGTTTGTGCTGAATATAATTAATAAGATTTCTAGAAAACCATAAAATAGTTTTTATACCTAATATTTTTACAAAATAAATAATAAGCACAGAGAAAAGAATAAATAAATTTACTAAATAATATGCCTCCCCCTCAATTTGACCATACAAGTAGTGTTTAATACTTTGAAAAGATCGAAATTCGAAGAGATTCAGAATAGAAAACATTAAAAATCTGACGGTAGGTACAATATATGTAATGAAAATAACAAAAAGAAATCGAAGATTATGAGACATTAGTACATGAATAAAATAAAAGGTATAATAGAACTTAAAGACACTTACATAAAATTTTACTAATCCAATAGTATTTTATCGCTATTTGAGCTTTGCAAATATACTTATTGAACTAAAAGGAAAAAAGAAAAATAAAACAAACCTAACTAAAATTAGCAGGAATAAAATAAAAAATAACGTATGATTTGTATTTTGTAATCACTTGATGCGTGCGGTTGCGGACATACATTGACATGTATATTGTTGATCGAAGCGGACATACATAACAATAACATAATTTTTTATCTGTTGCAATTTGCAAAGCTTGCGAAAGTTGCCATTTTTAATTTTTTAAACTTAAAATGAAATAGAAGAAAATGTGCAATAATATATTTTTTTTGTGATTTATGGGATAACTTTGAAGATAACAAAATAAAAATGGATTGTATTACAATAATATTAGGTTAGGTTTTAGACAAATAAAGCCCATTTTTTGTTTCTTATAAGTAATATAATATTATAATTATGTATAATTTTCCCGTATTATTGGAGACTAGGAGTGAGGCGTTAGGCGTATTTATCGTAACAGATATAAATCACAGGTATTCAAAGATAACAGTTGTTTCTACGGTTGTGATATATCTGTTATTGAAAATAACATGCAATACTAAATAACAACTGTTCAATAAATACTAGTAACAGCTAAGCCGTTACATAACAACTGTGATTGTTACCTGTCTCAGTTAACAACTCAACTCAGTGTCTCAGCAACTACATTTAATTTGTTAAATTCTAAGTAAGCATTCACATTCCAATGTGAATGCTAATTGGACGCTGTTAAGCAATACAGTGTCAACCCACTTAATGATAAATAAATTAATTTTGATACCAATCGCTTCCTTGTGAACTGGAGTACATATTTCAAAAGAGATTTTTCAACATGATTTCCTTCCTGTAACATGTCTAATTGTATTTTATTGAATAATAAATACTAGGTGCATCTCGTTTTATCACACGACAATCATAGATGTTTAACTGAGACAGGTAATAATCACAGTTGTTATGTAACGGCTTGGCTGTTACTAGTATTTGTTGAACAGTTGTTATTAATTAGTAATGCATGATATTTTCAATAACAGATAATATATCACAACCGCAGGAACAACTGTTATCTGTTATCTTTAAATACCTGTGATTTATATCTGTTACGATAAATTCGCCTCACAGCACTCCAATTTGAGCTCCGTAATCTGTATTGTTGAGTGTCGTTGACTTTTGTAACCTTTTAGGTGATTTTTAACTCCTTCAGGTTAATTTTAGGTTACACGACTAAAAGGTTACTTTTAGGTGATTTTTCGGAATGAAACCACCTTTAAACGGAACGCTATGTTGGCTAACGAAAAACTTCATTAGTAGGCAGTGAGTGCAACCTCTGTTGTAGTGTTCTCTCTAGCGAGTGCAACTCTCAGACGAATAATCCTCTGAGGGTCAACCTCTAAAAACAAGTCTTTCTCTCTCGCACTGATATAGTAGCCAAAATTTCAATCGGCAATTCGGTAGGCTAGGTATATTTCTAAAATTTTTATTTCACTTGCAAATTACATTACATTATATTACTATAATATAAAAAAGAAGTTGCTGGTAAATGTAAATGAAAATGGAAAACACTACTAAATTATCCATATTTCTGTAAGTAAATATAAACAAAAAAATAAAATAAAGTTTATTCTTCATACTAAAAGGTTACTTTTTTATCCATTTTAGGTAACTTTTGACATGACACAGCTGGCAACACTGGTCGCAATATAAAAAAGTACTCTGTCTGTGGTATGTACTTAATCTGAGGTCTGTGGTTTCGCAGCCACAGATAGGTACTTAATCTGAGCACAGAGTACATTCTATATAACTGAGTCGCAGCTGTCGCTGTTTGTCGACACTAGTCATGGGCGTTGTTGATAATTTCCGTCATCGATGATCACCGGTGTGGCGCTAGCGGCACCCGATGTTGACATCGTTGTTTTCGTCAACGGTGACGGCCAGCGGTCAGTCACCTTTTGTTTCAACGATGCCGGGTGGTTAAAGATGTTTAGTTTCCGTTGACTTTATACATAAATATCGTTTTATTGTGAGAGTGATATTTAAATATGCTATATCGATAACAAAAACTATGTTGCAGTTGATTTTTAGATTTATGACCTAATTATACCTATGAAGACATGAATATGAAGGGGCTATGTAACATTTTTTAGAACTCATATTTTTTACGTTGAGTGAAGGTGTTATGTGTGTCTATAACAATATTTATATGTATAATTATTTTATTTGTCAAATTTAGTTACTAAATAAACAATCAAGAAAATTAATAATTTTAATATAATATTTTTTGATCATAGCCTTCAACGGTTGGAGTTGCCGATGCCGTTGCCGATGAGGGTAATCGGGCGGTGTCGGTAACTCTCGGTAATGTTTATACTGAATCGGGTTATCGAGTTTTACCGGTGCCTGTGACATCCGTTGCACATGACTTTGGCATCGGATGACGTCATCATAGACTGACATCGGTGTTCAACATCGTTGTTAAAAAAAACGGCCACCTCTAGTCGACACTTAAATCTTAATATGAGTTGTCGACTGATTGTGATAAGAAGTCGGTTAAAATAAATTAAATCTTGTTAGTTGTTTATTAAAAATCCAAAATTAGACATTCTTAAATCTTATCATTAGTTAAATTTTCTTATCGAATATTTTTTGCATCCAAATCCAAGGACAGTGCTGTAGACATGACTCAGTATTGAGAATTAAGTAATTTGTATCCTGTTCGTGCTTTTCTATAAATTACTTCATTGAAGATTCAAGAGCCTTCAAAGAACTTAAAATGTGGGAAAATATAATTGAAAATCTAAAGGATCCATTGCTTGTGGTTAAAGTTCAGAACTTCTTTGGTGTCGTTTATAAAAGAATAAATCAAACGAACGAAACTAGTGTCTTACATTCAGAGAGACTAGAAAAATATGAAGATTTTGATATTAAACAGCATAAGAGGATACCCAGTGATATTTCAGGCAGCTCCCAGAGCTCTTGTGATACGGAGACATCTAGGGAGAGTGGTCCTGATGAGTTGGAGCTTATGATAGGCAATAAATTCTGGTATTATTTGTTTGTGTTAGGAACGGCACTTGGGGATGAAATATTTTATGCAACATTTATACCATTCTGGTTCTGGAATGTTGATGGGGCAGTTGGAAGAAGAGTAGTCCTTGTGTGGACAGTTGTCATGTATATAGGTGGGTTAAAATTAGACTTATATCATTGAATATTGTTTGTTAAGAATATACATTGTATGACTATGGGTATGAGTATTCAGGAAATGAGTAATAATGTCAAACACTATTCATACTATCACAAGCAGGCAGATTAGAGGATTATGTGATAACATTTAATTTTTATGAAAGTAATTTGTACTGAATGACAAGTCTACCTTTTAATTTGTAATGATTTATGTGATAAATTCATAAATATGATAAGTAGATTGCCATTGTCAAGATTTATTAATGACTAGCAAAGCGCCCCGGCTTCACACGGGTGCAATGTAGATGTACTATACACAAAACATAGCCTATGTTACTTGCTGATGTAGCTTTCTATTGGTGAAAGAATTTTCAAAATCAGTCCAGTAGTTTTTGAGTTTATTCATAACATACAAAAATACAAATCTTTCTTCTTTATAATATTAGTATAGATTTCATAACATGTTACATAGGTTTTCTAGTTTTAATAATTGGATACATTTTTCAAGGCTATTATTGTTTCTAGTTTCTTACCACATTTAATTTATACATCATTGTATTGAATACTTGTTGAATATTGATTCCAAGTTGGTTGTCATTTTTTGTCCAGTCAATGTAAACTCAATTTTGTATGTATATTCAATTCCAGGCCAAGGCTTCAAAGACATAATTCGGTGGCCACGACCTGGCTATCCTGTTAAGAAATTACAAGAGAAATGGGCAATAGAGTATGGAATGCCATCCACTCATGCTATGGTGGCTGTGTCCATTCCATTCTCCGTGCTGTTCTACACTATAGATAGATACCAGTACCCCGTGCACTGGGGTGTGATTATAGCAGTGTCTTGGTGCACATTGATATGTGTCAGTCGAATTTATTTGGGAATGCATAGTGTTTTGGTAAGAATAATATTGTATACTGTTTATTTAACACCTCAGATACAGCATGAATCTGAAATAAATTGGATAAAATATCAAAAACTAATCAGTTCAAAAATGTAGTTATTCGTAAATATATATAGTTACTATGACTAGAATTTATAAAAATAAATGAAGAAAACAATTAAATTCACAGGCATAATATATCCATAATTTTATTACGCAGTTAAAAGTGTTTTTGCACAAGATGATTTATTATTATACTTTTCAATTGTTAAATGGATGAAAAAAAGCTCAACTGTTATTACAAAATACTAATTAAAATTTGTGTGATTGTTGATACAAAAACAGCTGCGCAATGTAGGATCTAGAAGCAGATGATATTGGCTATTTAACATGCATATTACAATTTGTATATATGAGCTAGATTCTAGCAAACTGTGGACATAAATGAGCATTTGGCATATCAGATGAATTTATTGAACAATTTTAGGACATAGCAGCGGGTTTGGTGCTGTCATCCTCGCTGATGCTGGTGCTGGTCCCACTGGTGGACTGGTTGGACGGGCTGCTGCTGACGAGTCGCTACACGCCGCTGCTGGTGCTCACCGTCTCCATCCTGGTCATCGTATACCACCCGCAGTCTGATAAGTGGACACCTACTAGGTGAATATTACTGAGAATGCTGCAATGACTATTACTTCAGTTATATGCCGAACGCTTTATTTTGTCCAAAATAGAGTTGAATGTATATATAATTACTGTTTATGGGTGGACAACCTCTTTTTGTTCGGAATGAGATGTTAGGTCCCTGCATCTACTGAATTAATCTTGGATATTCGGAAATCCCGTAAATTACCATATGACCACGACATTCTGCAGAACCCGACCCCGCGTTTCTTTAGGCATTCGGGAACATTCAAGGAAAAAGCCGAGGCATTACTCAGAGTCCAACATCACATCGACAATCATTGGAGTTCAAATTACGTTCAAAAAATAATTAAGCTTTGACTGATATTGTGGGGCTGAGCTCGTTCCTATCGAGTGAATCTTATACCGTCAGCTCGTATATCGATATTGAACTCGGACGTTGCCCATTCCAGAGGGGACACGACCATGATAGTGAGCGTGTGCGCGGGCATCCTGCTGGGCTCGTGGGTCAACTACCAGCTGGGCAACGTGCGGGCGCCGCGCGGGCCGCCGCCGCCCTACCGCGTGCTGTGGCCCTCCGTCGACATGTGCGGGCTGCTGCTGCTGCGGACCACGCTCGGCTTCTGCGGCGTGCTGGCCACCCGGGCCTTCGCCAAGTCCTTCTCCTACGGCTTCGTGTGCGCTCTGCTCGGCAGGGACAAGAACGAGCTACGCAACTCCGAGGACAGCTTGGACAATAAGCACAAGATCTTCGTGGAGTGCTGCTACAAGTACTTCACGTACGGCCTCATCGGACTTAACACCACCTACGTGTTCCCCAACATTTTCGATCTCTTGCAGATAAATAGACCCACGTATTATACTGAGATTTGATAGTCGATATTAATGATAATTATCTGTTATGGCGATGTTATTGATATACGGTATATACCACGCTGTGACGATGGCAATTGGGTCTCGTTTGCTCGTTTGAAGTTATTCAGAACACGTCTCAAAAATATTAACGTCACGCACATTAAACGTCTGAGTTGACAACAACTGTAGCGCAGGCAGTAGTTAGTACATATTTACTAAATTAATAATATATATAAAATATGTGTAAGTCAATTGATACCTCCTAAATTAAGATTTAGTATATTATAGTTTAGTAATACGGTAGCATGTGACATGTAACTTGTGTGATATGTTTTGATTTATGTTTAGATAACATAAGGTGATCTTTTTGAAAGGTTTTATTTACTCCATGGTGTCCGCTCGTTATCTAGACTCTCCCGAGTGAATATTTAAACTTGCTTCAATAAAAGAAGTACGCATATTGATATTGTATTTACAATAAAAATTGTCGATAACAAGCTATTAAAGCTAAAGTATATAAAATAAACGAAACTATACCAAACTTTAAAAATACTCCCACCAATTACTGCTGGAACTAATCTGAATATTTCAGTAAATTTATGTAGAATTTTGAGGAAATATAATAATAATAACCTTCTGGTATGATAGAAAATGATTTCACGAGTTCTTAAATTGTTACAAAAAATATGTATAAATATTTTTGACGTTTTGCCCTCTTTGGTTGACAGGCACCTAAATCTTCAAATACCACCAAATACAAATTTTATTGATCTATACTACATGTCTTTAAAGTATTACTTATTTGGTAATAATTTGTTACAAACAAAAGATAATAACTAAAACATTTCCTAATAATAATTAACTTCTTTTTTAAAGAAATATGACATATCTAGCAATTTCAACAAAGCCACCGTCTGAAGTATACATATACAATGGCTCAACATACTAAAATAAACCTTTCGAAAAAAAATAATTTGATATAATTTTTTGTTTAACACATTTTACATGTTAATAATATTATTTTATTATATGATTTAAAACAGATTTATGAAATCTCAGGTCGGTTCTGAAGCTTCACATTTTAGCTGATTTTTGTTCAGATCTTTTTATTCACACAATATTTACACATTACGAGATTAAAACTACAATAATTGTTAAATTAAAACTATGCTGTTCAGTCGTGTTTGTTTTGTGTGTAGGTACATTGTAGATACATCGCTACTTTCTGTTTATCTGATTATTTTTATCAATTTAAGCATTAAGCAAAATTCTAGTACTGGCCGGTTAACTTGTTATCATTGTTAATTACCTTATAAGATACTGGTGAGTATATTGTTCACATTAATTTGAATTATATTTCAAAACGCGTTCATTCGATTTTTGTTAAAAAGACATTATCTAAAGAGGAATGATTTAATTTTTTGTATGTTTGTAACGAATAAACTCAAAAACTACTGGACCGAATTAGAAAACTATTTCACGAATAGAAAGCTATATTATCAGCAACATGGCGCTTTTTCTCATCTACATTGCATCCGTGCGAAGCCAAGGAGTGATTCAAAGGTAAAACTCACTAAGTGTAATTTTGAATAAAAATAAATATGTCCATTCCCGCACATCTACGATAAGAACCTAATACTAAGTGCGTATTACGCTTCATATTTTTGTTATGGACCACAATATGCAAATAGTGCTGTTCTTACCATATAGGTTTAAGCTTAAAATAAGCAATAGCAGTAAACATTATTTTTTTTCAAAATGACTTTGAACCGACTATATAGTTGTTTGAACTGCTTGAAGCGGGAGCTGTTGAAGTTGGGGTTAGAGTTGTCAATGGTAAGTGGGAGCAGGGGGTAGGAGGCTTAGTGGATATGTGCCTTATTAACGTGGTACAGCAATTTACATAGATTTTATTGTATTAGCTATTAGTTCATGTCCGTTATAAGGGTGACTGTGTGTGAAGGACGAATTATTGTTGGTTACACCGTTGTGTTTTGGAATAATTTAGTTATCAAGTCCTTGTATTTTCTTTCCAGTTTGAGATGTTATATATGTCTAGATATTATGATGTTTAAGTTCTAGAAATATAGTTTACTGTCTTGTATTAGGTCGTTGGGTGACCTATTTAGCTAATTTTTTATGCACGGTTCTTTTTATGTAAAAATAATGTTATAATCTATTGTGTGGTATTATTATTTACTGGGTATCTGTAACCGTTTTCCTGTGATAGTTGACTCACAAGTCAGCCAGTAGGAGGTGTTTCTTTATTCATTTAGATAATTTTATTAAAGAAATCGTATTCCTAGAAATCATGTTCTACTCTGCGTTATATAAAAATATATAATTGTTAAATAAAACATACTGTTTGATATT
This sequence comes from Anthocharis cardamines, assembly GCA_905404175.1. Lineage (NCBI taxonomy): Eukaryota > Metazoa > Arthropoda > Insecta > Lepidoptera > Pieridae > Anthocharis > Anthocharis cardamines. Next base: position 12,747,456 of record FR989958.1, on the reverse strand, counting down.
GTAACATATATTTCAACCAAATTTCAATAGTAAATTTGTCACCTACTAACATTACATATTGTTGCCTATACACTTACTTACATAGCATTATTATTGATACATAGGGGATACATTGAAACAAGGGACGAACACAAAAAATACCTTAATTGTGGATAGTATGAGTCTTAATTAGAGTTACTAAATACGGTGCCATGCACCCAAATTTTAAATTGCACATCAACATGCTAGCATGCGTCAACAGATGACACGCCGGGTACGGATAGTCCCGGCTGCGCTTAGAACATGCCAGAAACTATTCGTTTCGTCAATCTGTTGTTTGTATGCAATTTCAATTGATTTCTTATACAATTAAGATAGCCGAAACGAATAATTGAGCCGGTCCCTGAGTCTGGCGTCCAGGGCCGGATTTAGGGAACCTGCCAGTGCAACAGAGACATGAAATAATGATATTAAATTCCGACGAGTGAACAACTTTTCCTTTGGTATTTTTTTCCTTGCTTGACCTTTACTGATTATATTGTTCTTAAATATTTAAAAAAAAAATCATTTTATTTGGAGCCACCACTCTTGATGCTCCAAGGTCTCCAATTCTCTAAATCCGGCCCTCCTAATCCACGATGACGTCGTCACACAACAATATCGTTTAACGTCATCGTGACGTATCGGCTGTTATCTAATAGCGTTGTGTATTTCACAATGTGTGGGCATATTCTCTATCGACACTATCACCTTCGTCACACTGATAGTAAATGGAAAATGTTCCAATCATAGATAAGTTTTATGATTTACTAACGTAATTTGCGTATTGTATATTCAAACTCACCGTGATCGGGAAATTTGCGCTGCGACTGTTATCCGCTCGAGCACTGCAGGTGAATTTTACAAGTTTTTATTTTTAAAATGAACGAGTGCGTATTCTGTCTAGGAAAATTTATTTTTCTAAAATCCATTGATGTGGTTTAAGTATTTATCAAAAACGGTTCCGTAGTATTTTTCGCTATCTACACTAATAATGTTATAAAGAGAAAAGATTTGTATTTTTGTCAAATACACTCAAAAACTACTGGACAGATTTTAAACATTATTACAGCAATGGAGCTGTATGTATATACATCTGAATTGCATCCATGCGTAGTCTGAATTGCATCTGAATTTCCACGCGAACTTAAAAAATCACCTGCATACGACTGGAGCTGTGCCTGTGCGGTCTCGATAAACGACATTTATGCTTCTAACACTGCTTTCAATTAAAAGTTTGCGAGAAGCTTAAAAATCATTATAAGAACATAACATAAATATAATAATTCCATCTTCTGAGAGAGAGGTACAGCGCTGGGTGGTATTTTGGTGACACAGTGCTTTCAGATGTTATTAGGGTCCCGTAACCTACAGTGCAACCATGGCATCGGTCTAAACAACAAGAATAAGAATACATAAATTCTATACAATATATTTTAGATAACAGAACTTACGTTATCGCTATTGACACTTCAGGAAGACTACGTGACCTTACTGGTATTAATAATAGGGATGTTGACTATTTTTTGGAATTGCTTTTATTTTATAGATACATCCTTTATAAACACGAAAAAAAAATCTTATCAAAAAATATTACATATTTCAATAAAAAATACGTAAATAAAAATACTTTTCAAAAATTCCCGCTAAAACGCTCCAAACTGTCACGTGACGTCACAGACCGAATTTATTCGTGAGAAGTGAAAAGATTTGTTAAGATCTAACTTTGATCGAACGCGAGCGAGATTGTTTATCGGTCTGTGACGTCACGTGACGTTTTGAGCGTTTTAGCGGGAATTTTTGAAAAGTATTTTTATTTACGTATTTTTTATTAAAATATGCATTAAATATGTAATATTTTTATACAAGATTTTTTTTTTCGTGTTTAGAAAGGATGTATCTATAAAATAAAAGCAATTCCAAAAAATAGTCAACATCCCCATTCACTTTGGATTTAAATTAGGTCTAACTCTTAGGAAAGTATCTAATGGCAGACCGAGTCGTTCACAAAAAAAAAGTTAGAATATCATGTATATATATTTTTTATATTGATTGACGTTTTCATGAAAGTTACTAATTATCTTTATAGGTTTAATTTCATACACGCGAATTAAATTTATAAAATATCTATACATATTTTTATATATTTTGGTTTACGAGTATCCTTATCATTATGGCAATGAACAGTTTTTTTGCAAAATTAAAATAAAATAATTTGAACGTATCAAACGAATTATACGGTACAACCGATAAATATTCCTCGCAATGTTCAGGTTATTTTATTTAAATATTCAAATCGAATCGATTGTAGTCGAAGGTAACCGACGCTTACATTTTAAAAAATAAATAAATAGTGTCTGGTCAATGTCTTAAAACATTTTTAAAGTTGTATTTTCTTACGATACCATTTGTAAATATGACGCGGCCAAGCTCATATATTAATTCTAAAGTAGAACTTCATATGTCCCCGCCACTCGAGAGTCGAGACCAACGCAGGTACGTGTGGAATTCATAAACTATACATTTGTGTGAAGCGTTTCACGAGGCAGTGGCGGCTTTAATGTACGATGACGTCCTATCTCTATGCCCAGTTAAAATAGTTGAGATATAGGAGAAGAAGGTAGCCAGATGTACTTTTGAAGTCTTCCGATATGAGTAAAATTAAGCAAGTAAAATGTCAGCAGTCTTGCAAGATATACTTATTATGAATGTCATGTCCGAACATATTTCAAATCTAAGACTAGCTCGATATCGTCATTTTACAAATCCTAAAATATATATTTTTTAACGACGTGATTACTTTCGGATGTCGACTTACGACTGCAGCCTGAATGGGTTTTTGACATTTTTAATTCGACTTCAAGTTTTATAATAACAAAAATAGAAGGCATTTTTCGCGCGTCTATACGACTTGCGATCTTATGCGCGCGCGCAGGTGTCCGTACCGACCGCGAACATCCGACAGGTAATCGTCTGTTTAAATAAATTTAAAGCTACAGTTTATGAATTGCACGTTTTGCTGTGTCGCTCAGCACGAGGTGGTGCACGTCGCCATCATCTGGCAGAACTCCTCGAACTGCCGGTCGCTGTCGCTCTCGTACTGGAAATTCAATTATGCTATTTCAAAATCACAAGCATGCTAAATGTCCAAGATAAGGTTTGACTCGAGGCCCTAGCGTGACCGACTGGCGAGAATTTATTCTTGTCTGACAAAAATGACAGATACTTTTTGCAGGCAGGTTCATGTTCGGCTATCAGATCAAGTTTCTACAGTCAGTTTTATTGCTTATTAAATATTTAACGCAATATTTTTATTCGTTGTATTTGGATACATGGATGCAGAAGAACTGAGACTTTTATCTAGGATTAGCGATCTTTATTACATAGTACTACGACGATCGTCACTCGTATTTTTGTTACTCGGAGGTCTATTACCAAAATCGAACGCCAAAATTTCGGAGAAACGAAAGAACAACAAATATTTTCAATTCTTTTTACAATTATAATTACGATCATAATAATGTCAAACGAAAGACAAACCGTCTTATTCATAAACATGATATAAGCTTTGAAATACTTAAAGTATGTTTTGTCTCACTCTATCGAACACTAAATGACTTTAGAACGAAAGATATGCAACATAATTTAACTATTTCCAGCTTATAATATGTTTATGAATAAGACCGATAATGTCTAATTCCGAACGATGGATCGATCATCGGGTCCGAAAGATTTTCGTAATAGGAAAATGTACGATCCGTCAGCCGAAACTTTGTATTATGGTTTTGATAAATAGGCCTCCTGTGCTGTAAGAAAGGTTACGACGGCTCACCTCTGAGTCGCTGTCATCATCAGAATACTCGAAGTCGTCGAAGAGCGGCGCGGCGGGCGTGCGGCGCGCGAGGCGGCGCGGGGAGCGGCCGGCGTAGTCGCGCGCGTCGTGCGCCGCGCCGCCCGCCGCCAGCAGGTACGACACCATCGCGACGTCGCCGCGCTGCGCCGCCACGTGCAGCGCCGTGCGCCCGGCCAGGCCCTCCTGGGGGGGACGGCGAACATTACATTACGGTCAAAGAAATATATGTACTTAGAAGAACGGGCCTTATAGGAGCGCTTGGTACGGTTTCTCTGGAGTAAGAGTAGTTCTTACCCCAGCCACCGCGGCGCTGCTAGTATTCGTGGAAACGCACACTCTGACGCTGGAGTCATAGCGCGCACTTTCTCGCACCCAGCCGCTTTTAGAGAGTTATTGCCATTCGCTCGTAAGAGCAAGCGATACAACGCGAGGGGAGAAGTTAGCGGACTGCTTAGATGTGTGTCACACCGAAAAGGCTTTTTCTTGTAGGTTCCCAAGTTGTATTGAGATATACAAGCGATAGTACATTTGCCATAATGTACTTAGCAGGCAAATAATATTATGTAGATCATGACATCAAAATATACACAGTTTTAAAACACTTTCATTATAGAATATTCAGTTATTAAAAAAATAACGCCAGCTATGTACGGTTAAGAATAATAGATGAAATCTGGAATTTTATGTTAGTATATATGTACATACATACATATACATCACGCCTCTTTCCCATTGGGGTAGGCAGAGATCACGGAATTCCATATGCTCCGATCCTTACATACCACTTTCGCTTCTTCTACTTTCATCAATGCTTTCATACACACTCGACGGTTACGAGTACTTTTGATCTGCCCTTTTGCAGAACGTCCCCGATCTGATCGAGGTACGTTCGCCTAGGTCGACCACTAGGTTTTATGTTAGTGATATAACAAAAAAAGAGGGAATTCGGTTGAGTTAGTTGTTACTGAGGGAGTTTTAACGGTTAATAAGAAAATAGATTTTTATCAATGTCAGCGAGCGCGGCAACATGAAACGTACGTCGCCGATGAAAACCCCGTTATCAGTTATCACTCGATTGGACGGATTTCCCAACATCGAAAATAAACCGATAAAATCTGTTATTTACAAGCAAATTAAATATTTGTAGAAGATATGTTTGTAGATTTTTAAGACAACAAACAAGCTCATTACACCCAGCCTCAGGTATCGATGAAGCACCGTCGCTCGTCGACTTATTTTTAGTTTCACCTCTAGCATTTGGAAATCCATAGTCTCGAATCTCGATTCCTCCCAGTTTTTCAATAATTAATTACGATAGAATATGTGTTTATCAAAAAATAATTAATCGATTTACAACGATTACAAATAGAGTAATACTACACAGTTGATTCTTGCAATATATTCAAAGTTGTCTCTAAGCAAGATGTCTATTACCGGTAATTTCTATCATAACACCGTTTATAGACAGGGATGTTACGGAGCTTCGATTTCGGTTCCGAAAGGTCGGAACTTCCGATTGATTTTGCACCTCCGATTCCGATTTCGGTTCCGATAAATTAGAATCGGAGATTATAATCGGAGGTCGAAGCACATCGGCGACGGTAGCCGCGGTCAGCGAAATTTGATTTAATTAATTTCTGTTTAAAATTTAAGAAAATTAGTTTATTTTTTTGTATCACACCCATGAAGATGTTTACTTTTTTGAACTGATATGAATGAAACTGATGAATATTGTTTGTAATTTTATTTTATTACACATCTCTCTTTTGTGTCTGCCTCCGATTCCGAATTCGGTTCCGGTAAAACCACTTCCGTAACATCCCTAGTTTATACTATAATAGCTTATAATAATGTAGCTTTAATGATATTCCATACATTGTTATTGACAAACGTTAATGCTTGTCTGATTCGAGAAATTTCTCAATTAAAATTGTCATAACATAGGTAGGTTTGTTGACGTACATTATTTCTTAGTGTGAGTCTTGACCATTGCGAGGACTTTATATTATCTACTATCATGTAACAAGCGCAATAGTTCCCACAACTTCCCGTATTATTAAGCGGTATGAAAGCAGATATCCCCTCACCTGGGCGTTGACATTAGCTCCGCGGGAGACCAGCGTCCTCAGCTCCTCCAGGTATCCTTTAGCTGCCGCCAAGTGTACGCACGTCTGACCTGGAACAATAGGAATATATCATAAGTCGGGCAACTGCTAAATAATCTATCGGATATTAATTCATCGTTCATAGAAATTTGAAGAGTTCGTTGCTCTTTTTAGAATAAACAAGTATCCTATAATTATGATTCTCTAGTCTCTACTTTTTGATATATTTGTCTAAAATATTATGTCGATACCTCCTATGTATAGTGAGTCAACTAACAGTTCAGTTGTTCAGGAGATGAAAAATAATGTACAGAATTGGATAATATGATGGTTGGATTTTATTGATATCAAACTAATTCAAAATAAATTAAATATATTTTTAACAAAAATTAAAATCTATTGCTGCGGTATAAAATTGTTTTGACGATTCTTGTTTTTAACTGAGATTTAAAATGCATTTTTACCTGAGGGCAATTAATGTTTTTAATTTTTTTTAACATTGATATGAAGATCATCGTTTATTATGTACGTAAAAAAACCAAAATACCAAAATTTGTTAGATGACTCAGTATACTTGGAGGTATTGATGTGATCTGCCGCTATCTATATACATACTAGAAAGACGGACAAATAAACACATAATCACATAGTACAAGCTCTTCTCGAAAAATAATACAAAAATGGATCTCCCAGATCATATTACGAAGGCAATTACTTTAAATTTTAAAAAAATAAACCGCCAATCTGACTTTTAACCTTTCAGTATGGGCAGGCTGAGATTACACACAGTCTGCGATGACATAACACTTCACTCTTGCTATAATGTTGTTAATACTTTCGCCGAAGAGAATGGACGTCATATAACTAAGTTTTATTGACACAAATATTATTAACCTTTTGATTGAATAACAGTAATAAACGGTTTAAATTATTTTTTTTATCAGATGTTTAAGTTTTTGTGTTAACAACTTTACTTCATTGCACCTGATAATTTCTGAATAACCACTCTTGTATAATCTCTCTTTTGAATAGGAATAACTGTCATTCATAATTATGACTTGATTAAAATAAACTTAAAGTTCAAAAAACGTAATTTATAATTATAAAAACGAAGTTGTACTTATAGGGGAGACATTAAATTACCCTGAAATATTATGACACAAATAACTCATCTGAAAACTAATTGTAGGTATAAAATTACTCATCACATACGTTTTCTAAACAACAGCGTCTATAACAGATGTTGGCCTATTTCCAAAGTTATTTCTGATATACAAAATGTAATCGAAATAGTCTGCGCGGGGCGAATAGTTTTTTAAAATAGACATGTGAATGTGGAACAAAAGAAATAGATTATATTTAATAGGTACATAGGTATTTATCAAAAACTATCCTCCGTATATTTATTATAAATTATAATACTATAAAGACGAAAGTATAACAGTATACGACAGTTGCCTATAACGTCTTCACCTTACACTGAACCGATTTTGATAAAAGTTTGAACATACAATTTGAAAAATTAAACAGGATTAATTATATATAGTTTATTTTAAAATTTATTAGGTTACTTTAAAAGTAAGACTTGCAACCAATGGTTATAACAACTTTTATAAATTCCAGCTAAGTACCATAATATGGCACATCAATGAAAATACTTCATTGATGAGCCATATAATATATTATACCAATTTATATAGAAATATTCCGCTATAGAGATGTCAGATGAATTTAAAGGACGCAATAATCAGTTGAAATAATATAATACTGTCTTCCTATTTGATACTCGTAGCTATTAAGCCGCGGTCAATCAACGGAATGTTTTGAGCCGAAATATTATTAATTTACCTTGAAAATACAAACGTCATGAGACCAGTTGGCTTTATTATGTGCATACTATTAAACTATCGCGATGACTATTTGCAAACATACCTAGGTGTTAGTTAACCAGGACTTTATACATTTATATACGATTTCTTATACATATTTTACGTCATGATAACATATCTATATTTTTTAATGGCTGCGGCCTGCGAGATAGAAAATGTTATTATACATAGCACGATAGAGATATCAAGTATCATGCCAATGACAGCAGATGAGTCGCTAATCCCTTATTCAGAGGTCAGTCTGTTTGTACGAAATCGCTTATCTATCCCAACATTAAACATGTTTTTGTGGTTTCACAATTTTATAGCCTAATTTCACCTATCTTATTTAAATTCGCAATATGTATCTATAATATATTTGCTTACATTACATGTGTATTGTTTATCAAATCACGGCAAAAGTACAATACTACAAAATCAACTACAACCTACAATTATTATTACTACTTTGAGTGTTGATTCAATATGATGACGATATATAAGATCAAGGTAAAATAAATATGTACATGACAAATTGTTTTGATTGCAATGAAGAAGTTAGTCATTTCGTATGTAGTAGTTGCAGTTGAATCTTAAATGACAGATTAAAATGAGCCGTAGTATAAGTATTTATAATAATATATAGTTGCGTAGAATGCGCGCGAGCGGTCAGGCGGGCGGGGGGCGGGGCGGCGTTCGGCGGGTGTGCGCGGGGTTGGGGTTCGCGCGGAGGGGGAACTCGGGTTTTCCGAATAATGTGGCAATCGCCGCGCGCGCTGTTGGCCTCACCATATATAGCCGACGATATTTTCACCGTTTCCGCGTCCCATACAAGTTATATATGTGACAGGTTTCCAATATTCATATCTTACTTGATACCGATTCTAGAAGATTCCTTAAATATTAGATTGGGGTCTCCTGCAGTCAAGATACATATTATGTAATGCATATTTGACATTGATAACTCGGACGGATCCTGTCTGAAACCTAAGACGAGAGTTAAACAATAAAGTACCTACCAACAAATTTTCTAACCTATCACGATATGGTGTGGGAAACGTTTAAATGACCAAAAATATTTTAAAATAAATTTACTTAAAAATATATAATATGTATTACTATCTGTCAATCACCAGAAATGTTGGTGTCTGTTATTGGAAATTCTCAACCGTCCGCGTCGTTCCATAATATTTCAATCTCCTCAATAATTTAAAGGATAACAAACAGCAAACATTATAAATGTCCATTTCTTAAAGCAATTTATTAATTGGAAACCGGATTCCAGTTGGTTTTCCAAAAAAGCGGTGCGGTCATCGATTTACTTAATGGATCGGCTTCTACCGCGAGACTACGATACAATTATTCACGTTTTACGATTGCCAATTTAAGTAATTCCTATGTAAGAAGATCAAATATTGGTACAGTAGAATCTCACTAATCCGGCACTATTAAAAACCAGCCGGATTATTAGAACGTTTGGATTACTGGATTGTATAGAAAAATCTTAATAAATAAAATAAGATAATTCATAAAGGGAATACGATCTATTTCTGTTCATGTTCTACAAGTTTTTTTATAACTGTAACATAACTGTATCACAATTAACAGTTTTAAAATAATCCTTAATTGGGGTCTGTTTTTGTTCAACTTATATTATGGTGGAGCCGCGGGCGGATCGTGCTGGATTATTTAGCGTGTCGGTCTATTGAAGTGCCGGATTAGTGAGATTATATTGTATTGTCTAATGTTAACGCCTTCATTAGATATCTAAATTGGACGACTGCAAGACGATTCATGATGTCGATACTGTCCGTTAAAGTTAGTGTCCCACTATGGGAATTCACATGACAGATAAAAAGAGATACCGATCGTGATAGAATAATATTATCAACATATCAATAATGTCCTTAATCCTCATCAAACACTGAATCGATCAATTTATACATACAAAACTGATTATATCATTGACTAGTAACACGCCCAGGCTTCGCAGGGGTGCAATGTAGATATACTACAAACAAAAAAGCCTATGTTACTCGATGATAATGTAGCTTTCTATTGGTGAAATACTTTTTAAAATCGGTCCAGTAGATTTTGAGTTAAATCGTAACAAACAAACAAATATTTAATCTTTATAATATTTATATTATTTAAACATCATCAGATATATACGCTTGGGATTTCCAAACGTAACTGCAAGAATGCTTTCACCTGCCTGGGTATAACCCAGAGAACATCCAAGTCATTGTTACACATCGACTATTCACTCGGGTCTTGCCTTAGCCGTATAAGTGCAGGTTGCGGTTTTCCTTTCCAGGTATTCACATCGGAACCTTCTGTACTTTCCGTTAATGGTCATTTAGAATCTTTGGTATTTACATTTCTGTCTTAAATCTATTCATATAAAAGTGTTAGTATTAGTCTAGTTAATTAATTAAATAACTTATTTTAGGCAAAAATCGAAAAGTGAGTTAAGTTGTTAAAAAAATGATAAACATACATCTGAGTTACAATTAAGTAACTGAAATATGTTCGTCAAGAATTAACGTACAGTGAATAGAGAAACATAAAATTACATTGCATTCTATTAGCATAGCATTAGCTGCGCGAGCGCAAGGTGACACACAATTGAATACACGTGTCAATGATCGCTTACTTATCATTGAAATCATGTGAGGTGGGAAAACCGCAGAATATATTCACGTAACACTGTAATAAGCACACCGAGTGGAACACCCCACGCAGCCGGCCCGAGAGGGGCCTCAGCTTTCACCGCAAGCCGGTTGGCAACGTTACGTCCACATTGGGTATTCCCATCAAATAGCGCGACTCGCCGTTGACCAAAGATCCATCGTAATTATTTACTTTTCGTATCATTAGCGTGTATCTCTTGGGAATTCCGAAATTAATTCGGTTAAACATCGTTACGGTAAATGGCACAAATTATATAAAACTGAGAATGTTATGTTGTTGTTGTGTTGAAACGAGGCCAGGCTGATGGGTAAAACCTTATGTAAATCCTTGCTGAAAGTTTCAAGGCGAGGACGAGGCATTGTATTACATCGGGAAAACCAACTGCATTTATTTCGAAAACTAATACGTATTCAATTTAATCCCATTGAACAGGTAAATTCTTGTAAACATAATACAATAATCGTAAGGCAGTGGACACTAAAATGATGGATTTTGAGAACCATCTTGTTTTAAGAACAATACAATGACTCAAAGATAGTTTCATTCAATTGAAAAAAGATTTCCTTACTCGTAGTAGTAGTTGTAAAAATCTCGTGTTTTCCACAAATCAAAATCTCATCACGAGTCATCAGCTGTATTTCCCGCGCGTGTCTCGCGAAGGATTTGAATTCCATTGATCGTAGTCGAGACCTTGACGGTCATCATCGTGTCTGAACACGTAAACAATGTCTACATTGTCTAAACTGGTTTGCTACCTCTCTTCAATACATCCTAGTGAATCTGATTGTTTTTCTATAATGACGTGCATTTGCGTGCCTATGACCCGGGCAATTTCTCGACACAATGATATTGAAGGTAAACTGCTTGGTATCCGGCAGGTTAATATCCGATATAATTTCTATTGCAAATGTCAATACCACGGTCATTATTCCGTAATCGCCCTGCAGCGTTACGTACATAGGTATTAAGACGTAAGCTTTAATTAATTCATGTCTTATTTGTTTTGTTATTCGTAATTTTTCTTATCTTCCGTAATAAAAAACCCAACTAAATAGACTATCGCATGACATAATCTACTATGTACGAGTTAAACGCATTTTTAATGAAATAATATACTTGATATTTAATAAAGAAAACATGGTTTGATAATGCCAATTGCCATAACTAGACTATCTTTAACATGAATCACGTCATTGCAGGCCATAATATGTTGTTTTCATATAAAAAATAACAATGACAAGGCTTATCAATATAGTGGGTACTTTAAGAAATTGTGTAGAACTTTTATTAAAATAACTGATAGTCTATATTATATATTTTATAATAGCTAGTTTTTCTAATCACAAAGATTCAGATATTTTTGATACTGAATATATCAATAATGTTTAAATGTTCAAATTAAGTATTAACTAAAGTGATCACATAAATTAATATGGGAATTCCACTAGCAGTTGGGTATTTACTATGATTCAGATGAACTTCAAAATGTTAGGTATTTTGCTGAGTTTGCTTATGTTTATGGTATTTCCTGAAAAGCTAATTATTTCCAGGAATATAATATGATGATATAAGTACAATTTATATGATTAGGAGTATATAGAGTCCTAACTTGAAGGAAAATATTGAATAAAAAACTCACCTTTGTAATTCTTCTGATCCAGGACTGATGTAAATTTTCTAGGTGGGTGTTCAACAATAGGGGAGAGAAGGTATTTTAGGCTTCTCAGATATTTCTTCTGTACAGCTATATGTAGGGGTGTCTCTCCGTTGTAATCTCTGATACCTATTGAAGCTCCTGATCCCACAAGCATTTTAGTTATATAAGGGTGCCCCGCAAGTACTGCTAGATGAAGTGCTGTGTGCCCATAATTGTTACGAATATCTAACAATTCTCGGTCAGGACAAACTCTGATGAGGGTGGCTACTGATTTCTCACAGCCATGTACTGCAGCTATGTGGAGCTGCCTGTAATAGAACAATGTACATTATACATAGAATTATTGCTATTATAGTAAATATTTTGTTAAAAAAAGCAATAATTATTTGCTTTTGTATTTGTTGTCTTTTAGGCCCAATGCTCATGTTATGTATATTGCCTGCCTAAAAGAACTAGTCACAATATTCGTGTGTAATATAGTTTCAATTCACATATTGAGAGTTAACATAAAGACTAACTAAAAAATGATAATACTTTAGCATATTATGTACACATCTATAACATTCACAATCTACTTGAATATATTTCTGAGGTAGTTAGGTAGAGTAGGTTGACATATTATTACAATTTAGAACTAAGACAAAATGGTTCAGATAGACAACAGACATCACTATTGTAATATTGTAGAGTATTGAATGAAATGAAATGATAACTTACTCTAACTAATTTGTAACTTTACATTTCAGCTGTTATTATTATTATTAATTAAAACTTCAATTAATTCATTTCAATTGAGGTGATACAATTACATTAGCTGTGTAATAAATATAAGCTCTGGGTATGACAAACTTATTCTATTCGTAAATTTTTAAGAAACTGATGTGTAAAAAATAATTACACTTTTGTCTAAAAGCAGTTTGTTAAATATTATGAGTGCAATGAATTTTCTATAAACATGTAAAGAAAACATGATTGTCTTCTTGTCAGTGGTCTTGTCATTATTGATGAGAAAGTGAATCAGCATATAATATCGTTACTTAATTTAAAATCGTAATTAATAGAAAAATACCTGGATTAAGGGCTTTTAATGTTGTTTCTTGAATTTTTCAGGTGAGTTAATGTTCTGTTCATGTAACTTTGTGTTTTGTAATAGATTAAGAATGTTTTGTGAATAAAACTTGAATTTTTCAGAGAAACAGTTTGGCCTTTAATTTTAGACCAAATATCATTATAAACATACATAAACTAAAGATAAGAAGATCATTATGTTTGAATATTGCATTTGTAATCCTTGGATTATAACATTGGATTACAGTACAGTTCAATATTCATTGTTTCAGAAATGTACCAAGTAATTAAATTTGTAACTTATAAGGAAAATAAAATGAAATGAATTTAATAAAGAAAATTTAACTTACGTATCTCCATCTTCATCTTGCTCAAATAATAAGTGGATAGGTGGGAGGTCATTGTCCTTTGGTGTTTGTACTGGAGCAAGCGGGACTGATTCTCCAGAGTCAATCACAATTAAAGGTTGTTCTGGAACATGTACGGCACAGGGTGTCGATTCTTGCTGCAAATCTATTTCACCTGATAGGCACTCCATAGAAATTAACCCACTATCATATTCTACTTTTTCGCTAATCACATCTTTAGAACTACTTTCGGGCTTTTTCATGTTATCCTGTCTATCTTTAGATTCTTCTTCTGGGTATAACTCTTCAGTAATATTCTGTTCACTACTTAGAAGTCCCGACACAAAACCAGAATCTGTGTTTTCATCCTCGAGGATTGTTGAATCGACAACTTTCTTGGCACTCATTTTGATTACTAAACACTTATTTCACTAGTTATAAACTTTTAATACGATTACTTTGCACTTAATCTATTATTCACTCAGCAGTCAACTTTGAAACACATGTTTATTAAATTTAAACAAAGTCTTTATAGGAGGCACGGAACAACCGTTTTACTAAACAGTCATGAATGTAATGTGTGGTAAATGTTTAGCAAAATACGAAACCCATCAATAAGTAAACGTCGACGAGAGTTGTAAATTGTAATGAGATAACAAATTCACATACTTGCTAGGTAAAAACTTTATTTTATTCTACAACTTCAAACGTAAATTGTTAACTGAGAATTGACAACTGACATCTGACAAGTAGGGTTGTTCAAGTCGTTTAATCGATTCCCCTGATGATTGTGGTGATTAAATTTAAACAGTCTCAATAAATATAGCTATTTTTATAGCATTTTAGTATTAATAATAATAAATGTTTATATATTATTATTATTTTCGCCCATAGGGCAGGTTAAAGTCTTTCGACCATACCGCCTAGTCTTATATTGTATTTTCCTTACATCTCTCCTTAACTATGCTTACGTTACTTCCCGCTATTTACCCACCTAATAAATGTTTATTTCAGGCAATGACCTTAGATTAAATTATTATTTTAGTATTTATATTGTAGCGACATCTATAATCCGCTACAAGAATCAATACAAAGACGTCTAATCCTGAATCGCGCTATCAAAGTTTCTGTGCGCGCTAAGTATATATACAACATCTCGACATTCAACCACTGGGGCCTTAGGGCCAGCCAGTCAGTGGTTCGACTGGTCGAGGATCCTCCCTTTAGGTTGGAGGAAGACCACACCTCCCTTCCTCCACATTGGTGACCCCGACGTGATTCAGCCACCTTCCTCCACATTGGTGAACCCGCAGAAGAACACCCTACTTCTGAACATCATGAAGCATGACGTCATCACTCCTTCCTTCAACATCAATCAGCAGCAACCAAGTCGCAGCCAGCCAGCACCTTCGGCTACAACGGGTATCTTGTCCACTAGCATGCAGCGAGCGCGTATGCCTGGTCAACACCCTCAGCCACCTTCAGCACAGCACACTGCACTTCGGCCGGTCAGCAAGCAGAGCACATCTCTCCTGGTCGACGCAGCAGCCAGCTTTCAACACTGCAGCACTCCGACTCACTGGAGCAACATGCAGTAGCATCGCATTCAGTTCCGACTCACCGCGAACTCTGCGACATCCGATTCCGACTCACTGGAATCTCGGACAATCTGGCACTGGCAAGCAACACTCAACACAGCTGTATCAACAACTCGATCGACCTCCGGTCTTCGGGGGGGAGTACTGTAGCGACATCTATAATCCGCTACAAGAATCAATACAAAGACGTCTAATCCCGAATCGCGCTATCAAAGTTTCTGTGCGCGCTAAGTATATATACAACATCTCGACATTCAACCACTGGGGCCTTAGGGCCGGCCAGTCAGTGGTTCGACTGGTCGAGGATCCTCCCTTTAGGTTGGAGGAAGACCACACCTCCCTTCCTCCACAATATTAGTGCATACATACTATGATTTTGGATTTTAGTACAGAATAGGGGTAAAAAAGTGTTCACCTCCATAGACATTTGAATCTGACGGGCTCGTTGGCACGTTTGGTAGAACACTTTCCATGCGCACCGATGGATCGTGCGTTCGAATCCCAACGGGACATGTTTAAAAATTTCTGTAAGTATGTCTTCCCCACGTCTGGTAACTTCGAGCATTGATCGGGTGGGAGGAATATCAAAATTCTGACCGGGTAACGAACCACCGTTTTTATATGGAAAAATCATGAAGTGCATATTCGGTTTCAGTCTATGGATTTCCGAATGCTCAAAGTAAAAAGCAGGTCGACAGCGTCTCATTGACAAGTGAATCTCATGCTTGTCTGTCGATATCTAACATAAATCATCATAACATCGCTTTTAATAAAAATTAACTTGTTTGTATAACTTATGTAAAATGAATAGTAAATAATAATCATCCAATCCAAGCATTCTCATTGATTACCATCTCTGCATTACATCAGACATTGGGTACTTTTCTACTATTATTACCTCAATAATAATATTTCTTTTGTGCACTGATGTGTTGATGATTGTGATACTGAATATACTCTTGATTTATGATAATTATTATAAAATATCAAGTCTAAAATAAAATGTTTGCAATTTCCATGATTAATAATTTAATACTATCAAAACATGGGGTCACCACTCTATAATTTTTTGAATAATAATTTTACCAATCTTGTACCATATTTTTTGCAAATACATATTTTTTATTTATTATATTTATTTATTTAAAACTTTATTTAATTATCAAAAATAAAATTGTAGTACAAAAGTATGTTGTACTAATGAACTAAACTTAAGGCATAATAGGCGGCCTTATTGCTTATAAGCATATTTTATATATTTTATAGGCCATGCCAGTGTCATACCGGTGCCGCGCCGGGCTGGCTAATAGAAAAACGCTCATTTAGTCTAAGTTTTGTCAAATAATCTTTTCTATAGAAATTTGACAGTTCTCAAGAATAAATTAGGTTTGGAGTTTTGTCAGCTTTCGAGCTTTTCTTTACGTTTCCTTTGTTCCTAATTCATTTTTGCAACTCATTTTATTATGTTTTCTGCGAATGCGATTGAGTTGCACAGTTAAAATATATTTCTAATTTTGTGAAACTAATTTCAATTTAGTTCTTTTAAATGAAAAGAATTCTTTAAACCCAATTATCAACAGAATCAAGAACCTCGCTTGTTACTTGAACTCTGAATAATTAACCGATATGTGCCGAGATTAGTGAGTGCTTGATTTATCTTGTAGAGTAATTATTCGTGTCGTTATGGGCTACACTACACTAGATGACGTTGACAAGACAAATAATAGCAACTTGTCAATTTTTGACATTTTCTCGAGTACAACAGACAATTACTGTTATGATTTGTTTTTGAATACATAAATATTTTATATTTTCTTAAAATGCATATTATTATTAGCTCAGAAATCATGATTATTTAATAATAAGCTCTCATAATTTTAATTGATACTTTTTACTTAATAATTTTGCATTTTTATTCAGTAAAAGTTTATTTTAATTTACTCTCGACTCGTTTTAGATTTACCAAAGCCTTGAGTTTTTCACTTTACTATGAAAACAAAACAATTTCAAAATGTTTGGTGAAAAAGTAATAGAATTATTGAAAGAATCGGAACGAAATCGTGAAACACTGGATCAGTATAATGTATGTAACTTTCTCATTGTTGTAAGACAGCATTTTTATATAAAATATAAAACATGTTATTCTCTTTTTTATTTTATTCAGGATGAAAAAATTCGTCAGATTATAGAAGAAATGCATGTACTATTCAAATTAAACATGAATGATGCGTAAGTAACTTTTTAAATTTATAATTATATTTCCCTTTTTTTGACTATTTTGTAATTTGTAAATGATCTGGAAAATATTCAAATAATAAAATAAGGGATGTCACTTGTCTGTACCGTAATAGAATGTAAACTTAACTAAAGTTTTATAATTTCAGAAATGCAACAACAGAAAACAAGTCTCTCTGGACTACAGTACAGGTTCGGCATTCAGCCCTGGAACGTAATAAACGATGTCTCCTTGCTTACTTATGTGATCGCATGAATAAAATCAAGACATTGAGATGGGAATTTGGATCAGTATTACCTATGGATATAAGAGAACTTTTATCAGATAGTGAATATGAATGGTTTTCAAAGTATTCCACTAATTTGGCTACATATATGAGATCTTTGGGTCAAGATATTGGCTATAGTGGTATTGACCTAACAGAAAATTTGCGACCCCCCAAATCTTTGTATATTGAAGTGCTGTGTGTAACAGATTATGGGAAGCTGGAATTAGAGGATGGTGATGTTATTATGTTGAAGAAAAACAGCAGACATTTTTTACCAACTTCTGAGTGTCAAACACTTATTAGACAGGGTATTTTAAAGCAAATAACATAGTTGTAGATCAAAATTTAATTAATAAATTTAAAAAAAATTAATGATTTTTACTTAGAATAATAAAATCCCTAATAGGTTTCGCATAACCAGTTCCATAATAGATATTTATATAATAAAATATTTATATCTTGCACCTATATGATAGACACATACAGAACATTCTTAGTAATGTGAGTCAAGATATTTATAAAACTCGGTGCCAATAAACTTTATGTCAAAATATGTATGACAATATCCCACACATGTCACTATAGAAACTAAGCAGTTTGCACTAATTGATATTCAGAGAACAAAAATGGCGATGTACGTAATTAGGTTTAGATAGATACCTACTTCCTGTACTGGATATGTATATCCCAAGGACTTTATATAATATATAACATATATAAAGTCCTTGGTATATCCTGTCTGAAAAATACTAGCTATTGCTCAGATTAAGTACCTAAGTTATTGTGTCATAATGTCAACATCAACAAAAGAGTTTGAATGTTGCATTCCATATATGCAATAGTCAGCACTTAGTATATTGTCATTAAAATTTTGTGATTTAATTCTGCTTCTGAGATAGTCCATCAAGTATGTATCTTCTATTGATATTACAATTAAAAAACATATTAAATTAATATTTCATCAGCTTATGAAAAAAATAATGTCATCTTACATAGGATTATTACTAATCGGACCACCCAGCCATTAATGTTCTATTAGTACTGAGTAAAACCCATGATTAATCATAGTATTCAACAATTATTACTACTCTTTTAAATTGAAATTGATAAATCATGTTTATATTTCTTTGGAATTTAACAATAATAAAGCAGTAAGCAGATTATTATAAGTACGATTTTTGTGCCTACGTGATCTCACATCTCTCACTGCAATATCTTACGTGATCTTTAAATCGTGCCCCCTATAGCTAATAGCTATACCTACATACTTGTTAATATAAATAACATGACCTTTTCTATTTGTGTCAAAAAGTAAAACACCAAAAAAAAACAATTCATGAAAAATATTAAAAAAACACTGTGCGTGTATTGTAATAATCATATTTTTTCTTTTGGCATATGGTTATTATACCTACCATATAACATCAATGTTATAAACTTATAACATGGAAATATAATTTGCAAACGTTTGCGGCGCAGTTGAACGAACAACATCCGGGTTTTCCCGGGATCGGAAAACCCGGATGTAAACACACTCGTAAGATTTTGATGGCGCAGTTACATCTATAATAGAAACATTATATTGATTATTTAATTAATGTCGGTATTATATTACTTAATATTTGTTATTGATTGATTATCCAATAATGCGACAGTGCCCTTCGGCTGTGATTGCGTCTGCTAAGCTTTCATGATTAAGGCAAATTAAGCACATGAAGAAATTAAGTGGTATGAAAGTTGATTCGAATAGAATATTTTTTAAATAAAATACTTTATAACGTATTAAAACGCGATTTATTATTTATATTATTTATGCCGGCGATTCAGATGCTTTTCAGCAACCGTGACCACGGTGATACTCGCGTTAATAAAATACAATAGATTTTTATTTTATTATTGCAGGATTTTTATTATTGCCTTACTTCCGCCTAGCATGGCCAAGAATATCTCACGGACGAGTCTAGACCAACTAAGATATACGATATCTCGATATATTATATCTCGACATCGACAGTTTTGATAGAAAAGATATCTCTATCGGCAAATATCTCTACTTTTGACATTAGAAGTCGAGTTTTAAGTGTGTTATGTTAGACCCGGAAAACATAAAGAGATATTCGATTAAAAGTTAAAATACGAGAAAACGGTCGACAAAATTTTGTCGTGGTTGTCCTGCTAAGCCGGCTGATTACATCGCTGAATATAATATTCTAATATTTAATATTATTTATTATCGACCAACGTATTTTTTTGTGTAATGTGATCCCGACCACGTTGATTGTAATTATCTCATAGGGAGGTATACTACAATAGAATAATCACAAAATGTAGTCGAAATGGAATTGCACTGCAGTTTCCTTAGTGGAGGACAATAATTCTACTAGTTGCAACTCGGCATACCTATCCGCACCTCTAGTGCAAGTAGTAGAGTGTCGCTCGCCGCCTTTCAGCTACAATCGAAGCAATTAAACTGGATTCAGTTCTGTTCGTATTCGCTAAACCGCTCAGAGTTTGTACATCTGTTACCTGCAAGCTGCAGGCTTCGCTCCGAGTTTAATTGATTTTATTTAATGTAATAGAAGCTTGCTTGTCAAATATACATTTTAGATGAAAGGATGAATGGTGGGGAATTATCATCTAAATTCGAAGTGAATACTGTTAAATTTATATAGAAATAATATGCACTCGCACTAATATTAAACCACTTACCTCAAAGGCAGGCAACGCATCTGCAGAGGGGTGAGCACGAACAAGTATCGAAAGAGTATTCGTATCGTCGAACTATCATTTGTATGAAATTTCAAATGCTCACCCCTCTGATCGTGGTGAGACGAATGCTCGTTTGTCCCGCTATACCTCCTACTCATTCCTACTGATTATTTATTTTACGAAAATGTTTTTTCAACGGATGCCTTCATATGAATTATTATGTAACAAGCTTCTATTCCAAGCGGCTTGGGTTGCATTTTTAGATCAATCAGTCAGTTTTTCCTTTTACATAATATGGGGATAATAACACCAATAGCCAGCTATCTTGTTTGCTGTAGGCAATCATAAAGGAGGATTTTCCAAACGCTTTTATATTAACGACATTAAGATTGTTTCAGACGAAGCGCTGTTACGTCAGCCCTGCGGGTTCAATATGATCTCACGCTACGACACGACTCGATAATTTGTCTAGCTTGACTGTTAGTCGCTGACCGCAGTATTTTTGACTCTTTTTATATATAAGCTACTTATAGGTATTAGGTAGCAGTTAAGCTTGAAAGCTACCTAGCTACGCTGGGATTAATGTAAAGTCTGTGCCCATGAACACTTAAACGCTCAAGATAAGGTGGTGGTAGAATGATTAATTGCAGAAGATAACATTAGTTGATTAGTTCGGTATTTTTAGTACGCATAGAACACGTTTGCTGTATGAAGAGTCGTTATTTTGATAACTCGTAAAATTTTATGGTCCATTGTTAATGTTTCCCGTAAACGCATCGCAGTAAGGGATAACGTCTGAGAGCATTGGGGTTGGTGCACCAAAGCTAACACTACACTACTCGTATATATATTGTTTAATATACTTAAATTGTGAAACGATACACCACACTCAGGTTAATCTGCAGGCATTTAACAAAATAATCACGCCTCGTCGAAATCGAATTAACTAAAAAAAAAATGGCGCTGCAATCCTAGTTTTATCATTTAAATGTGTGATTCAAGATTTTTCTACAATTGGTTAATTCTAAAAATAATCTGAATGAAATCCGAGGAAATTGTGAAAACCGCGATGCGGGAATATAAGCTCGTCTGACATAAAAAAAATAATAAGTATAATTATAGATACTAATTGTTAATTATAGTTCTTCCCTTTATTTAATTGTATTGTTGAGATTTCTTTTTATTGATATAATTTGTATTATAGGCGTTTTAATTGTATAAATAAATGACAAGAAAGATTCGTTTTAATTTTTGTACCCGGATTCATGTTAAAATCAATTTCAGAATTTCGAATATGTACCTATGTCTCTCGAGTATGAGAAATAACTCGACGAAGATGTTTAGGTAGGTATATATTATAACCATGCGTCACGATTTTTTTAAGAATTACGCGAACTGCAGTGTGTGGATTCCCCAAAAACAGTCAGATTTCTATTATCATTTTCCTTGTGACAGACTTGTAAAAAGTATTGGCGCGTTTACTTTGGCGCCCTTCCAGCGGGAATAACAGATTCTTGTTTGACGCAGCGTTTTCTGTGTTGCCAGGCTTCTTAAATAAATAGTGCGGGACGTCGGAATCGAATTGTGATTAGATGGAAATTCTATTTTTGGGTTTGGCTTTTCCACTATTGTATACGTGCAACTGCAATACTGTTATTTTGCTTTACCTAGATTTTAATACGTAGATAGTTCAGAAAACTGATTAAATATAAAGTAAGTTTTAACAAAGAGAGTGCTTGTATAATGGCGGTATAGTAACTCTGCAAGGTTCCATTTGAATTTGCTTTTCTTTTTTTTTCGTCTGGTAATAAAGTTATTATGTGTATGCAATGAAATTTGCAAAGATGCCACTGTAATAGGTAAGTTCTCACTTCTCATTTATAATCAGACAAAATAGCTAACAGGAATTAAAATGTATTAAATACTGAAAAAAAAATCAATAAAATTACACAAGAAATGAGGGCCGATACATTATAAAAATCTTTTCCAAGAACTCGTAATATAGTGGATATATCATTTTTTACATTAGGGATTATGATATTAAATAATTTAAGTACATATTTAATATTGTCTGTACCTAAATGCATTTCACTAAGGCGACTGAAAAAAAAAATATAACTTTTTAACCGGTGAACAATTTTGATAGTTTTACCATTCGAAATGTTATACACATCTCATGTATAGTTTGTTATTCCTGAATATCTAATTATTAATACAATTTATTATTTAAATATAGCAACATAGCTTAACATTAAATCATTTGATATTATATTGATTTGTGAAAATATTTTACAAATATTTCCATATTTCCACGTAGCGCAATATCACTGGCCTCATTTGGGCAGGCGCTCGTTACCATAATGCAGCTATAATGTTATTAAAGTGAGGCGTCATGCGCTTATTTCCCCATTTACCTGGATATAATGTTAAAACTACGATCACTGTGGGACGGGAGAGTTGTAAATACTCTGATTTCTGTCTACACTAATAAAAAAAAGTAAGAAGTTGGTATAGTACTGATCAAGTTTCAGAATATATGTATTTAGAAATATTATAAGAACTGAGTATTAGAAACAAAAAATAATTAACTAATTATTATTATTAAAGAGTTGACATCATTTTGAAGTCAAATTGTTATGTTATTTAATCAAATCATAATTAGGTACCTATATATGTATGAAATATTTAATTTTATTGAACTTTTAGTTACTTCCTTATAGCAGGCACTGTTTAACAACACTGTTAGAATTACCTTTAACACAGTCGTATGAATGGGCAGCCGTGTTAAACCGGTACGACTACAGAACCGGTTTCCCACATAGAGACGGTTTTTTTACGTTAGATATCGACATACGAGCATGAGGTTCACTTGATGGTAGGTGATACCTCAGCCACAGAACATCAGTCAATGATGCGCTGTCGAGCTACTTTTTACTTCGAGCATTTGGAAATCCGTAGACTGAAACCGAAAAGCGCAATGTGCACTTCACGGTTTTCCCATCTATGACTATAACCAGTCACCCTAGTAGTCGGTCAGTTCCCTTAATTTTAAAATAAAACGCCTTGTGACGTTTGTTGCTGTATAACATATTTGTACTATTTAATTTCGTAAGGTTTGGAGATATTCTTATAAGGCGTTAATTTCTAAAGAAAGCAAGTGGGGATTATAGCGGAAAGGATGGCCTTTGCGGGGCTACCCAAGTTAAGTTCGTACGATATTGGGAGTGAAATAAGTAATTATTAATTAAAATGACTTTTGACAAATATTGTGAAATTATTTGGAGTTTGTGGAAGTGTAAAATACGCCGGCTTACTTTGTTGTAGTTATTATTGCGATGTCATAATTATAATATTTCAGTAACAAATTTATTTAACATAAATAAAGTTTTAATATAAACGAATTTGCTTTCCCCTCTCCGAAATAACTAGGGGGACCATTTTTTATTGATAAACAAAATTAGCACGTTTTTTGGGAATAGCTGCGATTGTAAACATTTACCTGAATTTGGTAGAACCAACTACTACTTACTTAACTACTTTATTAATACTGATCAAGGAAGGATTAATTTATAACATTGAACAAGGACTGAATAAATAGTCTTACGTTTTAAAATCTTCCTTAAACCCCTTCACTTTGATATCGTGGAATAGTGAAACTGAAATCGAAAAAAAGTGAGCTCATTACATAATATGTATATCGGTATAATACACAATGCAAAACATAATGCACAGCCGTTCAGCATTTTCTACACTTTATGAAACGCCGCAGTCGGTGGCGTTGAACTGCAGTTCACATAACAATCGTGGCGCGTCAATACATTTTTAAGCATTTCATTTAGTATTTAATTAATTTTATTTTATTAATATATTTTTTTATTTAAATGACAAATCCCAATAAGTAGGATAAGCAACATTCTTTTCCTACTATATATATTATTATATTATATATATCGGTTGCGACAGCCCTAGCTACACGGTCAATGGAGTCAGGCAAGCCCGGTCCACGTCTGACCATTTCTCCGTTTTCACGGTTTATATTTCACCCGGATTCCTGTCGCTGAACGTTTTCGCTGATTTATGAGGTCCGGTAACATTATATTAGAAGTGCCTTTTATTGCAAATCGATATATTCCATTCACCTTCGGTTCGATTCAGCGCGAACGCTTTTTCACTATTTATTTATTTATTTATTCAGTAGAACGGCAAAACCAATTACACTACTAAAATTACAATGTAAAAATAAAATTTGAATAAAACATAGAGAAAAGAAAAAGAAAAAAAAATAACATTAATAATTATATTTAACAACATTCATTCCGATCTTTCACAAAACATCAAACATACTGATAATAGTTCTTCCCATCCATCCGCAAATAAATCGCATTCGGGGTATTCATTCAGGAGGGCGTTGAGTGCCGTGAGAGTTCGAGGGATAGGCGAGTTAGCTCGTGCAACAGTGCGGGAACTGGGTATAGCGAAAAGCCTATGCTTTCTAGATCTACAGTAATTGTCAGGGATAAATATTTGGAAAATTTCATTATGAAGCTCCGGAGCAACAATGAAATTCCTAAAAATCTTACACAGTGTCCTGACCTGATCGTTTTTCCTCCTAACTTCCAATGAGTTGTAGCCCAAGCACCCTAAAAGATATTTAGAAGGATACAAAAATGGATAATACCCATAAACACGCTTGTAAAGGTATCTTAAGAATGCTTTCTGTACCTTTTCAAGCAACAGGATATATGTACTTTCATACGGAGACCAGACACATGCACTGGTTTCTAGTTTGCTACGCACAAGAGCATTAAATACTAATTTTAAGGCACATGTATTTTGAAAGTCTTTTAAATTCCGAAGTACGAAGCCTAATCGAGAAAAAGATTCCTTTGTCAGTTGGATAATATGCTCATGAAAAGTGAGACCAGGATCGAAAACAACACCCAAGTCCTTAATACATTCTGCTCGATAAAGTTTTTGCCTGTTTAATTTGTATTCAAAGCGAATAGGGTGTCGCATACGGCCAAAGGTCATTGCTGAACATTTAGAAATATTGAAATCCATTTTATTATTTTTACTCCATTTATCTAATTCATCAATATCTTGCTGTAGGGCAACACAGTCAGCTTCAGAATGTATCTCACTATATACCTTGAGATCATCTGCATAAAGAAGACATCTTGCATGTCTTAATACACAAGGTAAATCATTGATCATTATTAAAAATAACAATGGTCCCAGTATAGAACCCTGACTTACTCCAGAG
Organism: Anthocharis cardamines; assembly: GCA_905404175.1. Lineage (NCBI taxonomy): Eukaryota > Metazoa > Arthropoda > Insecta > Lepidoptera > Pieridae > Anthocharis > Anthocharis cardamines. Next base: position 12,721,772 of record FR989958.1, on the reverse strand, counting down.
CGAGTGTGATAAGGTTGTGATTGGTATATACCCAGCTTAACAAACTGTTGTCGATCACGGAGATAGTCAGCAAGTAGGAGTAGAAGCGCTGGAGAAACCCCCACAGCATACAGCTTAGCTAATAGTATATCATTATTGATCCTATCAAATGCTTTGCTAAAATCAAAATACAGTACATCAACTTGGTATCCTCTGTCAATCCGTGACGAGATAAATTCAACCAAAGTCAACAAATTGGTGTTAACTGACCGCTTACTTCTAAAGCCGTGTTGTTCCTCACATAAATATTTATCGATTTGGGAGTACAAATATTTATGAAGAATATGCTCAAATACCTTTGCCGGGGATGATAAAATAGCAACAGGACGATATTCCTCTACGGACGTTTTATTACCGGATTTGGGTATAGGTGTTACTCTTGAAATCTTCCACTGACTTGGATAAACTCCATCTTTTAACGCTAAGTTAATAATATGACATAATGGAATACAAAAGAGTTCCTTATTACATTTAAGAATGGAAGGGGGTATATTGTCAGGTCCTACGGAGGAATTAAGTTTTAATTTATTGATCGCCGCAATAACATCCCCTTCTGTAATCATGCCAATATGTGCACTACCCCCACAGTGAACCAGGTCAGAGGGAATAGACTCAGTTCTAGGTTGGGGAGGAACAGGAAGAAAGACGCTAGCAAAGAATTTTGCAAACACCTCTGCCGCCTCGATTCCTCTATATGATGTATTATTAAAATTTACAGTTGGCTCAAAACCACCCTTCGACCGCAGATTAGAAATATGGTGCCAAAATGCACGTGGATTAGATTTTATATTGTTTTCTATGATATTGATGTAAGTATCATACGCAGTTTTGATACGGTCTTTCAGGTTTGCTCTGAGATCAGAAAAAAGCTTATAGTTATTAGAGCTTTTCTCACGTTTCCATCGAGTGTGGAATTTTTCTTTTAGTCGGATATCTTGGATAATATCTCTGGTATACCACACAGGAAAACGTCTAGTTTGAGATAAAACTCGATTATTTTTGGGAACGCAAGAATCAAAGAGTTTATAAAGTACTTCGTAAAAATGCTTGGTCGCTTCGCTTACACTATGAGACTGCATGACTTTGTCCCAGGATTCCTCAGATAGGAGTGACGATAGAAGTTCACCGTCGCATTTTTTAAAGTTCCAGTCTTTAGCTATATCCAAATTACTAGGATCGATCAAATCAGAACAGTGTACAGATTGAATTTTTATTTCTAAATCCAGAGGAGGATGATAGGCATCAGGGTTTACGATACCGTCACAGATATTTACTTTTAACTCCCGCACCTCAGCGCTCTCCCGAAGTAAAACCACATCTAACATTCCTCCATACACATTCCTTACTTCATTCTTTTCTTTTAAATTACAAAAAGATAAAAAGTAACAAAAATAATTATTAATATTTAACGAAGCGCTATTTAAATTTAAGTCGCCTACAATTAAAACAATGCCTTTAGTACAATTAATAAAACTTTCAACTTTACAAAACCAGTTTAGATAATCATTGTCAGTAGCACTTGGTTTTATGTAAACGACACACATATACACTAGATGACCAGCCCATTGAAAAGTAGCCCAGAGATCTTCACCAAGTTCAGTCTCTAATTCACAACATCTTTGCAAAAGAATAGGGGCTCGAGCAGCGAGTAAAACGCCTCCACCTGGGGTTTTCCTGTCTCGCCGTGTAACTTTCCAACCCTCAGCAAGTAATTCGGAGTCCATGACCGAGTCATTCAAAAATGTCTCGGTAGCAGCAACAACATGATTCTCTAGCCACGATAATTTATTTCTCCAACTACTGAGTTTTGTCTTCACCCCACGTATATTTTGGTATAATATGTTAAGGCTATCTGATTTAGACACGAAAGGGCTGCTGACTGTTAGAGACTTCAATGTCCTTTGCATTTTCTTTAGGTTGTTTAGATCGCTTTTTGTAATTGATCCAAGGCTTAACTCGAGCATTTACTGGCCAGACATCTGCTGAAAGATATGTGGTATAATGTACTATGGGAATTCCAATTTTATACGACTTGTAGTTTCCCTTAGGAATAAGCTCCTCCACGGTACATTGGTCAGGACTGCACAACGAGTTTACATAATTTCTAACCTCTTCGGTACTAGATTGCATATTCCAAAGATGCAGGTACTTCCTGGCTTCTACAGCCTTAAGAGACGTCACAGACGGTCCAGCAGCACCATAGACTAATGCAGGTTTCCGGATATGCTTTTCTTTTGGTTGGTTAAATGTTCTAACATCTATCCTAGAATCATTCTCCGTTAGGGTATTAGTACCACCAAAATACTGACTCTCTCTCTCGCACCCAGACATGTTATTTGTTTGACTGACTTCTATATTTTCATCCCTCCTTCCTTGGAAGGGGAGAGTTTTTTCACGTTTTGTTTAAGCTTGTAGCAGTGTTCCAGTAACAAGAAACGTCACCGAACAATAATTCCAAGGATATAACTCTATTTTACCGGAAACATCAACATATTTCATGAACAAAATTCATATCATAAATGATAACTGTTAAGGTTGTATATTAGGTTTACAAATGGTTACGATGAATAAAAAAAAATAAAAAAACACGGAGTAGTAATGGTACTGTTTCTTAATGATTACATCCACAAGCTGTCGTCGTATATTGCATACATATCTGGTTATAGTATACAACAGATTTATATGAAATTACTAATTCCAAATTAAATTGATTAAGGTAGGTTCCTACCTCCTTCCTTACATCGCAGACTTTTCGTCTATCGTGGTTCGTTTTCCATACAAAAAGTCATGATTATTAACGAAGTTAGTTTACAGTTTTGATACTAAATATTAGTGCAACTATTTACTTTCCGGGAGTTCTTTGTGCGGAGTTAATAAAATAATGTTATTTTATACAGAAATCATGCATATAACAACGTGAAATATAAATTAATAAATATTGCGTGCACCTGCCGTGCGCATCGATGGATAGTGGGTTCAAATCCCACCGGACAAGTTTATAATTTTCTGTAAGCATGTCTTCCCAACGTCTGGTAACTTCGAGCTTTGAACGGGCGGCGAATATCACATTCCACAATCCTCATGATCGGACATGTCCGTATCGCTGATAGGGACGTGCTCGCTGGCGGATATGATATCAGTTGACAGTTGACATTTGATTTTTTCACAGTACTGCCAACATTGTAAATGTTCCCGCTCCAATCACTCTACTGTATCTTTTGGTCGATAAATATGAAATATGTGTAAACTTTTTATTCGCTAGATAAACAAGGATAGATTGTTGTGTGTTTATACAAAAAAATGTAAACTGTAAGCTCACGCTACGGTTCGGTTTCATTTGCAGTTTTTATTTTAGCTCGTTAAATAATCGTGGCGGTTTTATAAGCAAAAAGCGTTTTGTATGCATGAATATTTTGAAATAGGTACATTGGATTTATGTATATTTTTATTGAAACCCTGATGGTTTATTCATGATCCCTTTGAACAACTTCCTCCTAAATCCTAAAAGCAAATTAATCTAATTACGTTCTAAATTTTTTTTCATTTATAAGCGATTTAAAAAAAGGGTTTTCTGAATTCGTCACGTATGATTTTTTATGTAAGTACAAACAAACTGCAATATGTTTGTAGCGATTAGTGCTTTTTTAACTTTTCGTGTCGTTTCAATCGTATGTAAAAGTTCCCAGCCTATATGCTTCTCCAGTTCCTTTTTTATTAAATTTGATTAAGCTGTTTGGTAGTTCTAACGTTACAAACTGCAATTCTCTTGAATTCGAAATATTTATATGGATATTTTTGATAATCTAATATATAAAATTTCCATGTCACAAGTTAGTTACCGTACTCCTCCGAAACAGCTTTACCGATTTTTACCAAATTTTATATGCGTATTCAGTAGGTCTGAGAATCGGCTACTATCTATTTTTCATACCCCTAACTGATAAGGGTTGTTCACCCTTAATTTTTTTTTTTAATTTTTGGACGAAAAATACATACAACACTATATTTTCACTCTTCTATTATCAACCCCTGCTTTTTAGAAATTATTTACATGGCAAAATAACGTTTGCCGGGTCAGCTAGTATCTATGTAAATATCACATATTATTATGTATTATATTGGCTGGTAATTAATAATTATTAGTAATAATTTTATGTCATTTTAAATTCGTATTATATTTTTGTTTAACCATATTATTTTTAAATTGTGTCTACACTGCAAGTTGTAATCTTAATTATATTTTTTTGAAATATAATAATGGCGACAAATCGTTCGATACCGCTAACACTGACGGAGGCGCGCATTCACCTCGCATTGTTTGTTAGAAATTTAGAGCAGCATTCATTAAAAAGACAAAAACGTCACTTGCTCCTGATTCAGTGTACCTTTCTACTGAATACTAACGCGATTATTTCAGCGAGAACCAGTTCTTGTTTTTGGGCTAATGCATTCAACTTCAACATGAGTGTTATTTTCGTAAAAACCAAGTTGTGATTTGGAAAAAGTTTCATGAGCGTTTCAGGAAAATATCACGAGTCAATGAGCTAATTCACCTTTTATTTACTTTCTTTTTATTGTTTAGGGTTGCCTGGAAGAGATCGTTGAGAGTGATAAGACCGCCTATTGCATTTTTTAGATCTAAGTTATTTGAAGTTTTATTGTTATTGTATATTATTGTTTTGTGTGTAATAAAGAGTTCTAATTAAAAATAATTAAGAATATAAAACTTTATTGATTGGGGAAAGACGCTAATTTCTTTTTAAATTGGATTGGTTGACTGATGTATTATTGTGTTTAATCCCAACAGATCCGATGCTTCGAAGCCGAATGGGTAAACGTGAAGTCGTGTTAATTTTTGTTTGTTACGTATCTAGGTTTTCCTGAACCCTACAATTTCATCAAATATATTTTCCTCCCTTTCAGTTAGAAAAAGCAACACATATTGTACCTATCTATTATTATTTACTTGCATTTCATTACTTTAGTATAAATTGTAAAAGTGGCTGTGTATGTCTCATGGATTGACGGTATTTTGGTTTCTTTGAATAAATGTCCGTTGAATACCTTGGCCTCCTTGGTCTCAATGTTTCTATGACGTTCCTTAGGCATCATAAAAACATTGAGACCGACTCCATAGAACCTTTATTTATTATATAAAAGTATCTGCATCTTAAATGCATTGCACGTGTATACTTTACGGTTTGAGATCTCTATTTTCGCGACTCGGAAGGAAATTGGCGTCTCGTTTGATACTTGGAGCATGTGTTCACGTAGAATTCATATTTCTGTGAACTGTATTCAAAACGCGACGGTGAATTTTACAATCGTTTTAGTGTACAACAGTATACAACAAAATGTTTTACTCTTATAAAATAAAGTATTAAAATTGCCATAGTTATCTGCAGAAAGAATTAAATAGAAACATAAATAGTATATTTGTATAAAAATAGATAAACATTAATTGGTTGCGCCGATTAGGTATAAAATTAATATAGAAAACCCCGTGCTCTCATTGTGGTCTTGTGCAAGTGGTGTGTGAGGATCGAAGGCTCTCCAGCATCATATAAAGGTATGTGCCACCTTCCTTAAGCCGGAATTGTTTTATTTCATCGTCTTAACTCCTACGCAGTTCCGGCCGTCCATCTTTTGCATAGACCTAATAGTATTTAATAGATGTTTTAATTGCAACGCGTACCCATTAATGATGCATATCAAAGTAACGTGTTTTTTCTACTTTTTCCTCTGTGAAGCATTGGTGTTTTAATCTTAATAAATTAGTATTTTTATATTTTATAATGTCCTATAATTATATTAAATATTAAACTGAAAGTTACTTTAAAATTGACTTTTGAATGAATAATGACTAATATTTCTTTATAAAAATTCTTGGGTTAAAGTATTTACCTCATAAGAAATATAGGTAGTGCACTTTGTGTGTTGGGTGATAGGTTGCATCTTTGCAAGGCATCTAGCATTCACAGTCCACTATTCCTAAAGCAAAATACGATACAGTGCAGATTGCATGTAACCAAATACAAATAAAATAACACAGCAATGCATCAGGTATGATACTAACTGTACTTTATGTTCTTTACTATATGGTCGATAATGCAATGTGATGTTGGAGCTTCAAGATGCGAAATAAAACATGTGTCACTTGTTCAATTGTTTAATTGCGACTGCTTCAGAAATAGGAATAAGGGATATTTCACGTGAAGCGGACAGGGAAAAAAAAGTGAGGTTCTGAAAATCGACCACATTCGGCCCATTTGTACTTCTAGTAGGTATGAATGTGTACGCAAAATATTTTTTTTGTATAGTGTATATTTACCAAGTTATAGGTTTCAAAAGAATTGTCGTTGATTGGTACTACAATTTTTCGAAAGTAATTTTTCGAATATAACAAATCTACTATAAAATATTTTACATAGCGATACATATTAAAAATATACTGTTCTTTTTGACAGTAAAAAAAAATTAAAAAATTAAAAAAAAATTAATGGCCAAAACCGGAAGTAAACTTTTCAAACCAGAATTACAGTCACTTCGACCATTTTTTTTTTATTTTTTTTTCTTTCAAAATATAGCTTAAATGATAATGAAAGTACACTAGAAAATTTAAAATGGGATCTCTATTAGTTTAGGAGATACGTTGAATAATATACACCCGCGTCGCAAGGGGCGTCATATGTAGCGCTTGCAAGGTTGAGCAGTTTGCGCGATATTGCAACTTTATTAATATTTTATATCGTTTTAGCGTATATTTAACCTCATTTAATGATATGAAATAAGTTTTATTAATATAATATAAATATAACTACATAATACAAATATAAGTTAATAATATATTATAAAGAAAAAACGTTTTTGGAGCAGTAGAAAAGTTTTATTATTTGCGAAACGTGACTAATAGCGCCATCTGTCACCGTACGGCGCCATTAATAATAACAACTGTCACAGATTAAAACGTGCACAAGTCGCTGAGCGGTTAAAGCAACACTAAAGTTTAAGTTACGAAACCGCTAGGCGTCATATTTCTATCTCTTTCTTGTAGATAGGTTTTTGACCGTTTGACTCTATCTGAGACAAAAAAGTGCTACACGTTACTAACAGATGGCGCTATTAGTCACGTTTCGCAAATAATAAAACTTTTCTACTGCTCCAAAAACGTTTTTTCTTTATAATATATTATTAACTTATATTTGTATTATGTAGTTATATTTATATTATATTATATTAATAAAACTTATTTCATATCATTAAATGAGGTTAAATATACGCTAAAACGATATAAAATATTAATAAAGTTGCAATATCGCGCAAACTGCTCAACCTTGCAAGCGCTACATATGACGCCCCTTGCGACGCGGGTGTATATTATTCAACGTATCTCCTAAACTAATAGAGATCCCATTTTAAATTTTCTAGTGTACTTTCATTATCATTTAAGCTATATTTTGAAAAAAAAAAAAAAAAAAAAAAAAATGGTCGAAGTGACTGTAATTCTGGTTTGAAAAGTTTACTTCCGGTTTTGGCCATTAATTTTTTTTTAATTTTTTAATTTTTTTTTACTGTCAGAAAGAACATTATATTTTTAATATGTATCGCTATGTAAAATATTTTATAGTAGATTTGTTATATTCGAAAAATTACTTTCAAAAAATTGTAGTACCAATCAACGACAATTCTTTTGAAACCTATAACTTGGTAAATATACACTATACAAAAAAAATATTTTGCGTACACATTCATACCTACTAGAAGTACAAATGGGCCGAATGTGGTCGATTTTCAGAACCTCACTTTTTTTTCCCTGTCCGCTTCACGTGAAATGTCCCATAAGTTTAATTTACAGTTTGGGGTGCCCAGTATACAACTTTGAATTTGCATTACTATAAAATATAAAATAAACATAACATGCCGCCCACCAAAGTACGACAGGACTTTGAAGTATAATACAACTATTATATTATTAAATTCACATGCTTATGACACAATTTGATAGGATAAAGTTGAATGAATACACTGATATAACCCTTATACATATACAAATGTGCCTGTTAATACAATAGTTGTCTGTAATATTACACTGTTGAAATATATAGAAAGTTTACATACATTGTATAGTTGTTTATGGGACATTTCACGTGAAGCGGACAGGGAAAAAAAAGTGAGGTTCTGAAAATCGACCACATTCGGCCCATTTGTACTTCTAGTAGGTATGAATGTGTACGCAAAATATTTTTTTTGTATAGTGTATATTTACCAAGTTATAGGTTTCAAAAGAATTGTCGTTGATTGGTACTACAATTTTTTGAAAGTAATTTTTCGAATATAACAAATCTACTATAAAATATTTTACATAGCGATACATATTAAAAATATAATGTTCTTTCTGACAGTAAAAAAAAATTAAAAAATTAAAAAAAAATTAATGGCCAAAACCGGAAGTAAACTTTTCAAACCAGAATTACAGTCACTTCGACCATTTTTTTTTTTTTTTTTTTTTCTTTCAAAATATAGCTTAAATGATAATGAAAGTACACTAGAAAATTTAAAATGGGATCTCTATTAGTTTAGGAGATACGTTGAATAATATACACCCGCGTCGCAAGGGGCGTCATATGTAGCGCTTGCAAGGTTGAGCAGTTTGCGCGATATTGCAACTTTATTAATATTTTATATCGTTTTAGCGTATATTTAACCTCATTTAATGATATGAAATAAGTTTTATTAATATAATATAATATAAATATAACTACATAATACAAATATAAGTTAATAATATATTATAAAGAAAAAACGTTTTTGGAGCAGTAGAAAAGTTTTATTATTTGCGAAACGTGACTAATAGCGCCATCTGTTAGTAACGTGTAGCACTTTTTTGTCTCAGATAGAGTCAAACGGTCAAAAACCTATCTACAAGAAAGAGATAGAAATATGACGCCTAGCGGTTTCGTAACTTAAACTTTAGTGTTGCTTTAACCGCTCAGCGACTTGTGCACGTTTTAATCTGTGACAGTTGTTATTATTAATGGCGCCGTACGGTGACAGATGGCGCTATTAGTCACGTTTCGCAAATAATAAAACTTTTCTACTGCTCCAAAAACGTTTTTTCTTTATAATATATTATTAACTTATATTTGTATTATGTAGTTATATTTATATTATATTAATAAAACTTATTTCATATCATTAAATGAGGTTAAATATACGCTAAAACGATATAAAATATTAATAAAGTTGCAATATCGCGCAAACTGCTCAACCTTGCAAGCGCTACATATGACGCCCCTTGCGACGCGGGTGTATATTATTCAACGTATCTCCTAAACTAATAGAGATCCCATTTTAAATTTTCTAGTGTACTTTCATTATCATTTAAGCTATATTTTGAAAGAAAAAAAAATAAAAAAAAAATGGTCGAAGTGACTGTAATTCTGGTTTGAAAAGTTTACTTCCGGTTTTGGCCATTAATTTTTTTTTAATTTTTTAATTTTTTTTTACTGTCAAAAAGAACAGTATATTTTTAATATGTATCGCTATGTAAAATATTTTATAGTAGATTTGTTATATTCGAAAAATTACTTTCGAAAAATTGTAGTACCAATCAACGACAATTCTTTTGAAACCTATAACTTGGTAAATATACACTATACAAAAAAAATATTTTGCGTACACATTCATACCTACTAGAAGTACAAATGGGCCGAATGTGGTCGATTTTCAGAACCTCACTTTTTTTTCCCTGTCCGCTTCACGTGAAATATCCCTTATTTCACTGTAAGATTCGAATTAAGTTTGCATACATGGGTTTGAAATACAAATATCACTTCATTACTCCTATTTTGATTTACATTTTGTTTGAATATTTAACATAACTTAAGCATAATTAATCTTGTGTCCTTCAATAACATAATAAATTTAGTTCACCTTAAAGTATCTACTACATAAGTTTATTCTTAAAATAAACATTAGAGTACACAAGTAAGAAATTAAAATTACTTTTTAAACATGACATTAGAATAATACATAATAATTAATTGATAATTACAGTCAAGTTTTACCAGCAAACAGACTGAATTAGAATATAATGCTCAAATGAAAAGAATTAACATTAAACTAATAATCAATTAGTTTATTAAACTAACATGCTTTTTATATTTGTTGTGGACTGTATTTTGTAAATTATTGTATAGAAATTTGTAAATATTAATTAAGTTTGTATATTGAAAAATGTGTATAAACATATGTGTATAAATATAAAATTGCATCTTATGTTGTATAATTCATAATGTAAATAGAATGTGTATATTTATGTGTATATTTGAATTTAATTATGATCACATGGCATTAAACACAATTTTGAAATAGACCTTTTAGTTATTGTATTCCCACTTTTGACACTATACACTCTTGTTATACCATCAACACCTGGATGTTTATTAACAATGCGCCCTAATGACCATTTTCCAGGCAGCAGATTATCTGTTTTAATCAAAACTATATCACCAATTTTTAACTCTTCTTGTCTCTTAAGCCACTTAGGACGTTGTTGGAGTCTTGATAAATATTCTTCTTGCCATCGACGCCAGAAGTTGTTAACAATTTTTTGAGAAAGTTGCCAACGGGAAAGATTAGATAACTTGATGTGTTCCATATCCGCTGTTGGGACAACAATAGTTGCCTCTCCAACTAAAAAGTGTCCTGGTGTTAGTGGATTTAAATTCTCAGGATCATTATCTATAGGACACAATGGTCGAGAATTCAAACAAGCTTCAATTTGGCACAATATTGTGGTCATTTCTTCAAAGGTAAGATGAGTTGTAAGGATTCTGCGTAGATGGTATTTTATAGATTTCACCCCTGCCTCCCATAAACCACCGAAGTTGGGGCTGTAAGCCGGGATAAAATGCCATTGTGTTCCTTCAGTTGCAAGTGTTTCTGCAATTTCTCCAGTGAATTGTAGTTGAGCTTGTTTCCAGGCAGTGCACAGTTCCTTATTGGCAGCAACAAAGTTGCGTCCTTGATCACTCCACATATGAGTACATCTCCCTCTTCTAGCGACAAAACGCCTAAATGCACCTATAAATGCTTCTGATGTTAGATCACCAACAAGTTCAATGTGGATAGCCTTCGTCGACATGCATATAAATATAGCTATATATGCTTTAATACTTTTATTACCACGACCTTTTGACATTAAAATTTGTAGTGGTCCAGCAAAATCTACTCCACTATGCAAAAATGGTCTTGAGGGAGTCACTCTCTGTTCAGGTAAGTCACCCATCATTTGTGTTTTGACAGTTGCGTTCAGTTTTGCACAAATAAAACATTTATGAATATGTTTTTTAACCATAGATTTAGCTTTGACAATCCAGTACTTGGAACGTAGATAATTTAACATTAGCTGAACACCACCGTGAAGAGTTTTCCGATGAGCGTCATCAATAATTAAAGGTACCAGTTTGTTTGTATTACCCAAAATAATAGGATTTTTTTTGTTTTCAGATAAATTTGAATGCCTTAGACGACCACCTACCCTGAGGATTTGTTTCTCATCCAAGAAAGGACTGAGAAAACGGAGTGAACTTTTGTTTTTTACTTGTTTATTTAATTTTAATTGTTCTATTTCTTCTTTATATTCTTCCTCCTGAACTTTATGAATACAAAATGTTAATGAATCTTCTAATTCTTGTGTAGTTATTTCCAAACTAGTGTTTAAATATTTTTTATGATTTAAAAACCTTTTGCAATATACAATTACTTTACATAATTCCAATAGACTTTCAAATTTAGTAGTTATAAAATCTTTATTATCTTCTGTATTAAGGTAAGTATTAACTTTTATAGTTTTCATTTCTAATTCTGTTTGTTTTATTTCTTGTTTACTAATTTTTATTTCTTTTTCAGATAACCAACTCGGACCATTCCACCATAATTCACTTTTCTTTAGATCAGATATCAACATTCCACGTGAGGCCATATCTGCAGGATTTTTACTTGATTCAACGTAATGCCATTGGTTATTATTAACATTATCAAGTATTTCAACAACTCGATTAGCGACAAATTGCTTCCATCGCATGGGTTCTCCATTTAGCCATGCTAAGACTATCAATGAGTCTGTCCATGCATATATTTGTGAATTAGGGATTCTCATTGCTTGTGAAACATGTTTTAGGAGTCTCGATAATATCAATGCTCCACACAATTCAAGCCTTGGTATTGACACTGATTTTACAGGAGCCACTCTTGTTCGTGCTGCTAATAAATTAGTTGTAATGGTGCCATCAGAATGTAAAACTCTAGAATAAACAACTGAGGCGTAAGCTCTTTCTGACGCATCACAAAATCCATGCAGTTCGATTAATGTATTTTTATTTGTTTTAATCCATCTGTTAATTATGATATCATTTACATTTTGAAAATCTTCTCTAATTTGTAATCATTCATTCTTTAATGTTTCATTGACTTCATCATCCCAATCTATTTTTTCTAACCATAATTTTTGAATTAGAATTTTCCCAGAAACTATGCTTGGTGCTATCCATCCAAGTGGATCAAAAAGCTTTTGAATATCTGATAAAATATTTCTTTTAGTTATTCTCTTTGGAACCGGAGGTAAATTTAAATTGTATTTGAATTCATCATTAGCTAGATTCCATTGTACACCAAGTGCTTTAACAGTTCCATCAATGTCAATATCGATTTCAACTTTGCTTGATCGGCTTTCTGGTTCAATACATTTCATAAATTCTACGCTATTAGATGACCATTTTTGTAATTCAAATCCTCCTTTCTTTAAAATAGTTTTTAATTCTTTGCTTGCTTCGATAGCTTCTTCCACACTATCAAAGCCAGAAATCACATCGTCCATATAAAAATTTTCTTTCAGGATTTTAGCTGCAATAGGAAAAGAATATTCATCATCAGCCAGTTGTCTCAACGTTTTTACAGCGAGGTAAGGTGCGGATGCAGTTCCAAACGTCACGGTAAGTAATCGATATTCTTTTATTTCTTCAGATGTATCTTTTCTCCACAAAATTCTTTGAAAATCTGTGTGTTCTGCTTTTATTAATACCATTCTGTACATCTTTTTCAGGTCAGAAACGAAGCAGATGGCGTGCATCCTCCATCTCATAATAATACTACGAAGATCTTCTTGTAAAACAGGACCAACTAATAATTCATCGTTCAACGAAATACCATTGTTATCTTTGCAGGATGCGTCGAAGACGACACGAACTGGAGTGCTTTCACTATCATCCCGAAAGACAGCATGATGACATAAATATATTGATCTGTCTTCATAATTTTCTTTTGAAATCTCTTCTGCATGACCTAAAGTGAGATATTCTTCTATGACTTTAGTATAATCTTCCTTCAACTTAGGACATCTCTGAAATCTTCTTTCTAAGAGTAACAATCTTCTTAATGCTATTTCTTTGCTGTTACCATCTGGTGATTTTTGATTATTTGTTTTAAATGGTAAGTTTACGATATATCTCCCTTCTTGGTTTCGCGTGTGTGTTGTTTCGTAGATTTCCTCACAAAGTCTTTCTTCTTTAGTATATTTTCTGTCCTTATCGATTTCTACTTCCCACATTGTTTTTAAGATGTTATCTAAGTCAACCTGATGATGCATAACAAGTATAGATGGCGAATCTGATTCTTCATCATTAATATTACCAAATAATATCCAACCCAAAAGTGTATTTTGAGCACATGGAGTACCAGGTGGTCCTTTTATAATTTGTTGTTGTATAATTTGTGTATATTCTTTAACCCCTAGTAGTAAATCTATGCGCCCTGATTTGTTAAAAGTTGGATCTGCTAGTTGTAAATGTTGTAAGTGTGGCCATTGTTTTTCAGGTAAAGATTTAGAAGGTAAATTATTGGTTATATCTTTTGAAATAACATAAGCTTCAACACATAAATTAAAATTGTTGTAATTAGAAAATATTTGAAATGTAACTGAACTGTTAATTTTTGTTTGTGTAATTCCAATACCACTAATATTTGCTTTTATTGGTTTCTTATGTAAGTGTAAAATTTGAGTCGCATGTTCACTGATAAAAGACGCCTGTGAACCTGGGTCTATTAACGCACGTAAAACAATTGTTTGACCTAACTCATTGACAACTTTTACTAATGCAGTGGCTAATAGAGCATATTTATGTTTTACATTGCACTGTGATGTCATTGTTTGAATGGATACATCACTATCTTTTTCATTTGAATGAGAAGGCTGCGATTGTATATTAGCAGAAACAACCGGGGTCGCACCTTCATGAGAACTTGATAAATGTAAAAGAGAATGATGTCGCTTATTACACAGTCGACAAGACATTGGTAAACGACATTTCATAACTGCATGCCCTGTCGATAAACAATTAAAACACAGCTTGTTATTTTTAACATAAGTTTGTCTTTCAATGGGTGACATCTTTGTAAACATTTTACAGTGACACAATGTATGATTCTCATTACAATAAACACAATTATTTTTAAATGATACATGAAAAGATTTGTATGGTTTTTCTTTGTTAAAACAGGTTGGTTTTATAAACTCTAATGTACGGAATTTTGATTCTAAAAAATCTTTTAACTTGCTCCAAGACGGTAATGAATTTAAATTATTATTATCAAAAGAAAAACTTTCCCAGTCTTTGTGGGATTCTGGGTCTAATTTTTGCACCACTAGGTATACAATGATAGGATCCCACGATTCTGTACTTATTTCTAAATTACTTAAAGTATTTAAACATTCATTTGTGTTATCTAATAAATTTTTCAATAAAGATGAAGATTGTACTGTAATTCTTTGTGTAAAAATAAACGATTTAATATACTGTTCACTATAATCCTCTTGTTTCCATACCTGTTTTTTAAAGTATCCCATGCTAGAGCGTAATTAAATTCTGTGATGCAAATATGACGTAGAAGACTCTCTGCTTCTCCCGTGAGACTGGATTTTAAGTAATGTAGCTTCTGTACATCCGATAATTGTTGATTCTTGTGCACCAAACTAGAAAATAAATCATTAAAAGTGGGCCATTCTCCATAATTACCGGAGTATGTTGGCATCTGAATACGAGGAAGTCTCACAGAACTTTGAATTTCAGCAACACTGTTGTTAGGGGTGCTAGTATGTTGAGGAGATAACGCGGTTGAAGCCATGTGCATTACAATTGCATCTTGAATATCTGCTTTAAGGCATATATATAAATCTTCCATAACTGCATATTCATCGCTGGCGAAATAGGTTATGTCATTCCGCTTATCACGTGGCGTGATTTTTACAAGTTCTTGATGCGCCGACCTTATGGAAGACCAATACTCCTCGATGCATATCAAACGGGCCTCTAAATATCCTTTAGTTAATCGGGTTTTTGGACATTTTTTTAAATTAATCTGAGTTTTCCTCAATAAATTTCCAGCTTCTTCCAAAGTCAACAACAGTTGTTCAATTACGCTCATATTGTAATGAAAATATCAATTATTCAATTTAAAACTTGTATAACAAAATCGACGATGATAAAATGACTTGCAATATTCACAGTCACTGTGTTAACTTTTCTTGCGGTAGATCCGACTCGATTGCGGCCAAAAATGTACTTTATGTTCTTTACTATATGGTCGATAATGCAATGTGATGTTGGAGCTTCAAGATGCGAAATAAAACATGTGTCACTTGTTCAATTGTTTAATTGCGACTGCTTCAGAAATAGGAATAAGTTTAATTTACAGTTTGGGGTGCCCAGTATACAACTTTGAATTTGCATTACTATAAAATATAAAATAAACATAACACTAACGCTTATTTGTTATTTTTGCTATAAAATAAAATCTGGTGAGTTATCCAATTTCCGCCAAATTTATACTTGAGTCATGAATTTATTATTTGCACACTGTAACAAGGTTGTTTCCGATGTATATAAGAGGATTACGTTTCCTCCCACTTCCTCTTCCCGTGTCGTACTCGTCTAATTGCAAATGAATTTAAGGCGCATTTGCCTAATTTACTTCCTCTTCTGAATTACAGGCGCGTGATTACAATAACTTGTTAGAGGTAGCTTGATTCGCGTAAACAAGGCCTCCCTTTTGCTGACTTACGAGTATTTTGGGTTATTGTCATAGGGCAATGCGGGGAGTGTGGGACTTGACATTACTCCAAGACTCTTTGCTAATTAGAGAGCGGGGTGAGTAATATCATCCACAAGGCCGCACTTTTAAGTTTATTCACTGAACATGCTCGATAATATATCTTCCATCTACCAATCTCAAACTCCGATCGATAAATGTTTAGAAAAATCACTTAATCTGGGAATCGAATAGAGGACGTATGGGTTTGCGGACGACTTCTCGACAAAACAACCACATACGCAGTTGAAATCAGTTCTTATAGAAATTAAGGAATCATAATTGGATTCAGGAGTAGTTAATATATAATGTATATTCGCCGGTATATTACCAAAGCAAAGGACTAACTACAAGACACAAAACTACGGGTCCATAAGGTTACCGCAATCCAGGAGGGAATCAAATAATCAGATAACATTTTTTTAAGTTATATATCGACAGACGAGCATGAGGTTCACTTGATGGTAGGTGATACCTCAGCCACAGAACATCAGTCATCGCTGTCAACCTCCTTTTTACGTCGAGCATTCGGAAATCCATAGACTGAAACCGAAACGCTCAATATGCACTTCACGGTTTGTCCATCTATGAACGGTGGTTCGTTACCTGGTCGGATCGATATTCACCCACCCGTTCAATGCTCGAAGTTACCAGACGTGGTTAAGACAAGCTTACAGGTAATTATAATCATGTCGTCAGCCCGGTGGAATTCGAACCCACGACCCACCGATGCGCACGGCAGGTGCATCGAATGCGTCAACGAGCCCGTCAACGTATTGTCCACAGACATGCAAGTACTCGTAGATGAGTAAAATATTAGTATTTCTCTAGACTAAAAATAGATGTGTAGCTATTGTTTAAAGTGTCAAGTTTTAAATTACGAGAAGTGCTTCTGTGGAAGATTAAATGTTTTTATATTGTATGAGTACCGCAACTTGTTTGAGACATATTAATACTAAAACATGCTTTTTTATGACATATAATAACTCTTATATTTTTTGTCTTTTTAAAATAATTGTACTATATTTTGGTTGTATTTCCAAGGGTCTGTCTACTGTATACCGCCCAAAAAAATTTAAAATATTTATTACTGTAACTCTTTGAAATATTGATTACTGTAAACCATAATATTATCTATAACAGATTACCTAGATATCTATGCCATTATCGTACTTTTAAGAGCAAATCACTGCTCCTGCAAGTGCGTCTCAGGTGTTGTAGATGTCCGTGGGCGGAGGTTATTTCTTACTGTCGAGTGAACAGACGCGACAATTCTAAAACGACTGCGTATATTCTTCATGTCGCTTATTTATTCAGGAAAAGGAAATCTTAAATAATGAGGTCAGAGCAGTTGCATAGATCCTTGTTGAGTACTCTTGCGATTTGTGTCAGGGGCCCGAGAACAATGCTCGTGCTGACTTGTGACAGCTCACATCCTCGCAGCCTGAGAAAATATGCTAGAGTGCGGGCTGGCGGGCATGAACTGTATTCACGTGGAAACGAGCAAAAACGAGCTATAACGACCCTGCCGTAGAACAATACCATATCGATACTATAAATGGGATTTTACCGTAGAAATAACTTGCTGGCGGGGCCTCCCACTAATTATTTTTTATTTACACACAACAGAAATAAAAAATATAAAACTGCTGGCCTTATTGCTAGAGTAGTAAACTCTTTGGATGACAGGAATAACCATCCACCATAAAATATACAGAAAGAAAATACTCCTTTACCAATTTAAGAAAGGGAAATACTTAGGGCATTTCTAATATCAGGAGGTAGAGAATTCTACACCACATAATAGGTATGTACCTACATTCACAATGGAATCTAAACAACTGTGTCCACTAAGCGATGGGCAGTGCACGAGCTCTATAGCAGTTAGTGTAGCTACCTAACGTAGACTACGTTTTTGTTTTGTTTCGCCCGTTGGAAAGTTTTTATACATTTTTGTATCAAAATATTCCAACAACTGAATTACTTGAACTCTACCTATTAGTATAGAAGTATTTTTACTCCAAATGTATTTTGCAGTTCTGTAATATTTAGAATATATTTTTTAGTTCTTTGACATAATATATTCTCTAAAAATCCCATTATTTTACGGCACACCGTGGTGTAAAACTTAATCGAGTTACCTAGAGGTTTTTAATAATAATAAATCTTGTGTTGTTGTTGAGTTATTGTTTTTCTGCCAGCGCGCGTCTCGGTGTAAACGCTACATTCACACATTTTAGGTCTGAGCCTACGGCTTGACCCTTCGAGATTACACCTTCATATTATTAGAGAGTTTTACACAAAATAGTCCTGTTCCATAGTAATAATCGCTCCTATGCACGTCGTAATAAGCGCCGAGGCGCGGGACGCGAGGTGCGGGCGGCAAGGTTAGCGCAAGATTCGCGCGTCTCTTCAGTACGCTTTATGTTAGCGGAGAGATTACACGTGATATATAAAACAGTGTGACTGTTCGAGAGATCTTATTGGAAGATCTCGACTATATTTTATGTAAGTAATTTCCTGTTTATTGTTGGTTACAGTTTTTTGATATTTTAGATGTGAATTGATTATGTTATTTTTATTTTATGGTGCCGTGGTCCGTCGGCCCGCACCAACTAGTCCGTCGGACTAAAACTGCTAATCGTCGGGCCAAGCTTTCTTGCCCGACCGCCTAACTCCGTGGTCCGCAGGCGGACAAGATTACCTTGTCCGTCGTCGGATGGAGACTGCATGCGCCGTGTTTGCTGATATAAAAAGTTTTAAATGACAAATATAACTAATTTACGTTATGGTATTACTTAGTGAGCGACTGACGAGTGACAAGAAATCAACAGAACAGTAACTTACAAACATTAATTTGAGTTACTTAAAATACAAAATGAGAAGCTTCATAATATTTGACCGAACTAATATTTGTTTGAGTGTCAACGTTATGTCCTGCATTTTTTTTTTCAATATTTGGCAAATTATTTATTTATACTGAGCGGAATCCTGAGGTGGTGTTGTAAGTTAATTTTATTAAGCCAAGTAAAATAAGTAGGATTCGGTTCTGGCACTCGTCGGCCGCTGCCGCGGCACCGCTCGCTTCGCTCGCTCGACTCGTGCGTGGTGGTCACCATACCAACATAACCTAACCTAGAACTTCAAAACTAGTCGCTCACTTAGTAATTTACATGGCTGGAATTTTAATATCTGAAATGGATTAATCACCAACCACTTTTTGTAAGCTCGTTCTGGATTTTATTATTCATCAATATTCGTCGTTAGTTTTATGTTATTCGATCGTTTTATAATTCTCCATAAAATAACTTGTGGAGGCCACCTGTGGGTATGCTGTGGTCGTTAGCAATGGTCGTGTGTACTGTAAGTATCCGTCCATTTGCTATTGCTGATACGACGGTTCAAACTTCTTTAACTGTCGCTTATTTATACCGTTCATACTCCATTGTAAATTCCTGTTACAAATTTCAAAATATGACATTTACAAATTATGATGAGTCAAATCGTGACAAATCGCCCTCAATTGAAAAAATATGCGAATCAGATGTACAAAATAAAGAAAATTATTCCACCCTTGGGTCATCAGTCGATGTGACTTTAATCTGGACCTCACAGGAGGGTATATATCTTTTTTTTTTTTTTTTTTTTTTTATTTTTTTTTTATTTTTTATATTTCTCCTCTTGTTAGGGAAGCTGATTCCAAGATTATGCCTGCACTGGCAGATTTTTTGAAACAATCGTTTGATTGCCAAAGCTTTGACCAAGAGGACTGGAATAATATTGTATGGTATTGAGAATTTCAAAAGAAATTCCAGGCCGCGCCGGTTTTTACATCCTTAATTATCAAGCCGCAGCTTATATCTAAGACTCCCAAGTGGATCTCATATAAAAATATTGTTCGGACCAAACTTTAGGTTCTCTCGCACATGCTCTTCTATGTCAAAGAAAACTTTTAAAAGATGCTTTAGAAAAGGTGGCCTTGGACGTAAATTCAAATACCTGGAGAGTATCCCCAAGGGAAACGAAAACGTGCTCGTCCTAAACTGACTTGGCGCTGGACTGTCTTTGAAGAAGCGAAGTCCATTGGGAAGACTTGGAGCAAAATGAAAAGGGTTGCTCAAGACAGAGCAGGCTGGCGGAACACTCTGGATGCCCTCTGCCCCATTTAGGGGATATAGGACCTTAAGTCAAGTCAAGTATTAAAGACGCAATCATGAATAATGTTACTAATACTGATACAGATTTTCGGAAATGCTGTGATGATATGCTTCAATTTGTTTGTGGTGTACACCACGCGGGCTAAATAGAGACCAGACGGTCTTTATACAAACCACCTTCTAACTATTTTCCTAATGTACTTCATAGAATACCTCCATCAACTTCGCAATTGTTTAATGAAGCTTCACTTTCCGAATTTTTAAAACAGCATTTAATAACAGGTATTTCAAGTTTTTTCCTTCCTTCCTTCCTTCAAAGGAGAAAAAGACAAGCATTTGGACGATATGACGATAAGTTGTCTCGTTCCCAAACTAACGTCAAACAACAATCACACAAAAATAACTTTTATCCAACCCTCTCAACTTGCAAAGTTATTTATAAGACGTTTGAGTCAATGTCAACAACAAAAATGGGAGGATAACAAAAGCCCGAACCAGTAAATTTTGATTTAAAATTAGCAATACGTCTAAAATACGTACTTGAAGTTTGAAAAAGTCTTGATCTTTCCTTCATTCTAAGGACTTTAATGGGCATTTCAATTCCTTTTATACGAAAACCTCGCTTGTGGAAGCAGCTTGGGTAAATCTTGTAAATCTTCAAACCAAAAAATCAGGGTTATGCAATTCGAACTCGAGACTCTACACCAAATAGGGACAATCGAAATTTGCAATCAAAAGTTGATATTTCTTTCTCGAATAATATTAGTTCCAACACCAAACGGTACTCAAAGACCAGTTGACCAAAGACTCTCAGACTTATAAATCATCAGAGGGTTCTAAAGTTTCTACAACCAGACGATTTTCTAGATAAAATTGACCTATGGAATGCTTAGCTGTATATCCCTATAACGTTGGATCATCTTTTTATTACGACAGCCACTGCTGTCAGAAGACAGCACTTCTTCGATGTTCTGGAGAATAAAATAAAAATGACTGCAAAACCGATTAAGCCAGTTAGGCTAGCTGATGAATTGGGAGAAGTCTTGTCTCGTTCAGACACAAAAATGAGGGTATTTACCTTGGAGGTATCATTTGGGATACAAAAAGCAATTTAAGAAGCTTAAATATTATCAAAATCCACATAATCGAGAGGACATTGTTGAGGTTTAGGTGAGTTGAGGTTTAGTCACTTGGACATGACAAAAAGCAAAATCTGTGCTGGGTTTTCTGGTATTTGCGTCGTTTGTAGTCCCTCTAGGGCTTTTAGATAGACGTCTCATTCAAAAATGCAACAGCCAAAATGAATTTGTTTCGACCAGACCAGAATTTACCTGTTCCCATAATTGTTTATTACAACATAAATTGTTGTTTTTGAGAATGTCCACGAGAATTCTCCAATCTTGAACAAAAATTCAACGATATTTCTAACCACGGATGCCTCCGACTGGGGATTGGGGGCAGAACTAAAGGACAAAACAATGTCGATACCATGGAGATCAAAATAAAATGGGTGTCGGATGAATGTAAAGATGTAACAATATAAAATATGAAAAATGTCCAAAACCAAGGAATAGTGATCCAGTCGGACAATCAAACAGTTATTATTTCCCATATAAGATGTGCAAAGAGGAACAAAACCAACGTCGCTTTTGGAAATGTCTCGGAGGCTATTGATTATGGCTTTCATGTAATCCATCCCTAGAAAACATTTTTTTTTTTCAATTGGCAAGGCATGTACGTATCTTTACTTGTTTTTCTGAGCATTGGACGTCGCTTGCATAGTCTTACTCTTTTATACATAAGCCCCGATGATATGCAAAGTTAATATGAAAGTTTTTCTTTTTGGCCTCGATTTGAATCTAAAACTGATTCAGTTAACTACAGTCAGTCTGGGTGGGAGTTCAAATCTCGTGAAACTAATAATTGGAACATTCTTTTTTGGATAAGTAAGATTAAAGTAAAACGCAAAGATTAGCTCTGGCAGAGCTTACTAACCTATTTGTTACTTACAACAAGAGGAGTGGTAAAAGTGGCTTCCCGTAGTGTTATAGCGGGTTGGGGTTTTGATATTTTATGTATCAAATCATCATCAGGAAGTTTACCTTCAGCCGTAGCAGCTAAGAATAATAAAATATTGCCTTTAGACGAAGTCTTAGACAAGGAAAACTGACAAAGCAGAGATATCTTTTTTAAGCATTATTGTAAGAAAATTGTAATATTTCTTCTGATAATAATAGATCGATAAGATTAAGTGAGTCTTTTAACATACTTCATGAATGTAATTCTTAAGACTGACAATTTTAGATCTCACTTGTTAACTTAAGTTGGATAATAATTTATTTTTATTACCTTAAAACATAATTCTTATATTTTTAGAAATAATTTTGTGTTTTATTAATTGTATTTGAAGACATGAACGAAAAAATGCTTCTTTTGTTTATATTATGAATGTTGTTTTGTTTTTAGTTTACACTGTAACCATCATTACATAAATAGGGTGTTAATTTTTATTATTTCACAGTACGCTCCTATGGCCGGCAGAAACCAAACAGGTCTCGAAGGGTCAAGCCGTAGGCTCAGACCTAAAATAGAACCGTTTTTCCCCCGAAGGGAATAAAAACGGATATTTTGGGTCTAGCCAAGGCTTGACCCTAGTTTTAAAGCCTTAGCCGGCCGAGACGGTACTGAAGAGACGCGCGAATCTTGCGCTAACCTTGCCGCCCGCACCTCGCGTCCCGCGCCTCGGCGCTTATTACGACGTGCATAGGAGCGATTATTACTATGGAACAGGACTATTTTGTGTAAAACTCTCTAATAATATGAAGGTGTAATCTCGAAGGGTCAAGCCTTGGCTAGACCCAAAATATCCGTTTTTATTCCCTTCGGGGGAAAAACGGTTCTAAAAAATATCGCTTGATTACACTCCTTAATCCTTAGAGCTTAACTAATTAGTTCTCACCCATTTTAATTAAAATTAATGACCACGAAGTCTATCGCAGCTCACAAAGCGTTTAACATTCCAAAAAGCTTCACGCGTTGCGAAAACATACATAACGAAATAATAAACAAAGTTTTGGGTTAAGTCTGTATTTTCAAAGTAATTAAAGGTTTTAACAAGGGATTAATTAAATTATTTGCCGATTAACTCGTTCGTACCAGGGAGCTGGCCGAACGGATGTGAGGATTACTAAGTTTCTTTTATTTTAACTCGTTAAATGGGGTCTGAAAGTTATTTCTCCGCATTCGTAGTTTACCTCTGGGTTCGGAGTAGTTCGCTTCGTAGTTACATTATATCTTGTTATCAGTAAGAGGGCTAACGAGCACCCGCTAGTAAGCAAAATATACTATTGGTTATAACGAACGAGAAACTCTGCTTTAAAATCGACGGAAATTTATATTTAGTGTTGCTTTTGGTTTGATTTATTAATGGAAGAGGGGCGCAGAGTGTTGTTTTATTATAATTCAAAAAATTCAAAATTCAAAAATCATTTATTCATTTAGGTAACACAATGTACACTTATGAACGTCAATAAAAAATACATATTAAATGCTTCTAATATTACATTTACTGATAAATTAATAATATATATATGATATATATTATTAATTATATATATATGATATATAAATTAATAATATATATATGATATATATTATTAATTTATTATATTATATTTAATTATAATAGTTGTTTGTTGTCAAGTGTCCGGTTGGCTCTTCTCGGTGAAATTAACATTAGAAACCGTTAAGAGCTTTAAAGGTTGACGGTTAAAAAAAAAGCGGGATTTAGTGGGGGACATTCCCTATGTTCCAGAAATCCAGAATGAATGAAATCTCTAAGGCTTAGTTTCGTGTCAATTTTAATATTATCTGTAGGTACTTATTTAAGACTTGTTTCAAAAAACATAGAACAACTTATCTTTTAAAATAAACATTAAAGATTAAGGATAATAAAATGTATACCTATTCGATTTTTCAAAATGCTCTCCTTTCATTTGTAATGTTACTTGATGACTAATGATTTTCATTTCTATCATTTCACCCCGAAAATTGACTTCACATCCAACTATTGTTCAGTACATTGAGATAATAGGCTGGTAAACGTAAGAAAGCTAATAGACACGCGAGTTAGTTATATTATAATAGAACCCTAAGATGTTGTAATAAGAAGTACACTTAAGAATGTAATATCTTTTTAAACGAGGACGTATAGTAAACATGACGTCACACAATATAAAGCGATGATCAAAGGAAGATCCCGCGATCTGCCCTCGTTCGAGGACACCTTTGATGTTCGCTCGACGACGCCGTACTGACAGACGTCTCAAACAAGCTGACGTGTGTAGAGGAGGGTAGGTAGTAGTAGTAATATAGGGTAGTAGTAAATTGACATGGGTTATCACCCATGTTATTTGTTATCACAGGTCAAACATGATAACTGTTATATCTGTTACTGTTACTCAATGATAACAGATGTAAATATCTGTTATTAAATTCAAAATTCAAAAATTATTTATTCATTTAGGTAACACAATGTACACTTATGAACGTCAATAAAAAATACATATTAAATGCTTCTAATTTTACATTACATCTTTAAGTATTTAACTATAATAATAAAATATATATATATATATATATATATATATATATATATATATATATATATAAACGAAAAACTAATAAAATAAAAACAAAGATTTGTCCTCTATCAGTAGTATGTATGGTGAAATAGGAGTACTCACTTACATTCTCGTGGGAGCAACACGCAAATACATACACGAAATAACTAATATCACCGCATACACGAATTCAAGTTCGACCTGTCAACAGTCCATTATTTAGATACTAAAGCAAATTTAGGAGTGACTTTTCGACAGGATTTCCTTCCTGTAAAATGTCCAATTGTATTTTGTTGGATCATCATGGCACATCGTTGGATGGATCATCGTTTTAGCACGCGAAAATCATAGATGTTTAAGTGAGACAGGTAAAAATCTCAGTTATTTTGTATGAAAATCACACACATTTTGTAACAGCTTGGTTGTTACTAGTATTTGTTGAACAGTTGTTATTTAGTATTGCATGATATTTTCAATAACAGATACATATATCAAAA
This sequence comes from Anthocharis cardamines, assembly GCA_905404175.1. Taxonomy (NCBI): domain Eukaryota; kingdom Metazoa; phylum Arthropoda; class Insecta; order Lepidoptera; family Pieridae; genus Anthocharis; species Anthocharis cardamines. The sequence continues at coordinate 12,696,311 of FR989958.1, read as the reverse complement.
CCGCAGGAACAACTGTTATCTGTTATCTTTGAATACCTGTGATTTATATCTGTTACAATAAAGACGCCTCACTCCTAGTAGTTAGCACCATCCTTATGTTTAACTACCTCCAGCATTGAACGTGTGGATGGAATATCGAAATTCCGTCCGTAGATGGAAGGCGAGAAGTTCAGTTTGCGCATTAATTTTATAATTATCCGAGTACTTGAGTAAATAAAATATTCTTAAGAGACAAAATATCTAACGCTTCTGTAATCTCCCTATTAAATAGTATATCTTTTACATTGCGAGCCTAAAAAGTGGAAATATATTGGTGAAGTGATTATGGAGTATGATGTTGAAAAAGCGGTTAATAAACGTCGTTTTTATTGAAAGTAGTTGAAAATGAAGTTGGCAAGTGAACGCGTTATGTGCTATGCCCTTCGATCAACAATATAATGTCAATGGCTATGCCGATTAATTGCCGGTGTCACTTCGGCTCGTGTCAATGTAAAATACTTGTTCGTTCAATTACGTTGTTGACGCTTTTGGTGATATATTTTAAAATTCATACGGAAATATGCGGGATTACTAGCAATTTTCGCGTCAAAATAAACCAATTTAGTTTAAATGGAATACGCGTTGTGTACCGATGTTTTCGTTAATTGGATCAAATAGAAATCATCTGCTGACCACAATTCGATTTGACATCATTATTTATCCATATATGTACTTATTGTTTTTTTTAAAAAGAAAGCGTAGTTGTCTGACTATATAATGTGTATGTATTTTGGTGACAACGCTCGTAAATCGCTGAATTCTTTTTGATCTGATTAGTGGACGGGAGCTAAAAGGAAGGTCATATATAATAAGCTTTTATAATTCTTTAAAATTAAAGAAAAAGTACAGAATTAAATAATCAAAATCAAAATCAAAAGTTTTTTATTTCAAATAGGCCTTTGCAGGCTCTTATGAAACGTCTAGTTGCACGGTTCCAAAAAGTGGGTCTCATGGAGAAGATCCGGCAAGAAACTCCATGGACACTCTTTTCAACAATGGTTTAGCTTACAAAGACTCGGTTACAATAGTAATAATCGGCTGAGAAGTTTATATAATGCAAGGTATACAGAGATTCTATACAATGCAAAAGAAAATTGAGTTTTTACTATTAGTGTAAAATGAGATACACACACTTGCACAGCGCAAGTTGCCAGGGAAGCCGCACATGCAGAGATGAATTAGCGCCATACATCTTTATCGTCAACATAGTCTTGGATTTTATAATACGCTTTTTAGGATTCCTATGATGACGTTTTTGAACTTTTTAGTCGTAAGATCAGTTACACACTTCGGTAGCCTGTTGTAGAATCTGACACAATTCCCAAGAAACGATTTATTCGATTTTGCTAATCTATATTTTGGGACTACTATTTTATGCGTAAAAAGGACTTTCCAAATCTAAAACTTATTATCTATTAAATAAACAGTTTTCTTCAACGTTCAATCTTCATATGAAATTACCGGCATTCAAGAAGTGAGCGTATTCTCACCAGCATGCTGGCAACACACTCGCGACTATTGATTTTGCGGCTGCTTATGGGCGGCGGTATGGAAGCATGTGACTAACGTGGTGAAGTCCGAATTGTATAAACCCAAGGTCTATTCTCATTCATCGGGTCAAACCTACGCTTGGTGGGTCTTAGGAAACGATTTGATAAGGCGCGATCAGTATGGAGCGCGGCCCCTTTTAGCAGTGGCTACGTATATTGAGTCATGTTTGGGAATTGGCCTTAGTCACTAACGTCCGGCGGATTTACTACATTCTTTAATTTTTTGTTCGTCTTAATCTTCTTTGGAGGATTTTATATTATTCACTGTTAAGTTATTTCGCGCAGTTATGATATTTTGGTGTAGTTGATGAATGACAGTTTATTGTGGAAAATAAAAACATTCGTAATTAAAAAAAACAGTTAATTTGGCTTTTCATTAGAAACTTATGTAACTCCCTTACCCCTTAATCATCCCTATGCAATATATTAAGTCTATTGCGTGTTTGCGTAGATAAATGCCAATTAAAGAAGCAGTATGATCGCTATGTCAAATCGTTTATAACTTTTTTTTTGTTAATTAACTGCATATCTGTTTGGAAAGGTTACACACTGACAAAAATGTGTAACCAATGAGTTACATACCTATAACACAGCTAACTCGGACACATTAAAAATTCATACCTTTATATTACATCTAAAGATAAGCCCTACCACTGAATTCTTGAGTCAATTAGTTCTTGCACTAGAACTTGGATAGAACAGTAGCTCCAAAGTTTTACTTTTTAAAATTGCTAAGAACAAAATTCAAGAGATTTTTCCAATTAAATGTATGATCGTGCCTTAAGCAAATACGCGGCATTTCCGCCGTATCTTATGTTGAGGAAGCGGCCCGCAGAGCGACGAATATCTGCAGAATATGTTTGTAGGTAACTTTGTTCTCTTGATAGCTATAAATTGCTTGCCCGCTCACTCTTGAGTAAAATATTGGAGGGATTCGTTTGAATGCAGATATGCGTTTATTGCATTGAACTCGGGAGAATTTATTATGAAGAAATATGGTCTAAGTTTTCTGGATAATACTTTTATTCAATATGATTGAATTGCGATGCTCTGTATTGAAATATCTTCTTTTATTTTACGGTAAAAAACGATTTTTGTCTCTGATTTCTCGATTTGTCTCGAAAAAACTCTTAAAACTGTTTTATAGTTACGTATAAAAATATATCGGCAAATAAGTACGGTGTATTATTTTACTTTACGAGATCTGATTTTAGTATTCATTGATAATTCACTTCAGTAACTGATTTAGCCGGTTGGTTTGTGATCCGAACGAAGAGTTATGCTTTGATAGATGTACAGTCATGTACAGTCGGTATGTTAGGTATTGGGACGTGACGGTATCGGCTAACAAACTATGCGCAATTACAGCGCCGTTCCCGACAAATGTTTGCTGCGTTCTGAAGTTTATTGCATCGGTCTATTCCGATAGATATGCGGCGTGCTCCATGTGGGCTCGGGAATTTTACAGTACAGTCGCGGGGAGATGCATGTGTTTAGCTGCATTGATTACTGATCTATAAGCGTGCGTAACGTGAGATGTTAACTGCGGAAAATGGCGGAGTTCCGAAACTAATTTATTTTAAAATATTTATTTTTCTTGAATTTTTCCGATATTTTAATAGTTACTCTGTTATTCTGGACGAATTCAACAAATAAGAGATCATTTTAATCGGTGCACCCATTTTTGAGTTATAAATGCTGTAACTAACACGACTTTGTTTTAAATATAAAGATTAGCTCATACAGATTGCCCGGAATAACTTTCCATTCAGACATAAGGCCGAAAAGAAAATTTATATTTTCATTTTATGGAAGTAGATTATTTGCTTTATAAGGTAAATAGTATCTGAAAATATAAGATGGCCCTCGGAACCTCTTTACGCGAGTCGGACTGACCTTTGATCAAATATTGGAAATATAATATTTCGATAACTCTCAAGTTTGAGTTATAACTTGGATTACTATCACAAGCTTTAATAGCTTAAGTAAGCTTAAGGAAAGTGCTGATACTACAACATTTAGTCCCTCGAGCCACCGCGCTCAGAGCTAGTGAGACGCCGCGGATTCGTTCATATTCAAATGAATGCGCATGAGGAAGCGATCTGATGTTAACTTTTGCTGACAATTTCCTCAACGCTGTACAAACAGACGGAATACATTACAGATAAGCAGCTTTGTTCGAGGCAGGTTTAAGTGAGCTTTGGTTTAACGTACATATTGCGTGGAATTTTATCTTATTTGGTATTTCCACGATACCTGTTTCCACAAAAAATCATTTTATTGTATTTATTTTGTTTAGATTTGAAACAAAACAGTTTTTAAACAATGATAATACAATTATATTTTTTATATTTGTTTAAATCTTTAATACCAGGGCATGCCAGTTATGTTGGTTTTAAGAATGTATTATTATACTTTGTTTACAATACAAACAATTGGGAAAACACAGACTCCTGAAACACAGTTCATAACTACATCGGGAGTCTGGGTTTATATATTTGGTGTATTTGAATTGGTGTAAATAAATTTTTTTTTTTTTTTCATTAAATACTTGCGAAGGAACTGGTCTCTTTAACACAAGTTAACCTTAGCTTGGAAGCTAGAACCTCATTATATTATGATATAGGTACATTATACATAGTTATAAAAATACGATAATTATAAATAGCTTCAGTTATTCAGAATTCTTGTCAGGCAAAGGCCTCACTTCGAGGCACGACTACTAACTAAGAAGAGTTCATAGATGGAGAACCCGTAAAGTACATATTGCGCGTTTCGATTTTAGTTTATGGATTTCCAAATGCTCTAAGTAAAAAGTAGGTCGACGGCGCATCATTGACAGATGTTCTGTGACTGAGGTATCATCTACCATCAAGTGAACCTCACGAGGTTACGAGCATTAGCATTACGAGCACGCTCGTCTGTCGAAATCTAACATAAAAAATTTCAAATAATTTAAAATAGTCTTGAAAGTCGAATGCGAAATCGGTAGGATTGCCAAGTAATTTTGGTATATTCGGACCAAAAATTTACCGAATAAAATTAACAATAAATTTGATCAAATCTCTTTATTTTAATCTAGGCATATTATTTTACTCACTAATGATATTATCAAAACTATCAAAAAATCGGTAAATTTGAGACCACTGTGTTACACTATTTACCCTATAGAGATTTAAATATGTAAGATTTAATGTTAAATTTCGAATTAAAACACAAATTTTCCTATTGATATTTAGTTATAAAAGCGTTTGAAAGTTGTTTTGACTATAAATAGTAAATACCTATATAAATAGAGAATCATCAAGCCTACCGAAGAAAACAGCAAAGGGAAAAGTCGCTGGCAAAGCTTGTCTAATAAATACAGTATTTTATATAAGCAATTAATTAATTTTTGTGGTTATTATTACTATGTTATTATTTTGGTAACAGGTGAAGAGGAGATAATTGGATTTCAGTCTAGATGTACTATTATTATTATAATTGTATCAAACATCCACAGATGGTTCGGAGGAGCTATTAAAATAATTATAATTGTTTTCGATGTGGACCAACTTTGGACAAAAACTCATTATGATTAGGGCTGCCACATTAGCTTTATAAAAGGTCGTTAGCCTAGCCTCAATTGATGAGGATATTTAAAAATTATAAAGGCAATACAACTGAATTTCATATTAATCAGGAGCACCTTCGTGTCACAGTGTTTCATGTTCTTGGATATCGGGCGCAATATAAAGTTCCAAGTTTTAACTCTGTCATAAAAAATAATTAAAAAAGGCACAAAGGATTGGTAAATAACCAAGCTTTACTTTATTTACAAACCAGTCTAGTCTCTGATGATGAAGGTTATCGCGTCATATTTTATATTTTCTGAAACAATTATCTAAATTATACGACACTAGCAAAGCGCCCCGGATTCACACGGGTGCAATGTACATATATGTACTATACACAAAATAATGTAGATACAAAAAAGAAATGTTACTCGCTGATAGAGTAGCTTTCTATTGGTGAAATAATTTTAATAATCGGTCCAGTAGTTTTTGAGTTTATTCATAACATACAAAAATACAAAATTTCAAAAATAATATAAATCTTTCCTCTTCATAACATTAGTATCGATTAGTATATAAGTATAGATTATAATTTAGATGATTGCTCTCTAGTTAAAAATAAAGTTCTCGGACATTTTTTTCTTTTATTTGATCGTTGAGAATTGCAGCTTTTCGGAAAATTGCTAACAAATGAATTGTAAACACGTCTTCTTTCCCCCTACTCAATATGACATCGATGACCAGTTTGACCTCAAGAGTGTGGCAGCCCTTTTTTTTTTACTGTGGTGAAAATGTGTTAACACACCCCCGACGCTGGGTGGTTCATAGGCGCGGGGAGTGTGGGGTTCCGTTGCGTCTGTTCCGAGGCCGTTTAAGCTTCCTCGGAGACAAGGGTTTTCGGTTACCCACTAAAAACACCGCGGCCCACTTTCCACCTTTACGGGATCCCTGGGTTCGCAGAGCATATCTCCAAGGGTCCCAGCGGTATTTGCGGTTGAAGACGGACGTTATGAGGCTATACCGCATACCGCTATTTTCTCCTCCCGCCCCGTCTCTCCGCCCTCAGAGGGTCTACGAAGAGTGTGGCAGCCCTGTGAGCATGTTGAGCACACTCAGCGCTATGAGCGCTCGTGTAAAACATTTAGCCAACGAATAATCAATTTTAATTTCGCCCGAAACAAACTCAACGACACGCAAATTTTTTAAATTAATTACTCGGAGTTTCTTTTTTAATTAATGTTTTGAATTACACATTTCCGGGTCGATGGCGCTTCAAACGAGAGTTTTTATTACCTTGGGATTGTTTATTCGATATTTTCTTCACGGTAATACAAATACAGATTATTAAGATTTTCATATTTATACGATTTGAAAAACCCGGCGCCAACAATTGTTAGTTAAATTCTTTTATAATACGTATATTATATTTATAGTAACGGTGACGTAAAGTAGGTAGAATAGGCACAAATGTAAAAAAGTGTGAGTTGAACTCAACGATAGTGTAAGTAAGATAATACGAATAAAAAGGTCTACTTATATACATTTCATAAATGAATAATGAAGATATTCCTGAATTCGCCTGTTGGTAGATGACACTCCCAATAACGCACAAGTCGGAACAGCGAACAGTTCCCCAGTATGTAAAGTGTCGAGTCAGTATGTATGAGCCTTGCGACCTGACTAGCGACTCCCTTTAATTCGTCTCGACCGAGACAGCCTTGTTAGTAATTTATGTAATGTTAAGCTGAGGTTACATTGACTTTTCAGATATTTACATATTTCATTCCTTGTACTAAGAAAACCTAACAGGATAACATAGAAAAGCTATATACCTAGTCAGGTCATAAGTATTGTCACACAGTAAAAACTTTTCTTTTAGAATGCTGGCCACAAAAAAGTTTATTGAATTTGAATTTTGAATTGTTCATGAAAATAAAAATGTATACTTTTTAGAAATTTACTCATTTTTGAATATGGAGTGGACGCTCAAAGAAGACCGTGTTGCAGTTATTGTGTTGCATCGTTGCGGTTACGCGCCAATTAAAATTTTTGACATACTGAAAATTTTGAATATAACCAAAAGATTCGTTTATCGTACCATCAAACGATACAATGAAGACTCTAGTGTAGATGACAGGTCAAGAAGTGGTCGCCCTCGGTCTGTTAGGACTCCAGCAGTGATAAAAGCTGTGAAGGCGCGAATTCAAAGAAATCCCAAACGTAAGCAGAAACGGTTGGTCCTTCAGATGGGGTTAACCAGAACCACGGTGAAAAGGGTGTTAAATGAAGACTTAGGGCTTCGGGCATATCGAAGAAAAACAGGACATCGTTTGAATGCTCGTCTAATGGACCTGAGACTGAAGAGATGCCGCGCTTTGTTGAAGCGGTACGCGGGAAAAAAATATTGGGAAATAATTTTTTCGGATGAAAAAATGTTTACCGTAGAAGAGAGCTACAACAAAAAAAATGATAAGGTGTACGCACACAGTAGTGAAGAAGCGAGCAACCGTATTCCGCGTGTCCAACGAGGTCATTTTCCATCCTCGCTCATGGTATGGTTGGGAGTTTCTTATTGGGGCTTAACAGAGGTACATTTTTGTGAGAAAAGTATAAAAACGAATGCAGTTGTGTATCAAAATACAGTCCTGACGAACCTTGTGGAACCTGTTTCTGATACCATGTTCAATAATAGGCACTGGGTATTCCAACAAGATTCGGCGCCAGCTCAAAGAGCGAAGAGCACACAAGACTGGCTGGCGGCGCGTGAAATCGACTTCATCCGGCACGAAGACTGGCCCTCCTCCAGTCCAGATTTGAATCCGTTAGATTACAAAATATGGCAACACTTGGAGGAAAAGGCGTGCTCAAAGCCTCATTCCAATTTGGAGTCACTCAAGACATCCTTGATTAAGGCAGCCGCCGATATTGACATGGATCTCGTTCGTGCTGCGATAGACGACTGGCCGCGCAGATTGAAGGCCTGTATTCAAAATCACGGAGGTCATTTTGAATAAACTTTAGTGTCATAAGAATCTATGTTTTGTTAAGTTCATTTTGGTATATAAATGGTTACATAATGAATAAACTTGTTTCAATTATTTTATATTAAACATGTGACAGAATTTATGACCTGACTAGGTAATATGAGTTGGATACCAGTAGAGCGAAATACTAGACAATTCTGAGATATTTGGTTGGTGCTTTTGTAAATAATGGAAAAGGAAAACGTTTTTCAATGCTATTTTGTGTCCCTTCACATTAACATCTACAGAGGAATGCCGATAATCACAGTTGACTCGAGCTCGAGAATCAATTCAGTTTTAAATATTACAAAATCACTGAACATTTTGTTGATTTTAAACAAGCACGTGTTTAATGCGGGGTAGAGTGTTAATTCCAGGAGGTAACATATTTAACTGAGCATAATTTCATACTCCTTTCAGCTATTTATACGTTATCCAATGATTAATTATATTTAAACATCAATTTTCTTATTATGACAAGATAATAATAATTTCAGTAAGCTGGTAATAATTCGCTTATTCCTATTCATATTGTCGGATGTGAAAATCGATTACAATTGATTTGGTACGATTAAAAAAGGGATTTCTGATTTTTAACATACTTACGTTTTCGTAATAAATTACTCTTATGTTTTTATATAAGAGTGTATTACAGTGAATTACCGTGTAAAATGTTTTGTTGCACTTTAAAAGTGTCTTTTCAAAAATGGTAAATGAAGTAAAGAGAAAGAGAATATTTTAATAGGTCTATCCCTATTAAAATATTTTCTTTGCATTAAAAATGACTAATGTGTAAATGTCCTAAGCGGGTAGCGAGAGATTCAGTCGGTATTTATTCACGGCATATCCCGAGCCGCACTCTCGACCAAATAGGACAATTTAACTCTTCACGACAATCTTATACTTGCGGTGAGGGAGCTTGTTTCAAATATCACATGTTTTTTTAATCTTCCGAAGTTCTATATATTTTTCATGGAGTTGATAAAATAATATAAAAGTATATATTATAATGTTAAGATCAATAGAGTCGTAACATCACTGTGCTACAGTAGTATGTATATCAAACAAACCTACAATAAAAACCCCCACTAGAGAATGTAGTCAATGCGTTATTGTTCTTTTGTATTTAAATAAGTTTAATATAGGGTTAAAGGTAGGTTATTATAATAGTATTTATTAATTTCCTTGCTATTTTTTGTCTTCTTCTTGCCTTAATCATTCTAGGTAGGGTCGTTATTAAACTTCATTTCTTTCCATTTTCTTATATGATATTGTTTTGTGTCTTATAAAATATTTTACACAAAATTGAGTTTAAATAAAATACTGTATACCGGATTAAAACGCGATTTATTATTTATATTGTTTAAATTATTTATCCCGACGTTTCGGATGCTTTCGACCACGGTGGTCGCGGGGAGACAGGGCGCGTTTTAATCCGGTATACAGTATTTTATTTAATTGTGTGATATTCGCGTTAATAAAAGACAAAATTGAGTTCTTAAAAAGGCGAGAAATTATTTTTCATTTCAACAGTGTCCTAGTCATCTCAAGGATGTTCCGACTCAGCTACCTGCTTAAGTATTTGAACTTGAACTTGTATTTTAAATTTTTATCGTCTTACACTGTTTAATGTAAGACGATACACTTTTTGTATTATTTTGAAATATACAAAGGCTAGTAATAGGCCCAGCTAAAGGCGAGGCCGGTATCGATCGCTGTCTGCAGTCGCAGTCGACAGTCGCTAACCATGCATCGGCTTATGATGAGAGACGTCTGCTATAATTGTACACTGCTTCCGGTGGGACCCGCCCGGGTCCAGCCGGTTATTACAAGAAGATTACTATTTGGGGTTATAATAGTACAGATTAAGAATTAATAGAGGTTGATATGACTGGCAAATATTTTTAATTTATGAGAGGAATGTTTTTCTGAGATAACAATAAACATATAAGAGTCACTTTCTTATTTATTTATAATAATTCTATATATTTGTTGTTTAATGTAAAATATTTAGATAAAAAAATATTAAAAAGAAGCTGTGTCGACATGAACGAAATAATTTAATGTTTAATGTATTATTGATGTACATATATGTATCTATTCTATAAACATATGGCTATTCTGAGCTTAAAGCTAGGTTAGAGCCATAACAGGAACTTTGTGCAAACTAATTGGTAGTAAATTATTGTAATTCCAGAAGGGGTGCGTTTACTGATATAGCAGATGTGCGGCAGTGATTTTATGTTTGTATTAGGTTAAAAGTGAATAGTATACACACGAGCTACGTGTCTTCCAGTTATTAAGTATTGCAAATGTTCGTATTACTGGACTTTAAGATATCTCTTCTTGAACTTCTTTTATTTTTAATGTACAGGGAGCAAAATAAGCCTACGGGTCACCTGGTGTGAAGTGATCAATGCCGACCAATATGATAAGCATTCAATAATCGCAGGTGTGTCGCCGGCCTAAAGGTGGGATTACGCTCGCTTCTTGAAAGTTGCCATATCGGTCAGGTAAAAGTACTGACGTCAACTAATTCCATATTAAATTTATACGTGGAAGTTCTTTGTATACTGTGGTAGTCTTCCAGCCATTCAGAAATGGGTTGAATTACTCATTAATAGGTATGAAATTTCTTAAATTATTCACGTGAATAGATATTTCCTCGTTTATTCCTTGATCCTTCCTTCCTTCTGTCTAACGCAAGGGGTTCGGCTGTAGGCGGTTGTCGGGTCGCTTCACAAACTTACATGTATCCGGCAACTGAGTGCCAATACAAACATACCGAGTATGTTGGTACAGTGGTTAATACTTTGTTTTGTTTGCCGCGGGGTCGCACAAGTTATTAATTATACAAACTTGTTTTATCCGGCAACAACAACTACTTCGAGCATTAAACGGTTGAGAGGAATACCAGAATTCCAGCCCCTAAATTAACTACTAATCAAAAATCTGTGCAGATTGTGCATTTCTGTATACGTTTACGCTATTTTTAACCGACTTCAAAAAAGGAGGAGGTTCTCAATTCGTCTGTATGTTGCTTTTATTTTTTTTGTATGTTTGTTACGCGATAACTTCGCAAGTTATGGATGGATTTGGATGATTCTTCTTTTGTTTGGTAGGGGATATTTCAGAGGTGGTCCCATATATTTTGGTTTGGTGCTTTTTTAGAAAATCAACAATAACAAAAAAAATCTTATACGTGGATGATGATTTGGTTTGTAGTTCCTTTCACGGCGCTGTCTCATTTGAGCACGTTTAGTGGTAGGTCTACTTAATTATTATCTAAGGATTAATGAACTTAAAAATACACTTCCTACAAAAATTTTGAAAAAAAAAATATTTTTAAGCAAAAATATTATTTTTTACTTTTTAGTTTTTAGTTTTGAAGTCGGTTTTTGTTTTTTGCTTAAAAATATTTTTTAAAGTAACAACAATATAATTTGATTGCGTATCATGGTCATGCATACCTTATTGCCGTCATCAGGAATTTAAACACCATAACCTCTTTCGAGAAGTGAATCTGTGTTTGCTTGTTTGTATTATATGACTAAGCGATGTGACGAAAACACGTGTTTTTAAACAAGACAGTTGAGGATCTGCATACTAATATTCATTTCTTCTTTTTATTGATTATTATATTTTTGCGGATCAAGCCGCGAGAAAGAGCTAATAAAAATGCTATTTTCTCTTGATGTTCATAACCGGAACAAAGTGAATTGTTACAAACTGTGAAGCCAACAAAATATCAAGCAAGTTAGAATCTTTAAAAGTGTAACAATGCGAGATTCAGCACATCTCAAAGGCTGCTCGTTTTGCTGTTTGAGCTGAGTCCGCAAAATTGAGTGAGCAAGTCTTTGTCGCTTTATGAAGGTGGAGGTGTCGGACGAGGTGTTTGTGTTCAAACGTTATTTGTTTGCGTTTTACCAACAACGAATATTAAAAAGCTTTAGCTGTTCTTGATACTCTATACAATAGCAAATAAAAATGAAGTTGGCCGAGATGTAGATTATACGCTCGAATTCTATTTAATTTACCATAATAATTTAGGTAGTAGGTAGGTTTGGGTTGTCTGGATATAAAATAGAGAATTTATTTCACGATGTTTAATATCAGTTTTGAAGTTTTTGAAAAGAAAAACCTTTAAACGTAACCTAAAAACGATTAAACTAAAAATATTGATAATATGTACCTACATATGTTATTATTAGAATGTAATTCAGTCTACGCCCTTTTATAAACCAATATTTTTCTGTAAATTTCATAAAATCAATTATTTAAGTGACAAATAAACGTATCATAATTGGCTACTTTAAAAAAAAAAGATCTTAGTAATAAAGTACAAGTATATATATATAGCATAAAAGTATGGTTTATTGTGATCCGCTCAATGTGTTCTAAAACCTATGATGTTCTGTGGCTAAGGTATCACCTACCATCTACTGAACCTCATGCTCGTCTGTCGACATCTAAAATAAAAAAATAATTTAATTGCAAGGATTAATCCAAAACAGGTGCATTTGTTTACCAGTGACTGTGAGACAGGTCAACGAGAGTCGCTCCTTCAACTTCACCTACGTAAAATTACAAAAGTGCTATTACTTTGCGTAGCTGCATCGTCACTCAGAGATTATTCGACGTTGAATAAGGCTGCAAGTCTCGAGAGACGGAGATAAACCAGTGACTACTTGGCAGCAGACGTCTGCTCGTTTACGCTATCAGATTTATGTCACAGCTACCTCGTCCATTCAGACATTTAGTCAGACACCTAGACAACTAACTTCATTAGATAATCAAGCTAGTTGAGTTCAGAAGTCGCGCGCCGTGGCGAAGCGAAATATTACACTGGTTAAACTTATTTTCGTGTAATGTTTTTATAATGAAAATACAGTATCTTACTTAGAACTGAGATTGTTAGCGCGGGTTTATATAATAAAGTATTTTTATTAATTTAGATTTTTATTTTACAACGAGCAACGATCATAATTGGCTGTGTGTTAGTTTTATGAAAACAGAGACATTTAATAATGTTTTAATGAATTTAGTTGTTTATAAAGAGCTATGACGCGTTTTGCTAGCTGGTTTACTTCTCTTAATAAAAAAGTAACGTAGATATAGCTGTCCAAACAAAACATCAACTCATAGAATAAACTCGTCATGGAATTAATTTGTAGTTACATTTCTAACTTTCTAATTTACTTTAATTCTTTATACTAAATAGGTATTTTAAAGCGTGAATAACATTTTTTTGTAGTGTTATAAGTAATATTATTAGCTGGTGAGGCGACGACGGCTAATGAACTCGCTGCTACTTCACTCTATTAAGACGATTAGGTACTGAAAATGTTGTTTTTTAAATCAGTATATCTCTTAAACCGTACATAATTTTAAGAACCATAAAACATATGATATTATTAAGTCTTTTTTGCATATAGTGGTCGATTTCAAAACATAATTAAACATACTTTAATGTGTTAAAAAAATCTTCAAACATACCTCTAAATTCTGTTTCAAAGCAGTATTTCTCTTCATTAGCATTTGTTGTAGTAATGAAAAATATTCCATAAAAATTCAAATTTCAAAACGCGTTTAATGATCGATTGTTTTTTGTCAAATAATTAATATTTAATTTTATATATAAATTTATTTGCGTTTTACGACATACGCTCGCTCATTTCCTCGCTGCCCGCACCGCGCCAGTGTTCTGCGGAACGTTATCGAGGATAGACGTGTATCTCTGCTGCTCGCAAAAATAAAATTTGGAAATAAAACTAACAGTGCGAAGAGATGGAAAGCTGCTCATCAAAATCACTTACTTAAGAATATAGCAAAAAGACGGTAAGAACTTTATTATTATAAGTAAAGAAAGTATGAAAAGATATTTCTAGTGAATTGAACTGAATGAAAGTTTTCTTACAATTTACTAAGCAACATAATAGAAATTGGTTTACCGAATCTCATCACTCGGCCACAGAATTATAATACCTACAGTAGGGCCAGCTGCGCTGCTAATACTATTTCAATGATTTTTTTTATGTTTTATTATTATAGTTTGTTACCCGGACGGAATTTCGATATTCCTCCCACCCGATTAATGCCCGAAGTTACCAGACGTGGGGAAAACATGCTTATAGAAAATTATAAAGATGTGGTCCCGGTGGGATTCGAACCCACGACCTATCGCGCATCGCAGTTCTTCTACCAAACGCGCCAACGCCAAACTTTAGAAAACTGTCCACCGCGCGGTCTTCGTTTGGCGTTAGGGTTGTACAAATAATGATAAAATAAAATAATTATTTATTTGATTATCAATAGGTACACTATGCGTAGGGTAGGTACATTACGTGTGATCTTGAGCGAGTGAGCCCGTAACTTTTTATTCGACTACGCAACAAAAAAGAGTGATGTGTTCATCAACATCTATGTTTATTCTAGAGTCCAAACGCGTGTGCCAATTTTGATAAAACATACATAAATGTTTAGTCCAATAATCCAAACTTACCGTACAGTGTGTTTCATTTACAGGGACCATTTTTTGATTGACGTTGGGATTATTTTTATTTATGTACTTAGGCGAACATCGACAAAGGCTACATAAAACACATTATCAAGTATCTTTATCAAGTATTATATGTTATCGTTGTATAAAATTAAAAAAAAAACTAGACATCATTATCTGTATATTTGAGTTTTAAAAAAAATATAAACAACTGTATTTCCTTCTCTGAATTTTTCATGTTATATCAAAAAAACAGACAAAAACAAAACACAAACAACAATAATTAATATAGAAAACGACAAAGGTGGAAGAAAACCCATCCATTTGAATAATATGTAAACTGTATCTACTTGCCGGCCGAGTCATCAAAACTTGGTCAAAATTATCTAAGAATGATTTTTCTATTTCTTCCTAGGGCTTCTCTTCGCTGCACAGTAATTTCTAAAATAAAGTTTTTTAGTTTATTTCTGAATTCAGTATACCTACACGATGCTTTCAAATTAGATAAAGATATTTTGAGATCAGTTAATTCACATCATAGTATTACTATTGAACAAAAAATTAAGAAGTTTCTCTGGTAATACTGCAATACTGGTACACATCGAACTACCACAAATTATAAATTTTTAAAATCCAACTCAATATCTATTATATAAATGGTTGAAGCAACCGCATCAGTGGACTAAAACTTCTTGTATTTTGTTTACAGGACCATCTACCGGCATGGAGTCAACTATTATTATCGAAGGATTTAAAAAAGCATAGAAATGCATAATTGGATATATGGCAGTATTATCTCAGATGGTGACGCTAACACATATTCAAAGCTTTTGCAAAAAAGACCGTATGAAAAATTTACAGTTGAAAAAATTGAATGCCGAAACCACTTACTGAGGAATTTTTGCTAACGAAACTAACTGAACGAACTGAATTTTTTCTAACGAAGAAAATAGTTTTGATTATGAGAAAAGTCATGGTAATTTTTCTAGAACACCACTACGAAACACATATACATACTAACACTCGGTGAAGGTCGCGCATAATGTACATTACATAATGTGATTATCAAATAAATAATTATTTTTATCCTATATTTTATTTTATTTTTTATTATCTTTGTACAACCCTAACACGTAGCCGTATAAAGATCGCACGATGGACAAAGCGTCCTCAATTCTCAATATAGGTTCAGAAGGTATGTTTTTGTTTGTCAAGTAGGATTATTATTAAAAATTGGTAGAAATATATATATAGATAGCTCTTTACGCGTAGGTTTTTTCACTAGTTATTTTTTAATGTTTTATGTAAGTAGCTTATTTACATTTATTTGTGAGCGAAGTTGCGAGGAAAGTCTAATAATAACTGTCTACGGATACATTGATAATTAATAATTATAATATTTTCTGTTTTATACTACGAGTTCTTAGTTTGTATATATTTTTTTATTGTTTTTGTATATACATACACTTTTTTGTGTACGTATATACTTAAACAAAAAAGTGAATCAATAATTTATAAACTAATAGCTAAATAGGTGCCTAAAAATATTCTGAAACACTGCATTGAAATGTGTAACTGGCTACCTTTATTTGTATAAGTCAGTGATAAACATTATAAGATATTACGCTACGCGTAATATTAATGAGGGGCGCGCGGGGAATTCTCAGCGGTAACGCCCATTTGATCTAGGTGAACGGTAGCATTATACGCCTTAAATAATAAAACTACGCGCCACGGCCGCGAGCTTTTATTTTTAATTACGTTTTTTATATAAATTTGATTCCTATACTTGCGAACAAAATATCCTAATGGAATAGTGCATTAAACTTTTTATTTATATAATATAGATATATTCTACAGAAGTGATTAATATATTATCTATATAATTGTTTACACTATTAAAATAAAACATTTATAAAATTTTATTGATTTTTGCAATCATTTAATTATTTGTCTGTCATTTTTTTATGTTCATCATAATAACAAAAAAATCAATTAAGTTGTGATAAAAAAATATTCATGAAAAATTACCAGTAATACTTAACTATGTACAGTTAGCGGCACGAGTCGTGAGCACACTTTTCATTGGTCGATATGACGTTAACCACGCTGACGCTTCACTTGATTGGTTCGGCAGTCGATGCTCGTTGTCTATTGGGTCCGCGCGTATCATTCGACTTTCGTACACTTGAGTGCAATTTTAGTGACAACTTTTTAATTAGTGTATTTTAGTTATTTTTGATAGCGATTTGATTGAACTTTAAAAACAAAATATGCAGAGCAGAGAGAATTCGATGTTAAATAGACAATACCGACCAATGATCTACTCAGTGTTTTGTTACATGAAATAAATAGGTATTACGAAAAACATGATGGACCTTTATAAACAAACTGCAGATGCGACTAATACAATTTAATCAATTAATTAGTGTAATTTTCAATTACCGATTTAAATTATAAAGGTGCCAAATAATTTTGCCCGACAGTGTACTTACGCTGACTCAATCCCCACCACGGTTCATCTGTGCTCACGACTCGTGCCGCTATCTGTACCTACTGGTAATTTTTCATGAATATTTGTGTTGTTAAATTGCTTTTAACTGGTATTCTTAAAAGGGGAATATAAAATATGGGGAGGGGGTCGAGAAAACAGCGTTAACCTACAATTTTGTCGTAATTGAGTTAATACCATTTTTAGGATCACCGAGATCTATAACTTTTACTTTGCTAGTTATAAGGTTTGCGATTACAATGGCTGACACATGTATTTAGTATAATTACTCAGATTAACTTCTAAGCGTAAATTAAATACACACTCAGTCGAGGGCAGACACGTTGGCAAATCCCTGTATATCTTACTCCAAAATCCTGGAATAAGGATAGTTTACGTGAGGTTTAGCTAAATCCTTGAAATACGAGATAAACTCGGCGCAATTAGTCGTCGGTTCAGTTTAAACCCTGTATCGATTTAGCTCCAAATCACGCTTACCTCGTCAGAGCGAAATTACTTAAGTTTGTGTCAAGCCGCAAGTCAATTATATAGAAGGTTATTGACGTATCCATCTTGGCTGATATTAAATGAAGTTCCAATTACAAGGGATGTGCGGAATGATGTTCGGTTTGGGGCAAGTAACGTTTTGTATTTGTAGAAATATTTCCGCTAAAGATTGGAGAACATTCACGATTACTCGTATCGTTAAAGAGCGGCAAAATAAGTATGTATGCCTTTTTTACTTTAAGCTAGTAATCCGAGTGAGTTGTTACTCGTGCCCGAATTAAACCTTCAGCTTCGAATGTAAAATAGTTCAGATATATTGTATAGGATATGCGCCTTTTAAATAACTATATTTTTTTATATTAGTGAGCACGAGGCCCAATTGAGCGTAGGTGATATGAGCGATGCGAGCTTTCGGAAACTCTTATTCTTTCTACGAATTATCAGTAGGGAAAATATGTTTTCAGAGAATTATAAAAATTATAAATTTTGACGGGCGCATCCATGGGTCGTGGGTTCGAATTCCACCGGGACGACATGTTTTATCGACATAGGTTATCGAAATTCCAACTGGGTAACGAATCACCGTTCACAGATACAAAAACCGTGAAGTGTACATTGCGCGTTTCGGTTTCACCCTATAGATTACAAACCCGTACCCGCGATCCCTCGGGACGTGAGGTGGATATTTTATCTAACGCGTCAACGAGCCCTTCGATAAGTGTAACGTTGTTATAATACATCAAAGATTTCGATTAAAGCCTCTTTTACTAAGAATAGTGAAGAATTTTAAAAATAAATATTTAAAAAAAAATACTTAAAACGATTAAAACGCTATTTATAATTTATGCCGATGTTTCAGCAACCGTGGTCACCACAGACTGAAATATCACATTTGTCTTGTATCACAAAGTCGCCATATTAACGCCATCTATTTCTACGGAGTTGATATTTACTGTAATTTTCTATATTCTAGTATTCTATATTTTGTCCATAAAACAGTCGAAATGACCAAATTTTTAGATTGGCCGATATACATAGCCATATCCATATATTTTCTTCATCTATATCATTCTGGTACAGATCCTAATGTAATTTATACTTATTACTTTAAAAGTTTCACTTAAAAAGAAAAAATACAAATGTAAGAAGAATAAGTGAAATATTTAAATAAAATACTGTATACCGGATTAAAACGCGATTTATTGTTTAAATTATTTATCCCGACGTTTCGGATGCTTTTCAGCAACCGTGGTCACGGGGAGACAGGTCATCCGATGCGTCGGGATAAATAATTTAAACAATAAATCGCGTTTTAATCCGGTATACAGTATTTTATTTAAATGTGTGATACTCGCGTTAATAAAAGACAATATTATAAGTGAAATAGCCGGGTCGCAGCGTCTCCGCTGTGAACACTTTACGGCCGGCATTTGAAATTATAATCCGTCGCGCTTTGTATTTTCATTTAATATTTTATCTTTTGAAATTATATTTTCGTGTATTATGTATGGAATGAAATGAATATTTTTCAGAATTTAATTAAGAAATATTGTCTATGGCTAGGGTCATCCCTATCCATACAAAGGTTGTCTTTAAAATTAAAATTGTTTTGATGGGTGACGTCGTATTTCTTAGAATAGCTGGTATTAAAATATGGCATTAAAAACCGACTCAGTTTGATGCTGTTTTTTTTTAAATTTGCAGGGTAACAGATCGACAATAAGTGTCTATTACTTTAAAGACTTATACTATTTTTGACAAAGTTTTCATACAAAATTTGAATACAATTTCTCGTAATAATTTGAAATTTTATTACGTCCCACATGCAAGAAATTGAAACCCTTGAAACATCTCGGTTAGAACGAATTATATTTTATGGTATAGTATAACCAACTTCCACAAAACGCGTTTTTTCATATATTCTTTGATAAAGTTGTAAATTTGAAAAAGGGCCCAAACTTCCACATTGAGTTATGTAAAAGAGGTCTTATTTAAATTCGTTCAGCGCACAGCGAGGCTCGCTTTAAAACGAATGAGCTCGTCTTTGATTTAGTACCACCATTACAGAGATCAGGTAGTAATGGCGGTAGGCGCTCTATGCGCGGACATTTAAGACATAAACGCAGACAATATATATATATAAAAGGCAAAAAAGTTGGTATTTATTTTTATATTGAGTTTTCCGATTAAGTTGCTACAAAGCGCTAAGAAAATTAAATAAAATATCTCGGAGACATAATAATGGTACATACATGATATTTGTTTACTGAGAATACCCATGCGATAATAATCTATATATTTGGTTTTGTAACTCGGTTAAACTAACAAAACATGAGGGAGCTTTAACTTAGCGTTTCAGACGTCTGTTACTAAAAGCTTTTTTACAAAAAATTGACGGTATTTCTTTCAAACGATCATTTACAGCGGTTTTTTAGCTGTAATTCGTATGTAATTTAGTGAATGAGTTCTTTTGCGATATCTCAGAAGCTTTACGGCTTAATTTAGTAAATGGATGATTGGTCTTCTTGTAATTACGATAAAATAGATAAGAGTTAGATTCTCCAGTTAGACTTAGATCCAAGGGATTTACTGATGTTCGAAGATTTTTCGTGAAAATATAGAAAAGATAAAAACTTGATACTCAGATCTGATTGCTTAGTGTAACTTTATGATGTGGCTAGACTAGTATTGTTCAAAAAAATCATAATTTTGAACAGTTTCGTCAGTCAATATCGTAGACAAAAAGTTAATTACCAACTTATACAAAAAAATTTTTTAGGGGCAAGAGGGGGCAAACGGACAGCGAGTCACCTGATGGTAAGTGACTATCGCCGCCTATGGACATCCGCAACACCGGAGGTCTTGAGGATGCGTTGCCGGCATTTAAAACTATGTTAAAATCCTTTAGTTATAACTATGGCTTTAGAACAAGCTCAATAAATGCGATGTTTCATATCATTTAAGATATAATACGTTGGAACATGTAGAAAAATTATTATTTGATTATAAGTTTTCTTTCAGTAATTGCACTATTGTTTCTATTAATAACATAAATAGGTTTGAAACGTCGATATAACTATAGTAACATGTATTGTATCGTAGTGAGTAAGGCTTGGAGTTGACCGGCTGTAAAGCTAGCAGGAGTCATTGCAATAAGAGGAAGTCATTGCAAGTGAGTTATAGCGAATATTCAATCGGGGAAAGGATGCGTTATGCGTTACTCTTAGGTCTGTTCAGACGGAACGAAGATAATGGTTTATTTTATAAAGAGTCTTCCTAGTGTTTATTAGATTTTACCAGTGTAGTTATTTATAGTAGGAATTTATGTCGTCTTTTAGCGCGAATATTAAATGAAAAGCTATGAGCAAAACTATTTTTGAAATAAAAAATATAAAAATCAATAAAATATTCAATATTAAGAATTAGACTTGTTAATAGATATCAGTAATTTTTATTAAAGAATTTTTTACCGATTCCTAAATGCATTATGTTTAACTTTATTATGAGTCGAACATGTAAGGGGGAAAACAGGCTGTTCAAGTGACGGCTGACCCTCCTGGCTGCAAGTGAACACTTGCTTGCTTTACTTGCGATGAACATCAGCGCTTATAGCCTGCAACACTGGAGGTTTTATAGATGCGTTGCCGTCCTTTCAGAAGGATTATCACTGGCACTGAATATAACAGTACTTAATTTAATTCGTAACTCGATCTAGCTGTTTAAACGGGCTTTATTGGCATGTTTCCAAATGTATGGAAAAGCTCGAAGAAAAGTTTTACTGCTTTGTTAAAGAAAACTTAATTATTTCCGAATTCACTTCTGTGCCAAGGCGTTAAGCGTGCTGTAAATTTAAATGTTTATACGGAATTAAAAATGGGATAGTGTTTATGTTGATTAACTAGCGTACGCTCACACTGTTTAGTAGGATTTCCAAAAGCTATAGATGGGATACTGATTAATTAATTGAGTCACAAACGGGAAAGTCGACTGGGGAAAGCCCACAGACCGGGTCGGCTGACGCGCTGGGAGTGGGATGAAAATGTTCTGGAGTTTTACCCATTACATATCTTTATGTACTTACAATATGTAAAAATAAATTTGAAATATATATTCGTTTTTTATTATTTTGAATTAATTTTTAAGGATGAATTCTTGTTTATTAAACACTAATATATAAAAAAATAAGAGCATTTGCGTAATTTTAAGTTGTCATGATAATGATACTTTCATCAAGCTTAACTTTTCATCTTTCTATAGAAGAACTGAACCAGTCCAACTAAGGATTTATTATAACATTTAAGTTTTATTCGAATTGTATGATGATCTAATGAACATTTTTTTTTGCAAATTATGATAATAAATATAAGAGGGGAAACCCTTCCATCGTTGACTGTGTAAAACTGAACTAATAAAAATAAATAAAAAATCTGGTAACACATACAATTATCTTTATTATTCCAATTCCAATCTTAATAACCATTCAATTATGACCCATTGTCCCGTATAATTGGTAACTAGTTGGCAGTCTGACGACTGGTAGCGGTTAGAAGCCCTTACAGCCATTGAAATAACGTCCCAAATTAAACCTAATCACTGAAACATTTATAGTTTAGCAAACAACCAACCGAGGATTCATGCAAATAATTTTGAAGGCGACCGTCTGCGTCGACCGTGTGCGTAGATCCTCGTAGTATCTACTCGTATGTATGTGCTAGGATAACTACACTCCTATCTCTGTCTATTTCATTAATTATTCTTTAGAGGTAAATAAGTTGATAGACTTCTAAGACAGTTTAGTGTCAGCTTCGTGAAGACAAGAAAGAGATCGTTAAGAGTAGATGATACAGTTCTGACGAACTCGTAGGCGCATTGCACAGTACACTTAGTTCGCGTTCCGATGGGTCACTGGATTCTGATTCATACCTAAATTATTCCAAAATTCCATTTGCTTTTTTTATGGCATAGTACCGGATAGACCACATAGATGTAATGTATTTACTATTAATTCTTTTCTTTCGTAAACGTAGTAGTCTACGCTCTCTAGGAAATGACTTAAACTTGATGTGAGTTTGTAAGCCCCGAATAAAGTTACATCGTAATTGTTACTTAATATAGACACGTATATTATTTATTTAGTAAGTGATCTAATACTACATATTATACAATAACAATGATAAAGAAATAGGTCCGGTATTTTCGTCGTTAATGAACACAGCATTATTTAATAACTACTATTGAATTGATAATATTGGTAGAGTTAGATAATGTTTAGACACAGTGAGATCTTGAGATATCTATTGTCATATCACTATTCAGTAATTACTGCAATACCTTCACAATAACCCAATTATAAGTGCAACTATCATAGAAACAAAAAAAGAGTCTATCTATTTACAGTTACACAGTTTCGTAACTCTTGGTGAAAGGGTGAATAAGGTACAAAATAAAACAAAATAATCATCTCCTCTCTAATCATTACCAAAGGCGATTAAATTTGCCATTTGCTATGAATTGACTGATTAAGAAATATACTTTAAATAGATGGGAATAACGTGCCTCTTCAATCAACAATATAAAATGGAAAGAACACAGAATAATTATTATGACCAGTAAATATTTCCCGACGCTCGGGTCGGCTGTCACTCAAGGTAATACTTAATGAGTTTTAATTACACCTACATTTACTCATTTATTTTGTTTTAATAGGAGAACCATGGTAGCTAAGTAGATGTGAGTACAATTCGTGGGTGCCGCGTTCAAATCTCCATATAAATCCTGACGTTTAAAATAGGTGAAGAATAACATATGTCGTAACCGTCGTATTGTAACAATCCTGAGGTCTTCTCACCATCTTTTAGGACAGTATTATTGCATGAGTTGTTCATGATGGAAGGAGACAAAGCTATTTATATAAGTAGTATCGAGTTACGGTTTTTCGTATAATTGCAATAATACTGTACTAGAATTCTTTAACATTTCATTAAACAAGTACAAAGATGGAAAACGGTGGAGTGCTTTTTACGCGTTTCGGTTTCAGTCTACGGATTTCCGAATAGGTCGACAACTGCAACGCTACATGGACGTATGTCCTGAATCTACCATCTAGTTAGTCTCATTACGCATTCTCGTCTGTGGAAATCTGACATAAAAAATCAATATTGCGGTTATTGCCCTAACATGCTCTTTTAAAAAGTAGGTATATAATAACACTCCTCCTGTTTTTAAAATTTCTTGGTTGTCTCATAATTGGGATATTATGATAAGCTGATATATACTTTCGTAAAGAGGGCAAATTAATCTGGTTCTTTTTTATCGTCCAGGAAAAATCTCTCAAAGTGTAATTTAATTTAACTTGTAATATTTTGAAATCGTACGAGTGTTAAATCGTTGGTAGATCAAACGAGAATTTAATAATTTTAACGAATATTTATATGTCCTCTAATTTGCTGATGCCAAGTTACCATGATTCGTTTTAATATTATTATATATTAAGTACAGGTACTTTGACGGACTCGTTGATATCTACTAATAATATTACCCTTGCTATTGCTAAAGATCGTTCCAGTGGACAGCAGGTTAGAATTCCGCGGAGTAGTGTAAACATGTGTTCTGAAATTAAACGGGCGGGAGGAACAAGGAAATTCCAAATGAGTAACGTGCCACTATTATAGAAACACTCTTAAGTGCAAATTATACGGTTTAATTTGGTCAATGCGCTCATCCATCCAATCCATTCCAGTGAACCTCACGTCTGACTATCAGACAACTATGACGCATATCTTTACGTCTCTTTCCGTGCCTCTGAATATTGTAGGAAATGCATAACGCCTTTATACTACCCGGTATAAATTGATCTGTAGTGTATCTATTGAAACGGTTGCATGTTTGCATTTGACATATGAGTCCGACGTACAAACCATTTGGATGGCGACCAAGTAGCGTGGCTGTGGACATACTAGCGTATACATCTCTAAGGATAATGCGTACATCTCATGCGATCATGTGTGGGATATTTTTAGAATTCTCTCTTTAGGTAATCGTATAAGACGTGAAAAAGTTATTACTTATTACTAATTTTAATATAAAAATAGAAATGCGCTCCGGCTTCACACGGCTGCAATGTAGATATACTATACACAAAAAATAGCCTATGTTACTCACTAATAATTTAGCTTTCTATTGGTGATAGAATTTTTAAAATTCTAATATTAGTATAGATATAGATTATTGCATATATAAAATACTAGTGGACACGAACAGCAATTCATTTTTATATATATACTCGTAGATAATAAGAAGAATAGCAATGGTTGACTTGATCTATGCACAGATATTAGGTGTTAAAATATTAACATAAGGTACATCCATTTTATCCATCCGCGGTAGATATTGATTAATCTTAACAAATCAAAATTGTCAAATATATAGTTTGTGGTTTTTATGAATAGCAAAGTTTAAAAGGTGAATGTAACCGTTGTAAATAATATAAACAAAAGAGCTAGATCCAGGTTCAAATATAGCAGATGCGTCTGGATGACGCGGGCGTAGATAAATGTCTGTTATCTGCAAAGATTACGTCTGAGTAATGGCCGCATTACTTGTGAGCTTTGGCTCTCCGGTCCGCTGCGACATTCTATTTACCTATTTATAAATTTCAGATATCTGAAAAGATGAAGTAAGGTGCATACATCATCCTTTATTTTATATAAATTTAGATCGCGGTTTGCAAATTATTGAATCATACGACGTGGTTTTTCTTTACATTAGCCTTCGTCCATTAGCAACTATAGCATTTTATAGCAACATTTAATCCCCTCCCCCCGCCCTGGTGATATGTGGTGAGGTTTTAGACTACCTACCCCCCGTGCCCAAAATGACGTAATTACGAAAGGCCACGCGCCGCTGTTTGGTTTAGAAATCGTACGTTCAACGAAAAATAATTAACGTCATATCTTAATAATATATCCTTGTGATATTTCGTGATATTTCTTTCCTTCCTCCGAAAGGGCGGGGGGCTTCGAGCCTCACGTGTTTAATGGACGATCCCTAAGAAGCTAGGTATCGTTTTTAACAAAACTCATTGATAAATTATATTTTAAGAAAAATATGTATGTAATCAGTCTTTTGGTCTGTTCGGTATGAATATGTTAATTTATGTCTCTATTTGGAATCAAGCCACGTTTGCTACATGTAACCGTAATCGCTATAGCAAAGGTTTTATAAAAGTACATAAACTAGGAAACAATTTAAATAGCAAGGCACGTAGCTTAATGGTACATAATGTGACGTAGTGTCGGACATCGCTCGGGACCCGGGTAACGGTACCGGGTAACGCGCTATATTTTACCCGGATTAACTGCTTTTGTGTTTTACCGGGACAAAGTGGATTCAGAGTCCAGTAAATACCAATTTTGTTTTGTCAACGGATTGAGAGGGATTTAAGAGTTATAATTGGGAAATTATCTACTAACTTTCGTTTGACATTCAATCTTCGTTTGTTCCTTGGATTTTGGTCGTTTCGAAATTATTTATTACAAAGTTTTCAAACTTTGAACATTGTCTTCAATAAAATTCAACGCCTTAAATTTAGCGGACTATCCGAAACTTATTCTGAAAGGAAAGGAAATTAACAAATATAGTCCAATAATTTCAACAGCAGTAGATCAGCGAGAGGACTGAGTCAGGTCTTTATTAAAATAGAAAAAAAAACATTCGTCTTTGCGTGTCTCGACATAGTATCTGCACAGCGAAAAATACTGACTACGGGATTGCTACGGATTTCATTTAATCTGAAAATTAAGTCTAAACAACTTTGAAAACTTCGATTTTTTTAAACTGTTAGTTATTGTTTTATCTTTTAAATTATCACACAGTGAATTTTATGATAATTTAAAAGGTAGAACTATTTTTTAATCACTACTCTTGTAGACTCGTATGAAACAGTTCTCGATTTACTTAAACATAAAATTCGGTTTAAGTTTAGATTTCTCAAAATAGTCCATTTCTATCAGTTACTTTTTAAGAAGAATATAAAAATACCAATGTATTAGGTAAGTTAGTTGTAGAAATAATTAAATTGAAGGATTATGTGGGCTACGACGCACTGGTAGGAAGGCAATTTGAAATCACCATCGTGTCTCTGATAAGATGTGGATCTAACTTCGACGGTCGCTGAGTCCACTATCTAAGCGGTTAATCTGACCCTTTGACCTTAGATGGAATATTTAATGAGGCCTTATAGTCTTATAGATGGAATTAAGGAATGGTTTACCTTATATTATTGTTTATTTTATATAATGATGAATTGATATAGTCTTGAATGAATGAATTTATATAGTCTTGAATTGAAGACGACCTAAGAAAACGCCGGTACAGTAGTAAGTATATATAGTAGATATTTATTTACTATTATTTATTTAACTTGTGCTAAGTGAGAGCAACGGAATTTGATAGCCTCCGTAACTTAATGGTATGTCATGTATGTATGTATGCGTTGCGTTCAGCACCGGAAGTCTAAATTGTTTCGATTGGATTTGGCATAGAAGACTAATTACCTACATAGTTACCTGTTAACAAAATTGATCCGTGAAACAGACACAGAAATGTGCCCCATTAGAGGATTTGGGAGTATACTTGTGCCAAAGGAACGGAATATAATATGTATAATTTAAATCCTATTTATTACGTTTTTTATACAACGTTAAATACTATATTGTTGTCAATAATTATATTATACTATAGCTTAGAAATAAATTAAAGTTTATCTCTGAACAAAGTAATAGCAATCGCTACAGCCCCATAAATATGTTAATAGGTAAAGTTTAGCGTCCCTTTCCAATCGGCTGGATTGTGGCCCAAAACTTAATCCATTCGATGGCTATGCAAATATCTCGAGCGTTCCTAGGGCGCTAAAGAAACCTCTTGCCCGCTAAATGATACAATTAAACTGTTCGACCGTTGTTAGCTTACGAGCCTTCCTCACTTGTTACATTACTTTACCCCTTTTCATTCGTAAATTGAAGGATTTAACCCAATTATATAATACCTATATAATGTAGAGAAAACAACGAGTTAAACATACAAGAAAGTAATCTTCCGCAATTTGATATAGGTACAATTTCAAAAAAAGAAATGAAAAGAAGAATAATGACAAGAAGTTCTGGTTACAAATGAAATGAGTAGAGTTCCACCGATTCTGACTGTTTATAATGTTCTATAAACATGATTTTTCATACGTGTTCCATTCTTTGAGGGAAGAACGTCTTCTTCTTCTTCCTGCCCTGTTCCCTTCTTATTTTTTTTTATTTTGGGTCGGTGCAGTATGTTTTCTTTTTCCATTCTCTCCTTTCACTCACCATATCATCAGTCACACCTTTCAAACACATATCATTCTTCACACAGTCAATCCATGTCTTTTTTGGCCTCCCTCTTCCCCTATACCCATCCACTTTCATATTTAAAACTTTTTTAGATACATGCCCTTCATCTCTCCTCATAATATGCCCATACCAAGCCAAACGATTACCTTTCAATTTTTCATTCACTGGCGCTACTCTCAAACTTCCTCTTATATAGTCATTTCTTATCTTATCTAAGGGAAGAACGTGTGGGAGGAATATCCAAATTCCGACCGGATTACGAACTACCATCCATAAAAATATATATTTTCAGCTCTACTGTATGGATTTTTGAGTACTCGAAGAAAAAATAGGTCGATAATGTATTTTACTGATGACCTATGTTTGACACCTACCAGCTAGTGAGTCACATGTTCCATTGCATTAAACTAATGCCTCATTTAAGTTTTGTATATATACTTGTACTTCCTATTTATATACCTTTTTGCTTTAGAAATGTAATATGATACTTTTTAATATCATATTACATTTCTAAAGCAACAAGGTATTTTGGGATTGAAATTCCGAAAGCTTCTCAGTCAAGGACTGTGAAATAACGAATTCTATTTAAAGTACAAGAGTTTTACTACTTGGCTAACATTCGCTAATTAAGTCACTTTCTTTTAGTTTTATCAACGTTAATATACAATGTATTCGGCTCTTTATTTAAGGTCTACTCTACGCAAACTTGAAGGTTCCACCTAATTTGGTCGTATAGCGTCATAATAAATATGAATTTTATGGGGAGAAGTAAAGGTGACCTATATGCACGATTGACATCACCGCCTTTTAAAAGATTTTCATTTCTCGGGAGTCCATTAGATAAATTCAATACTTACTTCAAAATATATTTTTGTCATTTCTTGACTTTTCTTCGGCTGTCTGAAAACTCTACTGCGATAGTTGTAATAAATATTCTATAGTGCTTGAGAAGTATTCATTGAATTAAAATTTTTATTTGATTTATCTGTAGATATTTTTACTTCACAGAATAACGTCTTCGTTTAGACCGTTCGTGAGTTAACACCTTAAAAAGTGCCGACAAGGTAGAATTTATAATGAGAAAATGAGTTTAAATTCTAGTTTTCTTAAAATGTTAGTGCCGCAAATGCACACTTTTGACAGGCACGCAGGAAAACGGGTAGAAGGAAAGTGGTGGGAAAATGCATTTCAGAAGAAATTTTGCATTATGTTTTATTTATAAGCTTTATTTGTGGAGCTCGATGTTCTGCTATGGAGTGGAATGTTCTTGATTAATACTGAGTGCCTGCTTTTGTTTCAGTTTAAAGTTTATTCTATACTAGCCTCTGCCCGCGACTTCGTCTGCGTAGAATTAGTACTAAGGGTAGCTTATTTTTGAACCGTTGTTTTTTCATTAATCTCCGCTTAATGGCGCTGCACTCAAGTCAATAATATCGTGATATTTTTAAACCGTTCGTCCAAATTACTATACGACAAATTTCATCTATATTAAATACTGAAAGCGAAAAATGTATCAACTTTGATAAGAATTAGCTAAATACTCTAAAAATTGCAATTGAAAAAATGAATCAAATTTAAATGTATTTATGGCTCATAGTTTAGGGTATATTGGCTTCCACATAATAGGTAGATATATGCTATCGCGGACTTTTATTTAGAACTATTTGATTCCATCGAATTCGATTGAAAAAATTCCATCATACATTATATTCCTGTAACTCCATCGGTTATGGCAGCGCACCCCAAGATAGCTCTCAGAAGTCAGGAATTTTTCCGAGTTACTTGATACTTATCGTAATATTATGGCCAATATACAAAAACTTTTTATAAATTGTAGCCTATGTGTTATTCTGATATATAAGCTATTTTATTGTAAAGTTTCATCAAAATCCGTTCGGTAGTTTTTTCGTGAAAGAGTAACAAACATCCATCCATCCATCCATCCTCACAAACTTTCCCATTTATAATATTAGTAAGATAAGATTAAGAAGTAAGATTTAAGAAACACATCAAAAATTAAACCATTTAAATATGATAGCGTAATTGCACCGTTTACTCGAAGTAAATGGTGGCTATTTTAATGACAACGGAAAATAGTAAATGAAAGTAGACAATACAATAATAGGAGAGATTACGAGCGCCTCGTGTGTTTGAGTGCCTCGCCTCGGTATCTTATCACAAATTAATTTGGGAGAACAGTGATCTGATAACAATCGTGTGAATTGTGTCTAATCATATAGTAATTAATATATGTCAGGAACTTGCTTTAATATCACTATATCTTTGTCGACTAAAATAGAAAAAGAGTTTTTGATTTTCTCTTATAACTTCGATCAGTGTGAGTAAGAACAAAAACTTATTTGTATAAACATATAGTCTCTATATGTTTTGAAATATAATTATTATGATCTTTTCTCATAACGTCTCTACAATTTATAAAACCCATGTCTTATGTTATTTCAAGATACCGATATTGTTTTACTTCCTATCGTTGTATATCACACAAGAGATATCTTTAAATTGACTCTACAATAAATAATGATAGGTTAGCTATTAGATGTAGTTCTCTCGTTGAACATTGCGTATGTATTCAATTATCATTCACGTGTTTCTCATTCCAACTCTGTTTTCGGATTAAATTCTTTGGTCTATCTGTAGATTAAATGTATCCAATTTTAATTTAGTATTTTGAATATTTAGCGAACAAATAGTAATTATATCTGCGGTGTACTCAAAGTAATTAGTTAAATAAAGCTGACAGAGGAGTAGCTGGTTACTCCTAATTTACGATAGAGCTGAGAGGTCACCGACTCAGAGTTAACGATCTGAGGGTCAACTGGGATACTAGAGGTGGGTCGTTGACGGTTTCTGTGTTAACAAACTAATAACCTGTTAAAAAGCAGCTAATTATATTAACTGGTTTGCAGTAATGTCAACAGATTTTACGTAGCAATTATTAGTTAATAAGTAAATTAACAGTTAATAAATTCAACAGGTTTGCGTTTAATAAAAAAGCTGCTTCGGATAATGTTAGCGACTACGCGTTGAATGTTCGTTGAACTAATCCGAGCGTTGCGTTCGAAAATCGTTGAATTTACAGTTAATATATTTAACGGCTTTTGCGGTAAACAAAAAGCAGCTTATTCGTTAACATAAGAAAAGCAGCTGAAAAAAGCTGCTTGTTGAATTAACGCCCACTCCTACGGGATACAGGAACGTCATTACAATTCGTCAAGGCCCAAGATTAAATTGACGATGTAAAAATATTATTATTTGTTCACTGAACTCTGTCACTCAATTTACGTTCTACTTAGTATTCATAATCCATGAAAATGAATTATTTATCTAAATATTTATAGCTTGTTGCTGGCTTACTTGTTAACAAACTTTAAGGTGTAAAACTGTCAGCCAAGTCAACTTAACAAACAATACAATATTACTGACGAAATTTTGTAATATAATAGTAGTAATACTTGTCACAAGCAGGATTTCCAAACAGATAATAGGTAATTTGGGATTTATAAAACAAAATGTAGGAGCTGCTATCAAAATACTGTAGGATAAAGGCATGCGCGACACGAGAAAAACCACGGAACAGGGAAAAAAACTATTCAGTTGGAGGTTCGGTGCTATACCTATTTTTGTGAGACGCGAATGATAACGAATAAATATGTGACCACACGTCCATTTAAGTTATTGGTGTTTTGTTACTTTTTATATAATAATAAAATGATACTATGTAATTATACTTGTAACATACAAGGAGTATAGATCTAGTATAGAGATAGTATCTATAGATATATAAAAAGTTCCAGAATTTTCTATCAAAATAAAATATAAAGTTAAATATAAGAAATGTGGTTGATTTGCAGCTTTCATTTAAGAAACAGGATTAGAAATAAGGTTATATAAGACATTTACGTGGAGGCGAGGTGGAGCGATTCGTCACGTTTTAATAGAACACGTTCGAAACATCAAATGAAAAGCCAGCGTCCTAAGCCAATAGTTAGGTTACTGACGACGCGAACATTAAGATCTAACCAATGTATAGATAACCTCATATTCAGTGGCGGGACTACCATACCAAGCCCAAAAGCCCTGTCGTCCTATTAATACCACCAAAAAAGTAATATAATAATGTCCTTAAGGTTGCACAAGTCGCGGGCTCGAACTCACTGGTGGGCGAGGCCAAAAAGCATGCTGTTCTCCCGCACCTCACCGGGGCAGTCATAATAAAGTGAGATGCACGATAATTCATAGTAAAAGGGGCGTCTAAAAAAATACGAAAAAGCCTTTGGAAAATCGAGTTTTATGAAAAAACCACTGCATAAATCAATTACAAATAAAAGTTGTTGTATTCTTCGATAATCGTGCTTTGTCGGTACCGACTTTGTTTTGTAAATTTGATACTTCTTTTATTACTAATTTAAGCCCAAAGTTGTGTTAAAAAATGGCAATAAAAACGAATCTTTGGTAGCTCGTAACTTTTTAATGGTTTTTTATTTTACCATTCTGATTCCGTACAGACAAAATTAATAATGAGACAAAACGATATCATGTTTAACTTTGCATGTACGGTGCTAAATAGTGGAGTAATACCCCCCCCGAAATTTCTATGGAAAAAATGTCGACTAGTGTCACCTTAACGTTATTATATAAGAAAAATATAACTTATATTATTACAAAGTTACATATTAACTCTTATTACATTAAAGTCGACAAACCGGGCTTTTGGGCTTGTATAGTAGTTCTGCCACTGCTCATATTATCTGAAAGTTGCATTTATTGTAGCATTAGATTATTACTAATCACGTAAATTATTCTACGTTACTTTGGAATATATATATTTTTTATTATACATGGAAAACAAACAGCTTATTATTAACAATACAGCATAATAAAGGATGTAAATAGATTGAAGCTATACGTACTTATTGTTTGCATTTATATAAATGGAGATATGAAAAAAGTTAATGAGTTGTTACATACTCGTATAAGTATAAATAGTGCCTAAAATACATAATAAAATAATAAGCTAACAAAAAGCAATAAATAATTGTTATTGTATAGAAGTTTGTTTTCAAATAAAATGTGGGAGAGCGATTTTCACTTTTCAATAGTTC
This sequence comes from Anthocharis cardamines, assembly GCA_905404175.1. NCBI lineage: Eukaryota > Metazoa > Arthropoda > Insecta > Lepidoptera > Pieridae > Anthocharis > Anthocharis cardamines. The sequence goes on along the minus strand of FR989958.1, from coordinate 12,663,146 downwards.
TAGTTGATAAATAATAAACAAGCAATGTCAAATACCAATCTGATTGATCAATTAATTATAATATAAGTAATACTTAGTATTTTGTTCACGGAATTAAGGCTAAGTCTAATTACAATGTTTTTATTACATTTAAATATCATATTATTATTATATAAGTAAAAAGTAAAATAAATAAATAACAAAAAAAACAGTGTCGACCACATATGGCTGAAGAAGCACTATATGTGTTAAGTAATTCAGAGACAGGTTTAATGCTAGACTTTGTTCAGTTTTCTCTTTAAAAATAAATGATTTTACAAAAACAGAATACATCGATATCAGTTCGCACAGTGTGTATACACACACGTTCCATTCGACACAGTAGAAGCATCTTCAGGCAGTTGAATCAAAAGGATTTTCCACGAACGCGCGTGATATCAGCTATGATTCTTGGCAGAGCAATTCACAGATATACCTACGCTGCAATATCGTACTAATAAACGATGTTTATTATTAACGTATACTTACTTAGTGCCCAAGGAGTTAGTATTGAACATTAAATATGGCTTTGTCGTGCAAATAAGGTGTATTCTGAAATAAATAATAGAGGTATTTAAGTTTTAAATAAATTGCTTCTTATATTGGAACCAACCTCAAAGTTTGTTCCATAATAGAAAAAAAAAGCTGTCATATGGGTATAAATAGATCACGATGTTAAAAGATAAGTTGCATATACGATACCGGTCCATTAAGAATCAGAGGAAATGCAGCATTATTAACAATAATGCAACTGAAAACTTTAGCTTTATTAATAATATCGCAAGTATCACCGATTTAAATAAAATACTTCATAACAGATTAACGGTTGCGACCACGGTTATCCGAAATTTACGTTATTTACGCTGCAGCTGGCTTATAAGATGCAACGGTCCCCTACACAATTATGACCTGTATGTTTCCAGCGTGACATAAAGTGTGATAACCACTTGTAAGGGTCCACTCAAATGACCAATCTCTAAGTAATGCTCTGATTCAGTCTTGAAAAGGACTAAGGGGTATTGAGAGCGCTGTAATATGGCGCTTTTTATCATGAAAGGATATACTTTATATCTACTAAAAGCTGTATAGCATACAACATTCCATACACAAATGTAGATAGAAAAAGGAAGTACGGGTTGCGAATATTGGTTTCATTCTATGGATTTTTCAGTGCTTGAAGTAGAAATAAAATAGGTCGATAGCGCATTGTTCGACACTGATACGAGTATATTGTGGAGGAATTATCAAACGAAAAGTACGTTCTAAAGAAATAACCCAAATGGTGATAAGAACAAAAATTATACATAATGAAATTTTTGTTTGATTGTTATAACTGGAATTAGTTATTTAATGACTCAAAATACATATAAATTCCAATTTTTTAGTTTTCCGTTCAGTAAATTTGGACGTACTGTGAAAGGATGCAGAAACTTCAATACTGGCAATTACATTATAACGAAATTTTATCTAGATAGAAAAATGATAGTTTTAACGAAAAATAAATTGAAACGTCTTGTTGGTAGTCGGCACTAGATAGACCGAAGACACGAGTGGAATAAAATCAATCCTATTATGTGGAGCTCGGAGCAAGGTCGCTCGTAAATTTATCAAAATTACCGTCAAGTCGAGATGCTTTTAACTTTTAAGAACATTTCTTTACGAACTTTATATTTGATTTAACATAATATCTGGCTTTTTAATGTACGTAATATAATGTATGGCATTAAATTTATTTTTATTAAAATCTGATTAAACTAATGGAAAGATATTGTAGAAGGTGAGTGACCGATTAAGAAATAGATTAGAAAAATACTGATGCTTTTGGAGTGGTACTCGTTACAGACATACCCTGATAATTTTGAGACATTTGTGTAATATAAAATTGCTAAATATATTATTTTATAAATTACATAAAATATAAATGTTTAAAAAAAATAAAAAGCAATTTATCGCCAAAAACTCTAAATCTAAGGAAATTTTAGAGTAGTAGACATTCCAGATCCAAGCGGAAACCTCTCACAATTGTCAGCTGCGACGGGCGCTATTTTACTTAGAAAACTTGATCTCACATGTGTCAATACCAGCACTTCCAATGTTCAATTGTAATATTTGAATACAGAATAGAATTTAAAAAGAATTTCATATAATCTAAACTTTGACGACGTGACGTGTCTGCGTGAAGTGCGAAGCAACGCCGATGGAGACATGCATTTTCATTCGATTCATTTACAGCATTTATAACTAATAATATAGCTGAAAAAATTAATATTATCGAAATAAAATATAGTTAATGTTAATTATGAATAATTTGGCTTCCGATATGTGACTTTTGTTTCAAAACATTTCAGTCTTTTAATTTACTTACGGCCTTCATAAACGTATAAGCTTGATGTAGATAAAATATGTTTTGTCTCGCACTATCGAAGATAAAAAGACTACAGAACGAAAAAAACAAAACATATTTTAACTATATCAAGCTTATATTGCGTTTATGAATAAGGCCGTTAGTATTTATAGCTAGTATATGAAAAAGTTACTTTATAATTAAATTAAAAATAAAAAAAATACAGGATTAAAACGCGATTAATTACGAAGTGTGCTTACAGGCACTATAACACAAAGTTGCTACACTAATGTAATCAATAAATACGTTACAATTTATTCTCATTAAACATGGGAACGTCACGATACCAACTTATGAAAGAAAAATATCGTGAGTTCAGTATTAAGCCGCGAATAATAAACATTTTTAAAATATACCTACATGCCTCCAAAAGAACATCGAAGAAAAATCAAAAACTTACAAGGACAGTACTCAGTGAAACTATAGCAGCATAAACTCGAACGTAATTACCATTTGGCGTCGAGGATCAAATAAAAGATAATGTTGGCTTTGTGAATAGGAACGATCCGTGTCCGTAACGGGGTGATATCAGGCAATAAGTGATAAAGCTAGGTTACGCTGTAGGTTTGTTATGTGGCAATTCATTAATTATATTATCTGAGACACTTTTGTCATGTTATATTTCAAGGTCTTGTGGCAACTTGTACTAATAAAGATATATCACATAGCTAGAGGAAATAAAAGGATAAGATCGCGAAGACTTACTGCTCTATAAGATCTTCAAAATTAACTATTGGTTATATATTAAGTATATGAATAGAATTACAAAATAGCTTTATAGAAACTAATTAAATAGTCACACTGTTTTAGTGGCTTCAGTGTATTTTAGAAGTATTTATGTGGATCATATATACATTCAATGTGGAAAACATTATTTTATTTACTTATGCCTTTAACTCACTCCACTCAAAGTGTCACAAAGTTTAAGTGTAATAAGTTAAAGTGAATCAATACCATACTAAACATTGCATACTTAAAATTCTATGATATGCAATAATTGCTTTAGCGCCCCGCTGTTTCTTGTCTATATCGGTGGTCCAACATTATTATAAGATAAACGAGAGTATACACTGTGGAACAGCTGAGATACGACGCAACTTAGATACTGTGCTAAGATTCTATTTATCCACTTAGTTCCTGTGCTACGACGCTACGTAGCTAATTAGATATTGAGATAAGATTCTACGTAGACTGCTACGGATCTGCTACGGGGCTAGGATACTAAACCCTGTATCCGTGCATGTTAGGTCATTGCCTACTACATAACTTAATCTAATCAAAGATTTGTCAGTCGTTCAGTTAAAAGATAGAACTAAATAACAGAGAAAAATACTTTAATCAATCACTGCCCTAGCTTATGATATAGTGAGTATAAGCTTTGAATTCATTGAGCTGACTTGTCTTCATTATCAATAACAGAGTAAGTAGTTTGCATTTCATTTAAAGGACTAGGTTATATATGTATGTAGCTCATGTAATAACTATGCCATCAAAAACATAAATTGTAAAAAAAGCCAAGTCTTGCAACTCAGTTCTTCTATTGTAAAAAGTTGTGAGATCTATATAATACCAAGTCGGTCAATTTATTCAGTCTCTACTGAAGGATCCTTCTGTCTTAAGTTATTACGTAATTAGCTAACCTAACAACATCCTATAGTGATCAGATCAATATCAATATTAAAAATCTTTGATGTTTAAAATAAAAAGATTGACTCGGCTATCGCATGAAAACACAATGTATCTTTTTGATTTTATTAAAAACACAATGTGTATCACAACTAACACATATTATATTAAATTAGATTGTTTAGTGCGATTGCCAAGTCAATCTTTTTATTTTAAACATCAAAGATTTTTAATATTGATATTGATCTGATCACTATAGGATGTTGTTAGGTTAGCTAATTACGTAATAACTTAAGACAGAAGGATCCTTCAGTAGAGACTGAATAAATTGACCGACTTGGTATTATATAGATCTCACAACTTTTTACAATAGAAGAACTGAGTTGCAAGACTTGGCTTTTTTTACAATTTATGTTTTTGATGGCATCTCATTTCTTTTTGTAGATAGTCCTTTTCTTGGTTTATTTGGACAAGAATTAATACAAAGCTATGGATAACATAGTCTGACTTTGATTGGCATTTTTATCAACTTTTTAATGTAAAACGTAGTTACGATTTTTTTTGTAATTTTGATATGTTCTATAATATTGTGGAACTTTTTTTTTCTATCATCAATACTTTCCGCAGCACATGCGATGAAAGACATTTTATTGTTGATTTTTTTACACCTTGGTTTGTTTTTAGTAGGGATTTCTAAGGATCTCTATTTTTTCTAGTAATAAATACCCTATGTTACTCAGTGATAATGTAGCTTTCTAACGGTAAAAGAATTTTTAAAATCGGTCCAGTAGTTTTTAAGTTATTCATTACATACAGAAATACAAAAAAAAATTGTATATCTAGAAAACTGGACCGAAATTTCAAAATATTGAAGTTTTTCCTTGATTTATAGACTAAACACTAATTGTATTCTAAATTTCAAGTTTCTATGTCTGCTAGAAGTGCCTTAGAGTTTTGATGATCGGTCAGTCAGTGAGTGAGTGACAAATTATCAAACTTTGACTAGTTATAATTCTTAAACTACTGGTTCAAACAGAATGATATTTGAAATATACCGAGTTTACACAATGCCTGCTTAGTGACTGAAAATTCAGGATTCTAGTTTTATCCACAACGAAGTTATAGGGGGTCGAAAATGGCCCGAACTACTTCGAGAAAAGGATAGTACGGCCGTGCCGCTTTTTGCTCGACTTGGCGGGGGCACTACCGTGCCCCCAGATGTTTTCTGACTTGGCATGTTTTAATTGTATAATGTTATTAAAAATGTAACAAATTAATTTGTCTATAATTTTTTTTGTGATAGACATTATTGTTAAACCTATTTCTTATAATATTATTATTAACAAAATTTCAATATGATACAATGTTTTCACATTTTCAGGTAAACATAAATACACAGCGGTGTGAAAAGCAAACAAGTAAACTGGAAAACTTTATCATGATAAACAATTTTACCGAAACTCGGATACACTCGTATGATCGTTTAATAAATATGTTAGTATTCATTGAACATTATTCAGTGAATTTTTAAGATGAATGAATAATTTATTGAACTCGATCTGAACGCTCGTAGAAGGAGATTTTTGGAATTAGCAAAAAAATCGATCACTGATTGAAATATAATCCGATTTTTCGACAGATTCCTATGAAATGGGCGGAAAAATAAGGAAATAAATTATCGTATAAGTTATGTCAGTTATCAAAATATATAAAATACTAGCAACATGCCCCGGCTTCGATTGGGTGCAATATTGATGTACTATATACAAATTAAACGCCTGTGTAACTCGCTGATAACGTAGCTTTTTATTGGTGAAATAATTTTTAAAATCAGTGCCATTTAAGTTTTAAACTAAGATGGAAGTGGGAAAGCTATCGATAAACACAAACCAGAGATGAATCGTAAGAATGACTCTTGGGAGAGGGCCATAAGGCAAATGAAGTAGAGATGTAAGAGTTGGAAAGATGAAATCAAGTGTATCGCAGGAGATATTTGGAGGAAGCCTGCATCTGCTCCTGGGGTTCTTGGAGACTAAAAAAGCAGCACATGAAACTATCAATATAAATCAGTACAGATACTATAGTAACGATAGATCACATACATATATCTTTTAGGCCAGTATTGGATTTCTAACCAAATCATAAATATCAGAAGGTATATCAAATATAATTACACATTGTGTTCACGGCACAATAAATAATCTTCTCCCTGAAACAATAACATTAGAACAAAACTAAGCATTTGAACATCTTTAATGCTGTATTCAGCCAGTATATCTGTCTCTAAGCTCAGTGTAACTGTACCACATATTACCAAGAATTATATTCGCCAACGATATTATACACTTTGTTAACTTAAATGCAATTTGCTAAAATAAATAGCATTAATTTCAACCATTTATTTCTATGAAAGGTAATTTGGGTTTGCACTTTAGTTTCGCGAGAGATGCTTTATTCTGGGTACATTTAATGGATGGTACGAAGTCTTATTTTAAATTTAAGAACTGTTATTATAACTATTTAACTAGCGAGTTAAACCGCAGCTGTAGAATGTTTCTTTCAATATTAAAGACTACATTTTAATGTGTCATTTGAGATTGCTTTTCGGTTCTGAACTGAGGTAATTTTACATTGAATTATCTCGGATTCATGTTAATTGGTTTACGTTAAACTGTACTAAAAAGTTTGAAATATTACCTGCATTATACAGTTAACTCGACATTGATATTTTAATTAGGATTATTTTTGGATATCTTTTAAATATGGGAGAAAAAGTAAATATATGTATATTCAGTTTAATTCAAAATTCGATTTTTTTTAAAATAGTGCTAAAAATACCTTTACACAATATGTATATATTTAGTGACATACACAATAGTCATAGTTACACAAAAATTAAGTGTTTGATAGAAAAATGCCGTAGTCTCAGCAGTGCATTTCAACTAAGTTTCATAATATTTAACTCGGCTTCTAACACGTTTTATTCTTAGCAAGGGAAATTGGTCTTTAGACCTCGACCGGATTTCGGCACTTCCAGGGGGATGGGTTAAGAGGGGGAGGGATACACGTGTTTCCGAAGCATTATTCAATGTGAAATATGTTAAGTGCTTCGACTCACCGATTTAGTTAACTCAATTTATAGGTGTATTCTTCAAACGCTATTATAACAGCTTTAATATGTTTGGTATATTTTTTATTATAATTTAATTTAAGGATAATTTACTGTTCTTTAGGAATTTGTGAAAATTATTAAAAAAAGTATATTACATTTATGAATGGGTTCATACCCAAAATACATAATCGCGTTACCTAATGCGCGGCTTGGTACGCTTTTTGGTCCGTATAACCTTAAATATCAACCGTAACCGTATGATCCTCAAATCAAATACAAAAGAAGTATAATATCACTGAAGAATATGTGGAAAAGTTTCCACATATTCTTTGAGGTCGCACTTGCACACGTGACATAATTGGTGACATACGAGTATGTTATGTTATACCTATTTTAAAATTAAAACTTGTGAATACTTAACTTTCGAAGACATTATAAGACTAACGGCCGTATTCTCGCACGCTAATCAACATCTCTTTCATTACGAAGGTAAAATGAAACATTTTAAGAAGCACTAAAATTTTGATTATCGTTTCAGTATCCCGCGGTAGGTATACTATACGAGTAATTCTAATAAAAAAAATGTAAGCAAAAATATTGCTAAGTTACATGTTGCGTAGCCAAGTATTTTTTAATATTTGTTTTTGCTGTTGCAAAAAAATTGTTCTTTCAGCTATAATATAAAGCAATAATGGAAAATGTATCCAATTAGATCATTGTCTCGTTGGCGATGGGCTCGTTGGCGCGTTCGGTAGAACACCTGCCGTGCGCATCGATGGGTCGTGGGTTCGAATCCCACCGGGAGCACATGCTTATAATTTTCTGTAAGCTATGTATGTTTTCCCCACGTCTGGTAACTTCGGGCATTGATCGGGTGGGTGGAATATCTAAATTCCGACCGGGTAACGAACCACCGTTCATAGATGGAAAAGCCGTGAAGTGCATATTGCGCGTTTCGGTTTCAGTTTATGGATTTCCGAATGCTTGAGGTAAAAATTAGGTTGACAACGCATCATTGACTACCATCAAGTGAACCTCATGCTCGTCTGTCGATATCTGACATAAAAAAATCGCTCGATACGTACCTACTCTTGAGTCTTGAACTAGGACTGTGCTTTACGTTGTGTTTGGTGTGACTTGAGTAACGTAGACTGTAAAGAAATAATCCATTAAAATGATTTATTTGAAAATATTTTATACATTACAGATCTTTAACATAACAATTCACTCGATGATAGAATTTTATTTTAAATAAATTGTTAACGCCATCTATCGTCATCGAGACAAGACAATCATCAACCACAAGCGTGAGAAAGAATTTTGTGACATATTTTATATAGTAACATTATCAAATAAATATTTGCATTATATAGTTGAAGTAATATAAAGCTTCAATACCTGTTTTTGTATAACATTTACTAAAATAAACAGTATTTTAAGTATCAATTTTCATTTAGGCGAACAACCGGTTTAGTATGTATCCGATAGACGCCTTTGTTCTGGCGGGATTTATTTAATACCCAACTATTTTAGAATTGAAACCAAAGAATATCGAAACAATACTACAAAAATGATTTATAATAATATTAATAACTTTTGTTAACAAAATTGTCAGGTATGATGTCCTAAAATAATTTTTGTTAAAAAAACTCAGCTTTCAAAAAAAAAAATTGTATTGACAAAAAAAAATTTGCTTTCATAAATAATTGGAAAACAGTTAAATATTTTATTATTTAAGTAAATTTTTGATTTTTATGTTATAGTGACGTTTTTTAAAATAAAATTGAGGAACTGTACAGTTACAAAATTTAACATGACACTTCCTAAATCATACAAAATTCGCTACGAAATGATACGAATGCAACCACATTTAAATGTATACTTCCGCTTCTGACCACATAATTACTGTTACTGATTATCCTAACACCGCCATTTCCGCTAAATGTACCCAAATTAGGCCTCCGAGCGAATTAGTTCGTAAATGACTGTAACTTTATGGAGTTTGGCCCGGGGACGGTCAACTAAATGGGTATATTGAGAGTGAAAGAATATAACAGACATCTGGCCGAACACTATATTAATGAGAATTGAAGACTTCGTTGATTATGAAAGTTTGAATGGAAAGCATTCAAAATAATTTAATCTTGAGTCGATAATTAGTATAACTTTCTCTAAATTTTGAGTAGCCCTTTTTTGTTATTACAGAGCAGACTTTATTAGTTTGAGTTAAAATTATTTCTGAGAAGTTATTAAAATCAATATTAGAAATTAATTACTGATAAATTGAATATATTTTATTTAATACATAATTTTGCATCGTGAAGTTATTACTTTGAATAGAGGTGAAGACACTGCCAGCGTCGTACAACCACTCTGTGACATCAGCTGTCACCGGCAGTTTTTCTGAAGATACGAATTGGGAACCTTCAAGAAACGACTCTACACTTTCCTTAAAGGCCGGCAATGCACCTGTAAATCCTCTGGTGTTGCAGATGTCTATGGGAGGCGGTGATCACTTTCCATTACATGAACCTCCTGCCCGTTCTATAAAAAATAATTAATTATTTACTGAATAACGCTTACAAAAATTATTTATTAAAATATAAAATACACAGGTATTGAAAGTAAGGTTATATTCGTGAATATAGTATATATTTATTTTTAATTATATACACTCGATCTATTCCCACCCGACGCTGACATGATCATGCTAAGTTTATAATCAGTTTTGGTCAAACCGACGGAGAAGTTGGTGGTGATATACTTATAAATGATGAATTTATTATTACACAATTTCATACTTCGATTTTTTAATTTTTATCTTCTTAATAAATGCTTTTAACATATTAAGAGAAGATGTAAAATGATGTCTGTTAAGTAAGAATTTTATTAATTAATAGATATTTATTATTGATGAAAGTGGAAGAAGAGAAAGTGGTATGGAAGGATAGAAGCATAAGGACATCTGTGATATTTGCCAATGCATGTGTGTATTATATGATAAAATAAAAAAATTAAACAATATATAAGCGACCTCCAGCAAGCTCTTGGACTACGAATGCTTAATTCTATTCAGCGAAGTAACCTTTATCTTAGCTTGTTTATTCCTGTCTCGGAGTTGTACTGATTAAAATCAAAAATGGATTACGGCTCCCGTCTTGGGATGTAATCCGCTTAACCGACAACCATTAGTTATACACTAGATGTGTACAGACAGACTTGTTTATAGGGCTATCAAGTTCTGCTTTCTTTTATGGCTATATTAGCTGTTCTCTACGGGGTTAAAGGCTTTTTAGTTGTTGTAAGGACATCCTGTATCAAAATGCTTCCGGTATGAGGAAATGGTCATAATTACCACTCTAGCCATGCCTTTAGGCGGAAGTCAAGTGTTTTTAGTCGGTATTCTCATAGTGTGTTAGTGTTAGTGACGATATACTTAATATGTAAACCTTGCTTTTATTTAATACTAGCTGATGCCAGCAACTTGGTTCGCGTGGGCTTCATCTTAAGCTGAGCTTTTGAGCAAGGATTCTTCATATGATATATTCATATCCACTATTCCACGAATACATTGGAAGTGGCGAAATAATCAAACTATTTTATTTCCATATCAAGCTGTTATTGGCATTTGATAATTCGAAAAAGTTCAACGCGAGTGAGTTTGCATTGCAATTTGTTGATATGGGTCCTTTAAAATAATCTTTAAATAATGATAACTTTTCTTTCCGACAACCGATTTCGATGAAATGTTGCCGTTATGTTGCCTCAGGCTTTGCTTAATATATTTGTGTATTGTATATAATTACAGATTTGAGATTAGCCCTTACAAACAGACAGAGAAACAAAAAATAAAAAAAAAGACTGGGTTTGTTCTATTTCTCTTCTCACATCCCCCTGACTCGGTTTTTAGCATTTTTTTTCTATGTACAGACATTTGACCTCTACAGTATTATTATATGTATATATTAAAGACGTGGTGGCAGCCCTACTACTGTATTGTTGCTTCACATTCAATTATTTACACAAGAACGCTTGATTGCGATTCGGACGATGGTTATTGTACATGATTTCAGCAAATAACTAGTTCAATACTTTGAGCGCTCGCTGAATAACCATACCGCTTTGCATATGCTGGGAATCGTTTGGTTTGTAATCCCATATTTGTTGCATTCAATGTTATTATTACTGTATCGCGATATTTAACTTTGGACTCTGTAAGTTAAAATTTTTCATATATGAATATGGAAGGCTGTGTTTTATATCATATTATATTGCAAATGAATAAATATAATAATTAATACGTAAATAAATGAATTAGGAAAAATATCGGAATTGAATTATTCCCCCTTATATTTATGAAGTAACCGGACGTAGGGAAATACATGGTTACAGAAAATTACACAAATATCATATACATATAATTTGATTGTACATATTCTTCTCTATTTCTACATATATCTAGTTATATTATACCATTAGAGTGGCTCTAACTGTGAATCTAAACTACCCACTCCATTCCCAAAATTCTCATCAAAATCGGTCAGTGATATACAAATGTACGTAAATGTATGTCTATAAATATTATAGATTACTTTAAAACTAACACTGCGATACATAATCAAATAATAATATTATGTAAACATCAATGAACAGAAAAGAGTTCGTTTCTCGGACGGAATTCAATATTCACTGTCATTAAATTGGTTAGACTGACTCCTGTAGGGCTATTCACAATCATTCGAAATCGATCCGCCCGGAAAGCTACGCTCTCCCACTGAAAGTTGTTTCGTATTTACCGGATATGAAAATGGTATTCACAATTCCCATAGGATTGAGCATCAGCATTCTTCGGGAGTTTCCGATTAGAATCTTAGTATAAAATGATAGAAAGCTTGATATATCGGTACGAAGTCTTGTAATATCGGAACGGAAAGTTTTCGAATGATCGTGAATAACCCTACTGAGATGAACATATTTGGTACCAGGTACGAAGTTATACATGTAATGGTATTGTTATACTTAGTATCATTAATATTGGTCCAATAATGTAGTGTTTTTTTTTAATTTTTTATTTATAGGTAGGTGACACCTCAGCCACAGAACATCAGTCAATGATGCGCTGTCGACCTACTTTTTACTTCGAGTATTCGGAAATCCATAGACTGAAACCGAAACGCGCAATGTACACTTCACGGTTTTTCTATCTATGAACGGTGGTTCGTTACCCGGTCGGAATTTCGATATTCCTCCCACCCGATCAATGCCTGAAGTTACCAGACGTGGGGAAAACATGCTTACAGAAAACTATAAACATGTGTTCCCGGTGGGATTCGAACCCACGACCCATCGATGCGCACGGCAAGTGTTCTACCGAACGCGTTAAAGAGCCCGTCAAATGTAAGCATGTACAGAGAGAATTTCTTTAGTATTTACAATGTTATCACATTAGATGATTACGTTGGATCTTCTACTTCATACATATTCATAATATTACCTTCCCCTTGACATCACTTCTTAAGTTCAGTGTCACTCTTGAGACGCATTTATTATACAAGTCCTCAAACTTAGGCATCTCTGGGAAAAGCATGTAGGTCAAGGCAAAGCGCCATATTACGAGGTTCTTATTACTATGATACTAGAGTTCATTTTGTAATGTTCATGTAAAACAATTTTTATTATTAGGGTTCCATAAATCGGTTGGAGACAGTAGGGAGTTAGTAGGGATGATGAAGAATAAATAATTATATAAATATTAATACTTACTCCTCGATCTCTCTGGCATGTTCTTCGTGTACCTAATATTAAATTATATTTATATATACATATTTCAACACGCAAAACGCAAGAACACATAAAATGGTGATTCCTGCTTGTTAAAAATACATAATATCTTCATTTATTGGCACGCATTTAGGCGGTTCGACGCAGCGTGGAGTACTCACTATGATTACCTCATAAATACAAATTCCAGAGGCGCCTGCAATCGGTTTAGGCTGCTCTCAGCGAGGCCCAAATATCAGAATCGAATTTAGGGTGAGCGGAGCTCGAACGTAAATGTCATAAACAAATTATGCTCTTTGATAGGGACCGAATGCGAGTATAAACTTCGATTTTGATTGCAATGATTATCGTATAAAACTGAGTTAAAAGTAATATCCGTTTGTAAATTGCATTGTAAAAATTATTGAAAGCAAACGCAATAAAAACTGGGGTTACTGTCGGTTTTATTGACGGTTAACTGGTCAATGAGTCCGCTTAAAATTACTTTGTGATGATTGCAGTTTCCACTTTTATGCGCGATAAATACTTTTTATTTCAGTTCTTTTGAAAAGTAATACTGTTATAGTTAATTGATAGTTTGGTTGATATAAATGTGAATATCTTAAGCAAAATTACTCAGCATTGTCAGTACAGGTCAGCATTGGGTGGAGTACCGGATATTCTAGGTTCAAATCAAGGGAACAAATTTAAATAAAATACTGTATACCGGATTAAAACGCGATTTATTATTTATATTGTTTAAATTATTTATCCCGACGTTTCGGATGCTTTACAGCAACCGTGGTCGCGGGGAGACAGAAAGATGACAGTTGTCTGATATATGAAATGTCACAAAGTTGCCATATTTAATTCAATTAAATTAAAAAATAATCTATTAATTTAGGTAACACAATGTACATCTATGAACGTCAATAAAAAATAATACATATTAAATGCTTCTAATTTTACATTTACGGTTGCTGTAAAGCATCCGAAACGTCGGGATAAATAATTTAAACAATATAAATAATAAATCGCGTTTTAATCCGGTATACAGTATTTTATTTAAATGTGCGTTAATAAAAGACAATATCAAGGGAACAAATTTAAAAAAAAAAATTGTTTCGGTTGGGCAGGGCATAGGAGGCTTATCACAGACTTGCAAATCTATGCCTCACTAGGGTACATTAGTATTCACTTTTAGTACATAACTGTGTTTAAAATCGCCTGTTTGCGACAAAAACGTATTAAAACTTAAACACATGTTTTTACCTCAACACATTGTACATAGTAGCAAACGGGCGATATGCACTCCATATCAAGTATAGTGATCCGCCCCGGCTTCGCACGGGTGCAATGTAGATGTACTATAACCAAAAAATAGTGTAGCTTTCTATTGGTAACGAATAGTTTTTGAGTGAAATCGTAACAAACAAACAAATCTTGTCTTTTTATAATATTAATATACTATTCAGCTTTTGATAAAAAGAGTCGCATATTACTAGACCATTTTTTTATATAAAGTAGTAAATTGGAAAAAAGAAATAACCTCCTTCATTGAATCAGTTAAAACAAACTGAGAGAACTGTTCCATTTCCCGCTATCACCGGAAGCAAAACGAATACCGAGTCCAGTATTTCAAATGAAAGCCGTTCTTGCGGTACTCAAGGCGCACTCAGTAATTTTCTTGCCTTACATACGTCTTAACGACGCTTGCTTCGACTGAAAAGAATTTAGATTTGGTGAAGTACTGTACCTATATAATAAAATACTTTGACGGTTTCGGAAGACCACGTACATATTATGTGTGTGGAGAATTTTTTTTTTTTTTTTTTTTATGAATAATAGGAAGGCGTTTGCCCGCTATCCCACCTGGTGGAAAGTGCAGATGCGGGCTACGATGGTGAATCACGTCTACCTATGAGATGCCTATTAATTCTTTTCTTGAAAAGATCCATGTTATATTGGTCCGGAAAGACAGACGCAGGGAGAGAATTCCACTCCTTAGCTGTACGGATTATAAAAGAGGACGCAAAGCGCCCTGTACGTACTTGCGGTATGTCTACCAGGTAAGGGTGGAAACCCGCCGTGCGCCTCGATGTCCGGTGATGGAAAGGAGATGACGGAATAAGTTGGTGAAGTTCCGATGCACATTCGCCAAAGTGTAGTCGATAGAAAACCGAAAGGCTAGCCACTTTACGTCGATGTTCTAAGGATAGGAGGCGACGATCAACAAGTTCTGGATCATCTATCAGGCGTTTGGCTCGCCTTTCCATCGCATCCAGAGCACCAAGGTGGGATTTGGCAGTACCTGCCCAGATGTGAGAACAATACTCTACACACGACCGGACTTGAGCTTGATATAAATTTAAGAGCTGTCCCGGTGTAAAGTACTGTCTCACTTTAGACAATATGCCAAGTTTTTTGGCTGCTAGTTGGGCCTTGGATGCGATGAACCGTCCGAAATTGAGATTCGGCGATAAAGTGATGCCTAACAGCTCAAGACGATCGGCTATATCTAAATCTACACTCTGGAATGTTGGAGTGAATTGAAACTGACTCCGTTTTGCGGTGAACAAACACGCCTGAGTTTTGGTGGTGTTGAATTGTACCAAATTAGCGTAACCCCAATCTGATACTTCACGCAAAGTATGATTCACTCGCTCAACCATAGCTTTGCGCTCTATCATAATTTGGTCCTTTGTAGCACGAGCACTGGATAGGTATCTCTCCGCAACTGTACTGTCATCTGCGTAGCCAAATATATTTGGCCTAAGCATATCGTTAATATGCAGCAAAAATAGAGTTGCGGAGAGCACTGACCCCTGAGGTACCCCAGCATTAATGATCAGATGAGCAGCCATCTACGACTACTCGGATTGATCGTTCTCTCAGGAAGTCTGTTATCCAGGTTGTGAGGACAGGGGGTAATCCATAAGAAGGAAGCTTACTTAGAAGGCTGTCGTGCCAGACCATATCAAAAGCCTTTGAGATATCCAGGGAAACGGCAAGCGCTTCTCCGTGCATCTCGATGGCCTCTCCCCATAAGTGTGTAGCGTGCACTAGAAGATCGCCAGTCGACCTTTTCGGGCGAAAACCATATTGTCGATCATTAAGAAGGTCGTTGGCTTCTAGGTACGTGAGGAGCCGATTATTCAATACACGCTCCATAATCTTGCAGAGTATGGAGGTTATTGAAATCGGCCGATAGTTTGTGGGGTCAGCACGACTTCCTTTTTTGGGTACAGGTTGTACGTTAGCAAGCTTCCAAGCTTTAGGGACAATCCCAGAAGTAAGTGATAGGCGGAAGAGGCGTGTCAGGATAGGAGACAACTCAGCGGCACAGTTCTTAAGAACTACAGCTGGAATACCGTCAGGTCCACTGGCTTTATTCACATCTAGATTGCGTATTACTTTTAAAACAGCTTTTTGTGTGATGCAAACTTCAGGCATATATGAACCTTGATGAGGGATGCAGGGAGGACATTGATTCGCATGATCCAAACGTGAACTATTTGCAAAAAGAGTAGCAAATATATCCGCTTTCTCTTTTGCAGAGTGAGCTAAAGAACCATCGGGTTTAATTAGCGGCGGCAAAGAAGAGCGAGAAAAGTTCGACTCGACAGCCTTGGCGAGAGTCCAAAAAGACTTACTTCCTGCGGGAAAAGATGCAAGTCTCTCCCCAATACGTTGGATATGTTCGAATCGAGCATCTCTCAAAACTTTCTTGCAAGACTTGGCGGCCTTGTTAAAGATTTTCTTTTTGACACCAATATCCGAAGCTTTGCGACATCGAGCATCGACCCAGGCTTTATAAGCATTTTGTTTTACTTGTTCGGCGTAAGCGCACGTTGCATTAAACCAGGGTCGAGCTTTGCCGTCGATTAACACATCAGAAAAGGGAATATAAAATTCCATTCCCTGACGTATCACATCGACAACAGAATCTGCGCAGCTTGACGGGTCGGTGGAAGAAAAACAGACCTGCCTCCACGGAAAAGATGCATAAAAGTGACGCATCTCGTCCCAGTCTGCTGACTTGTATCGCCATATTCTCCTCATACCCTTAATCGTGGGATCTGGGGGAGAATATGTCGACACTGACTTCACCAGACAGTGGTCGGAACTTCCAAGTGGAGCGGAGACCGTTACCACATATCGGTCTGGATCTGTTGTCATCAGAAGGTCTAGGCAATTGGTAGTGTGGCCATCGATGTCGGGAATCCGTGTTGCTTCCATAACCAGCTGAGAGAGGTTGAAAGTTGTTGCAAAATTGAAGGTCTCTTTCCCAGCATGGTCAGTAATTTGGAACGGGTATAGCCAATCCGCATGATGGGCATTAAAATCCCCCAAAATTACCAGTTGAGCGCTCGGATACCGGATGAGGGCCATATCAGCCGCTTCGTTAAGGTAGTCAAATAACGAAGTCGTCTCGGAGTTACCAGAGTGCGATCGGTAAACGCAAGCGTAGACGATTGAATCGTCGCTTATATCCGCCAAAATCCAGATAACAGAAAAACATGATTTTTCAAGATGATGAAGACGCTGGGCACAGATGTCGTCACGGACATACACACACGCACCGGCCTTAGGGTGGAATAAGTGTTCTAAATAGTAACCAGGGTACGTGAGGTATGACGTGTCATTTGGGCATCTTATTTGCGTCTCCGTCAGAAAGAGCAAGTGAGGCCTTTCAGTCTCTAGGTGGTGATGGACTGACTGGAGATTAGAGTGCAGACCTCGGATGTTAGAGAGGTGCACTTGTAAAGAGAGGTCGTGCTGCCGCTGTATACACTTGCTTTTCTTAGTTGACTTTTTCATTGTTAATTATAATTAATAGGCTTTGGGTAAATTGATGGTAGTTGGATGAGGCCATGCGAATAGAGCCACCCTGGTGTGTACAGACACCGTACGGGGGGGAATCTAGATTGGAGACTGCGGGGACGCCCGAAACCCCCCGGATATCGCCAACGGGACCTCTCATCCGGTCGCCAACCGGCACGTTGGGGCCAACCCGGGATTATACACAGGCGGTGGGGCAGCCTTTCATAAGTGGCTAACTTACTACTTGGGCCCCCTACAACCTGCGGTCGGCCAGCGGTGAACCGTTTCTTCGGATCCCGCTACCCTCCAAATCTAGACGCCCGGTACAGAAGTTCTGAGACATAGGATTCGGTTCACAAACGCAAAGCAACTATCCAGACCCATTTTTTACCCGAAACGGCTTCACCTGACCTCACTCCGGAACACGACACTTGGTCGTTTGGCGGCGTGTCTTTGTCAGATGGGTGGTAACTAGCCTCGGCTTGGAAGCCTCCCACCAGTAAGTTTGTTGCGTGTTTGGCACAGCCCAGGGGACACGTGTAGGGACTCTAGTGTCATTGCCTACGGACGCTCGCAACATCGCCCCCCAAAAGAAGAATGTTTTTTATCTAGTTATTAGTATTATCTATATATATATAAGCAACTTTTTTTTTCTTTGTTATCGATAAACTTGAAAACTACTGGACCGATCGGCATGATACCATGACCATTCGACGCGGAATTAATTGTAGAAGGTTTTAGGCTATTCATTTTTTGAATTCCATCAACCCTTTACCATTTTTTTCAAATTTATGTGGATAGTTCATATTCGTCTATCCTTTACAATTCGCCCAGCAAAGCGGGCGGGCGGGGACGGCTAGTTAATTATATATAGCGATGTGTTTGACAAAAACTTTCTTTAGAACTGCAGTTAAAGTTAGTTTTCAAATAAAAATAATTTGGAATACTGGATGATGTTTTTTATATTTGATCATGATAATTTGTACTGCAATATTAGATACACATCCTTATTATGAACCACTACTATTGTCTGCAGGTTTACCATGTTGTTTGCCTATGTACTATGTAGTTAAGCTGTAACTTCAAGTATACATAGGTATTATGCTCTTTTTGACACACATACCAATATTATACGTAGTTTAATAGCAAATAACATCAGAATCTGCCAAGTACGACTGTTTCATAAAATATCTGATAAAATTCTATAAATAATGTTTTTAGGGTTCACAAATAATTATGATCTAATTATATTTTCTACTACCTACAAAATATCCAAATGTATGTTTTATTAACTTTAACCGACCTCATCATTTATGATTATCTAATGAGATATAACATTATAACTCTTTATGGTCTAAATAATTAAAAAAAATGAGGATTATCAACGTCTTATTGCAAAAATTTAAATTCAAAGAAAACAAGTGTTAATTTCTCTATAATATTATCCAAATAAACATAGTTAAAAACCTTTTTTTGAAAAGGAGGAAGAGCAAAGTTTGCTCAAGTCCTTACGATCCATCAAAGCAGGCGAGCACTTAGGAGATTGGCAGCGAACAAATATTAAATAAAGCCTTAATAAAACACGTGAGGTGACGGATATGATCGGATCACCAAAGTTTTGGAAGAATTGATTTCGTTTGGAACTTCGCTTTTTGTTTCAATTTCTTGTGACTCTTACGCGTGAATATTAAATTTGATTTTGAAACATTCATCAATCAAACAACAGGCCCGGCCCTTTTAAAGAATGTAGGTACGTATAAAAGGATGTGAAATTATGGTGAAGTTATATGTGGGGATACCTAAGGAGGTGGAGATACGAGAACTATTTAATATTTAAATAAAATACTGTATACCGGATTAAAACGCGATTTATTGTTTAAATTATTTATCCCGACGTTTCGGATGCTTTCCAGCAACCGTGGTCGCGGGAGACTGAAAGATGACAGTTGTCTTATATTTGAAATGTCACAAAGTTGCCATATTTAATTCAATTAAATTAAAAAATAATCTATTAATTTAGGTAACACAATGTACATCTATGAACGTCAATAAAAAATAATACATATTAAATAACTAATATTACTAATATTAAATGCTTCTAATTTTACATTTACTACCAGTTCACAAATCAAGGGCGTAGAGCGGACGAGAAGCAAGTACTCCGTGACAACAAGCTGCGGGTGCCTCCACAGCATCACAGAAACAGGAATAAACCACAAACAGTACAACGTCAACCAGCCTACCTGCCTTATGTGAAGGGTGTTACAGACAGGATTGGAAGAATCTTAAAACGAGCTTCTATTAATACAGTTTTCAAGCCACACAAGAAGATTCAACAGTTCTTGAGACCAATAAAAAGTAATATTCCTTTGCAAGATTCAGGTGTATATAAACTGGATTGTGACTGTGGTTTATCCTACATTGGGCAAACTAAACGTAGCATTTCAAACCGACTTAAGGAACACATTGCGGATATCAAAAACAGACGTCACTCTAAATCAGCAGTATGTGAACACACTCTGGATAAACCAAACCATTACATACGTTTCGACCAACCAAAAATCCTTGCTACAGAAAGTAGATTCTTTCCCAGACTAGTACGTGAGGCTATTGAAATTAAAAAACATCCTAACTTCAATAGAGAAGATGGTTTGAGACTTTCCAACACCTGGGATCCAGTTATTAAAAATCTAAAGCCCCAAATCAAACATACTAAAAAACAAGAGGACACCGTTAGTCAATATTGTCATAATATAGAAAATTACAGTAAATATCAACTCCGTAGGAATAGATGGCGTTAATATGTAATAATTGTAAAACAAAAACTTGGCGATTAAAAAGAGTGGCGGCGAGTTTCTTGCCAGTTCTTCTCGTCCGCTCTACGCCCTTGATTTGTGAACTGGTAGTAAATGTAAAATTAGAAGCATTTAATATTAGTAATATTAGTTATTTAATATGTATTATTTTTTATTGACGTTCATAGATGTACATTGTGTTACCTAAATTAATAGATTATTTTTTAATTTAATTGAATTAAATATGGCAACTTTGTGACATTTCAAATATAAGACAACTGTCATCTTTCAGTCTCCCGCGACCACGGTTGCTGGAAAGCATCCGAAACGTCGGGATAAATAATTTAAACAATAAATCGCGTTTTAATCCGGTATACAGTATTTTATTTAAATGTGTGATACTCGCGTTAATAAAAGACAAAACTATTTAATATCTTTGATAATATTTATAGGCAGTTTTAGCCAGAAATTAGGAGTTTCTCGGGATAAAATGATTTTCAATCACACCACGTACCACATTTTATCAAAAGCAATTCAGTGATTTGACGGGCTCGTTGATGCGTGCGCATCGATGGGTCATGGTTTCGAATCCCACCGGGACGACATGTTTATATTTTTTGAAAGCATGTTACGCCCTACGTCTAGTCACTTCGGGTATTGATGAGGTGGGAGAAATATCGAATTTCCGACCGGGTAACGAACCACCGTACACCGTTCATACATGGAAATATCGCGAAGTGCACATTGTGCGTTGTGCGTGTCGGTTTCAGTCTTTGGATTTCCGAATGCTCGAAGTAAAAATAGGTTGACTATGCATCATTGACTGATGTTTTCTGGCTGGGGTTTCACCTACCATCAAGTGAACCTTATGCTCGTCTGTCGATATCTAATATATATTATATAAAAAAAGATTTGGCTGTGAACTCGTAGCAGAAGGAGTTGCTCTCCTAATTTTATTACCTTATCGTTTAATTTTCTAATCTAGTTAAAGGTAAACATTAAATAGTCATTTAGTTATATACACCATACTAAATTACATCATAATGACTATATTAATACATACTTTGTTTTGTAATTTGGTTTCAATCTCTAAAATTGTATGTAATATTTATAATACCTAACATTTTATACCTGTTTGTTTCGAGATTTCATGAGGCACTTGAGTAAATATTATAAAATCTCTATACGGTTTCAGGAATTCATTAAATTGAAGCTCAAGCGTAAGTACTTAGAAGGTTTACGATATACGAACTACTCGTGATATAATGAAATATGAAATTTATGTGAAAACTACCGAATTCAAACACACAAGCTTCTTTTGACTTTGGCTTGAGACTTTTCAACTTCTAGGATCCAGTAATTAAAAAAATATTATCCCAATATTGCTACAGTTTTGTTAATGAATTCAGTTTTTAACCAGTGCTGTGTTTTTCGAGCCAGCATAGACAATGCTGAGTGGTCCATATTTCAACTGCCATTTTAGTGAATAGTGTTTTTTTTGTTATTGTACAGATTTTCATTAGTTAATATATGTAATTATTCATTTTCAAATATTTATAATTTTTTACCTGTACCCTTTGCAACGCATGCCACGTAAAGTAAAGCAGTGTTTTTTTTGGACTAGGAACCTTCGTGGGCGCAACACAACTCCTCAAAGTTTTATCATTGTTTTTTTTATATAGGTATATATTGTTTTGTACTGACATATTTACTATATGTACATTTTAAGCATTTAAAAACGGGCACCGCTTCATTGTTGTGTTTGCCAGACATAATATCTACTCGCAATTAAGTGGGTATCACTTTCATGACAAGATATTCGTATCGTGTGATAGTTAAGTCATGCGATCTTGTTTGTGACAACGTAACTTAGTCTGTGTGTTAATTTGAATTGGGAACGACAAAACAAATACAACTTAAAAACACGAAAAGGTAAAATTATTACAAATTACGTCAACGGATATCGAAAAACGTCCGTGTAAAGTGTGCATGATTGGACACGCACGTAAATTAGCCCCAGATAACCGCTCCGTCGACATGACAACCTAATATACACGATACGGGCGCGATACACTTGCAGCGTTTTGTACGCTGACGGTTATTGATAAACGTAGTATACGCTTCGACTAGAAAAAATATATTTTGTCTCGTTCTATCGAAAACTTAATGTAAGTCATTGTACACTAAATGTAAGTAAGAATGAATGAAACCAAACAGTGTAACTATTCCAAGCTTATGAATAAGATTAAACTGTTTAATATATTATTAATAGGTCGATATTGTATGATTTTTTTACAAGATTTGACATAAAACAATAATTCTATACTTTGAGCTTTAAGAAATCCATAGACTGAAACTAAACAGCTCTTCACAGCTTTTCTGACTATGAACGTTATTTCATAGTCAGTCGGAACTCGTCCGAAGTCATACTCGGTCGGAGTTTTAATATAATATTGTCTATACTCATACTTTCTGTTAATCGCTTAATGTCAAACCAAGTACCATGCTATACGCACCAACCAATGAGATAGTAATATTTTTACCGCATTATATGGCAGATGTTATAATGTTAAAATAAAATACTTTATAACGGATTAAAACGCGATTTATTATTTATATTATTTATGCCGATTATTTATGTTATAATGTGAATTACCGAATCTCCTGGTGAGAAAAGTCTGTTTCATTGATTATAATTTTTCTTCACAGCCAAGTCATGATTAGTTTCGACATGCTCGACCAAAATATTTATATTTGTTGTCTGGGATTCAAACCCACGTATCACTGAGCCATCGAAGACTACGAGTCAAAACGCATTCCACAAGCAGTAAAACGTCGCTAGTGTGAAGTCGCTACCCAGCGGGCATTCTGCCATTTGTAAATTGTCGAAACGTGAACCATTTTATGACTTCCTCTTTCGCATTTTTACCGATTATCCGATAATGGAAAATTCTGAACGCAATGTTCAGGCGGGATGAGGCGGCGCAAAGCAGAGTAATAGAGTGGTTTTAATGAAATTGGTTATCCTTTTTATGTGTTAGGCTTCTTATAAATTGCATAATATCTCATATCGATATTGGTTTCAAATAATAGTCAGAAAACTGAATTGAAAACAGTTTTGACTTTTAGAAGTACTAGTATTTATAAAGTAAAAAAATACAGTTACGTGAGTCAGGATCGTGCAGGGTTCCGTACCACCAAAATAAAAAAAGGTGTTATATAGTATTTATTCAAAAATCCCTTCAAAAGTGCTAAAATGGTAATTCATTTTATAATCATATGTATATAGATTTTTTTATTTATTTATGTATATATATATATATATCATCATCATCACATATCATTTACTCTCTTCATTTTATCAACAAAACCGCTGAACCAATTTTGATAAAATTCTGCATAGTGATGGATTCAACTCTGAGGAGACTACTGTTTATCCAAGGAAACATTCTGAAATTTCATGCACACGAAAGCCGCGAAATTCCCTAAAAGCACGTAAAATATAGGTAGCGGAATAGCTCTTTACGTTCATATAACTATAAATAAATTCCCAACTTATAATTAAAATTTAACACTCAATCACAAGCTGCGAATATGCTTTGTTTGTAGTTCCAAACTTTTGCACGGACATTCCGTCGTTCTAGACTTTTCGAAATAATTACTAACTGTACACTGTCACTCCAAACATAATACGATTACTTCACAATTTTCGCTCCTATCGCCACAAAATAAGACCTATTTTTCTATGAATGTATTAGCAAATTAAATCCAAAGTTGTTAATGGTAACGTCACGTCTGTACACGCGTTGGACTCAAATCTACTAATTAATTAACTAGAGAATAGATTAGTTCTCCTTCATCCGATTTTATGTAAATCAAAATTTAACCAGAATTTCAAATTATAAGAGTAAATTTATCTTATCTAAATGAATATTAAAACCTCGAAAAAGTAGAGAAAAGCAAAAGTGTAGATGGGAAGATGAAATAAAAATGACATCTTGATCCTACTGGAGAAGAGTAGCAAGAGATAGAGTTATGTGGATAGAGGCCTTAGCCAAGAGGCAACTTTAATTGATAGACATTTTAGGGTAACATTTAAGCCCCCCCCCCCTGGTGATATCTGGTGAGGTTTTAGACTACCCCCCGTACCCAAAATCACGTGTATTTTTTAGTACCTACAGAGTATATTGAAATTTTAGGCCACGCGCCGCTGTTTGGTTTAGAAATCGTGCATTCAACGAAAAATAAATACACGTGATATCTCATTATATCCCCCGCCCTTCTTGTGATATTTTGTGATTTTTTTTCCGAACCCTTCCCCCCCCTTTCGAGCCTTACGGGATTAATGCACGATCCCATATGTGTTTGTGTGTATTTAATTTACTTTTTAAGTTAAGCAACATTTATATGGTTACTAGCGACCCGCCCCGGCTTCGCACGGGTCAAGATTTTTTGACAAAAAAAGCAGGGGTTGTATGTATTTACTAATGCTGTATCATAAAAAAATTGAAAAAAAAAAATTAGGGGTGGATTACCCTTAACATTTAGGGGGATGAAAAATAGATGTTGTCCGATTCTCAGACCTACCCATGAGAATCGGGTAAGCCGTTTCGGAGGAGTTTAACCACAAACACCGCGACACGAGAATTTTATATTTTAGATTTTGTTTTATATTATTTAAACGAATATTCTAACTAGGTATAATAAATAGAAAACATCTTATCTGCTTGAACTTCCATCGTTCTCAGTCAAACGGAGCAACAAATAAAAATATATATTATCCAGGTGCAACCCATAATATTGTCTTTTATTAACGCGAGTATCACACATTTATATAAAATACTTTATATCGGTTTAAAACGCGATTTATTATTTATATTGTTCAAATTATAATTTATCTCGACGTTTCGGATGCTTTTCAGTCACGGGCCAGACTGCTGCAACATTAATAATAAATCGCGATTTAATCCGGTATAAAGTATTTTATTTAAACAGGTTAAATAAATAAATATATGTTATTTACTACATTCGTTGTAATTCGTCAATACAACTGCTGTAGAGCGAGTAACATAAGTGAGTTAATGTAATTTAGACATAGTTAAGTGAACGCATTTGCAGAAGGAACCGTCTGGAAGTAACTCAGTGAGGGCGGACACTCTTTTCACTAGTCTGTTTGCCTAATCGAATATTCGAACGGAATACAGAGAGACTCCGCCGGGCTCCGCTGCTCTCCTCTGGGGATGAGGGACACTCTACAGTTGTTAGAGACATATCGCAGTGCTGTCCATACTCCCCCTGTTTTTCATAGTTACTTAACATATTTTAAAATGTACTTATAATAGTATGTACATAATTGTACTCGTATATACTACAGTTTTTGGAAGGATAAAGTTTTGTAATTTGTGTATAAAATAATGTTAAAAATTCTGAATATTTTATTTATATATATAGGTACATAGATTATAGAAAATTATAATCAATGCGCATTTATTTGATATTTTGGCCGACAACGCATCTGAGACCTTCAAGTCGTAGATGTCCATGGGCGGTGATGATTACTTACCATCCGATAACCCTGCTCGGTTGTCTGCTCTGAATAAAAAAACACTATTTTATGATGATCATCCACTTCCACCTGTCATCCAACCATCCTTATCATCGTAGAGCAATTGCTGGATTATCGGAGTTTTTTAGGGTATATTTTAGTGAGTGCGCTGAAGAGTTGCCCAAGCTTATACCTGCTTTGCCAATCCACCACCTTTCCATGAATGCCGGTAATCCATCCTATTGTTGATATTTTGCGTACTCGCACAAAATGTTTCTCCACCTCCTTTATCGTGAGAACTTTCAAGGACTGGAATTCACTACCGGTGACCATATTCCCGCCAATATACACACAATCTGGGTATTTTCAAGACGAATGTGAATAGGCTTTTGTTAGGAAACATGCTCCGTCCTAGACTGCGTTGTCACTTATCATGAGGTGAAACCACAGATCACCCCTAACGTAGTCATTGACTGATTCACATCTTTTACTTCGTTTTTAATGCATGATTTTGATCTGGAGTTTTTTACTGTTGTAAACACTACCTTAATTGACTAGGTATTGCTAAGTGTAACTTGTGAATACTTTTCTCCGGTACGAGTGGATGTATAGTGTCCCCGGCATAAAACAAAATTTCCAGCTAAAGCTCGCTAGATGTCGAAGCAGCCAATTAGGTCGACGAAGAATAATGGTTTCGTTCTGATACTAAAAATAGAACTTTTAAACCACAGCCATGGGAATTTAAAACCTGCAAAGGATTTAGTAAATGCTTTTGAAGGACCTAGAATTTTCAATTCTGAAAATAGACAATGCCTTTCCTAATGATACACACCTAATACCTACCTACTTTACAGAATCAATGTCATTCTTTATTTTAGTAAATTATTAATTAAACAAACATTTTTACCGGATTAAAACGTGATTTATTAAATATACCTATTCATTATTTAAAAAAAATATATTATTTATCGTGACGTAAATAATATAAATATAAAATAATAAATCTCGTTTTAATCCGGTCAAAGTAATTTTATTTAAACTTGATTCTGTAAAGTATTAATTTAACATCCACATTAGGTATACATTAAGATGTATATATTAATAAAATATGTTAAATACTCCAATATTCCTCTCAAAACTCACACACAGAATGTTTATCAAAAAAAACATCGTTTATGACGTCATATAAAATTTAAGTGCCAGTCGCACCACAATCGATATTAAACTTGTATGGAATGTTGAATTTTATGTGTCCGTTAAAATTTAAACAATATTGAATCCTCAAATAGTCCTCGGTGTTTATATTGCATCCAAAAAAATTCTGTACATACAATTTAAAGTTGAAAATAAAATGCTACTTGATGCACATGCAATTCAGCCAAACTTTTATAACGTTTTTTTAACAAAATTATACATATTTTTATTTACAGTTTAAAAACATTGTTACACTATTTTAATTAAAATAAAAAGAAAACCGGATTAAAACGCGATTTATTATTTATATTGTTTAAATTATTTATCCCGACGTTTCGGATGCTTTTCAGCAACCGTGGTCGCGGGAGACTGAAAGATGACAGTTGTCTTATGTTTGAAATGACAACCATTTCAAACATAAGACAACTGTCATCTTTCAGTCTCCCGCGAAAATGCGCTGAAAACGGTTGCTGAAAAGCATCCGAAACGTCGGGATAAATAATTTAAACAATATAAATAATTAATCGCGTTTTAATCCGGTATATAGTATTTTATTTAAATGTGTGATACTCGCGTTAATAAAAGACAATATTAAAAAGAAAACCTTCAAAAAGAGAGTCTATTCCTACCTAATAGGCTGGCAACGCATCCTACGTATATTACAGGATTTTTTATGTTAGATATTGACAGACGAACATGAGGTTCACTTAATGGAATACCTCAGCCACAGAACATCAGTCAATGATGCGCTGTCGACCTACTT
Source organism: Anthocharis cardamines (assembly GCA_905404175.1). Lineage (NCBI taxonomy): Eukaryota > Metazoa > Arthropoda > Insecta > Lepidoptera > Pieridae > Anthocharis > Anthocharis cardamines. The sequence continues at coordinate 12,635,105 of FR989958.1, read as the reverse complement.
TTTACTTCGAGCATTCGGAAATCCATAGACTGAAACCGAAGCGCGCAATGTGCACTTCACGGTTTTTCCATCTATGAACGGTGGTTCGTTAACCGGTCGGAATTTCGATATTCCTCTCACCCGATCAATGCCCGAAGTTACCATACGTGGCGAAAACATGCTTAAAGAAAATTATAAACATGTTGTCCCGGTGGGATTCGAACCCACGACCCATCGATGTGCACGGCAGGTGTTCTACCGAATGCCCAACGAGCCCGTCATTAATATAACATTTTAAACTGTGTTACATTAACAGGCACACCGCTGAAGTGTTTATAATATAAATATAGCAGGAATCCTGGGAAAGGATATAAGCTTTTTTTTTCTATCCAGGGAAATAACATTATTTTACTATTCGAGCAAAACCACGCTGAAATCTAATATCCTAATAGAGATGCAGCTTTATAATAATTCTTCAACATAATATTATATATTATGCCATTTGAATATTTATCTGAATTGCACATACATGTTGGCAAGTATAAACAAAGCATTCACAGTCATCTCATAACTCAAACATTTCAAATTCAAAAGACGTAAATTCTGTTTTAAAATTTCAAATATTTCTTGCTACATGTTTGTGGATGTCACGCCCACGACGTTCGCGTCTCAACAAAATGAATTCTTTTTTTTTGCCAGAGTATTGTAATAATTTTTTTCTATTTCTAAATTAAAATGTAGCTTTTATTTACGACTAAAGTTATAAGTAATAAAAACTCGTTATAACTTTAGTTGTAGCGAATCACAGCTCATGTATAAGACCTTTAAGATAAAATTGAATGTTTCGAATGTCTACGAAAACTACATTATATTTTGCATATGAAATCGGATACAAAATGCTCTGTTGCCAAGCTTTATCGACTTGCGACGAAATATGTAAGTTATTTACAACAAGAATATTGCTTTTTATGTAGATCCATCAAAAGAGTCTGAGAGGCTATTTATCTATCTTTTATATTGAAATCGCTAAAATGCGTATGTGATACACAGGATTCCATATATAAAGTCCTTGCAGGATTCCTAGGAATAGATAAATTTATGTTCTGTGGACTAGGAATGGCGGATACCATTACTAGTATTAATAAGGTAAGTGCGTCTTAAGTTTTTATTGTCAACATTTGATCAATAGTGAAAATGGCTCATGGCAATACTAGTTTTTTAATGTTAGATATCGACAAATGAGCATGAGGTTCACTTGAATGTAGGTGATACCCCAGCCACAGAACAATCAATGCTGAAAATCAGCGCTGTAGCCAGTACTGGTTTACAGCACAAGCTGAGCATCAGCCTTTTCTTTTGCCAAACAGCACATTTATTTTAAATTAGGATAAAATTAATAATGTAATTACGTATATTTATAACGTATTTTGTGTGTCCAATCCATGGAATAAATTCTTATTCTTAAACTTGTAAAATGTCTATAAACCTTTTTCTAAGATTTTAATCTGAAAAGTTTTTTTTATGAATACTCAAGGATGGTGCTGAGTCTGATGAAAATATGGTCTATTAATGTAATATTTTACAACTTGTTTTGTAGTTTCAGTTCCCTAGATGGAACTCTTTTACCACTTTATAATGTAGATAGATAATAGCGAAGTACAATCGAATGTAGTCCGATATCCAATAAGTTCTTATACTGGCCGGTATACTGGTATCCTTACAAGCAATCGATGAGCCGTAGCGATTATTGAGCGGGCTGGCGGCTCGCCAGGCACCTGACTACGGCTCGACCGCTGTAATTAATTCTACGGAACCACTCCGTCTGATACGTGACCGTTACTAGCGAGAAACTTTATAGGCGTTACTTATTTGTGGTTCGCTTAACTATCTAATAGTGATGATATAGACTCAAGATGGCGTTAGTAATTCATGTTTTGCGAATGCTCGAAGTAAAAAGTAGGTCGATAGTGCATCATTGACTGGTGTTCTGTGGCTGAGATATCACATACCATCAACCAAACCTCGCTCGTCTGGCGATATCTAACATACAAAAAATGTAGAGTTGAACCAACTAGGAGAATGGATATTGGGGGATGGATACATGTGCAAAGCAGGTTTAATTCCTGTGATTCTGATATGTTTCTTTGTTCAACCATTTGCTATCCATATTTTACAGGGAAATCTATTCTATATTTTTGAATGAATGAGATTTATTTGCGGATGGATGAATGGAACTATTATCAGTATGTTTGATGTTTTGTGAAAGATCTGAATGAATGTTTTATGAATGATATATTTTTCTATTTTTATTTTTTGTTTTTACATTGTAATTTTAGTTTTGCCGTGCTACTGAATAAATAAATATCTATCAACATGGACATCGTATAACATGGTAAACTATCGACATTGCAATCTGTTGACAGAGGTATGTGTAGGAATGGGAGTGAACAGTGTATACTAAGATGTTTATCAATAAACTTGCGAGCACATGTGCAGTTTGGCAGCGGGCAGCGGGCGGCGGGCGGCGGCCAGCGGGCAGCAGCAGCAGTACGCTATAACCGATATTAATGGCTCGGTCAGCCGCAGCGCGTAATTGTGATGGACGTCGACTTCGCCAAATGGATCACGGCGGGAACATTTATCTTCTTGTATCATTTTTAATGTGAATTTTGTAATTAAAGCTCATTGATGTGGATATTTTTTGATTGTGTGTGGTTTCATTAAACACTGCTTTATCCATTTCACACGGTACATTAAGAAGAGCTACTTTTGATATTAAAATTACGAACAAATAACCATTCTTAGTATTTGTCTTCTCCAATAAAACGAGTAACTAGGGTTTTTGGAATTTCATACGTTCATACGTTTATCATTGTTTTTCATACGTTTGCAATGTTAAAACAGTTGGAATTGCAATTATTATAGGACAATACTTACGGGCCAATATCGTTCTCGGCTCACAAAGTTAACATACCTATAAATAAACATAGGTAGTAGGTTACTTGAAAGAATGTCAATTTGTTACACTGTTATGTATCATTACTAAGGAAATTATAAGCAAACAGTGTTTCATCCTTGTGTTATCTCAAGGGATATTGCGGGAGTGGAATCGACAAGGCTTGTATAAATAAATAATCTTAAAGTATATAATATATTCCCTTCCAATTTTCTTATTTTTTAATATTTATAATGTTTTGTAGTCTGTCCCTTGAGGTAATTCATGTAGCAATTGTCGTTTTCTTTTTCAAGTAATATTAAGGAAGCCATCGCGCAACGCATAGAAAGTTTTACTTATTATTCACAGTTCTTCCATCCATCTATGAACGGTGGTTCGTTACCCGGTCGGAATTTCAATATTCCTCCCACCCGTTCAATGCTCATGCTACAGACATGACATGCTTATAGAAAATTATAATCATGTATTCGAACCCACGACCCATCGATGCGCACGGCAGGTGTTCTACCGAACGCGAAAACGAGCCCGTCAAACTATAATAATTGGATTTTCAGTAAAGCAAATAAATAAAACGTTTAAATAAAATACTGTATACCGGGTTAAAACGCGATTTATTATTTATATTGTTAAAATTATTTATTTATCCCGACGCGGACGTTTCGGATGCTTTTCAGCAACCGTCTGACTGGTCCATGATAATGTGTGATACTCGCGTTAATAAAAGTAATATTAAATAAACCGTCCCAAAATATATTTTGTATCTAGCGACAAAACCTAACACGAAATAGTTCACGAACGTTCGTGTCATAAGAGAATGAAGAGGTTTTTAATCTTCATATTTTTACCGTGATTTTGTGACGCCTTTGTTCTTTGTAATTGGGTCTCCCTAAGCCTCGGAAAGGTACAATTATTTATTAGGGTTGCGAGAAATGACAAACGGAAAGCACGCGTGGCCGACCCTAGCTATCTTGTGTACTCGGATATTTATTGAAGGGTTTTTATCTATTTTTTTATAGAATTTATTTCGGCCACTAGGCGTGGTCAATATTTTATTTTAATTGTGATTTCTTCAAACTATAATAAACTCTTATTATATGTGTCAGTTTTCACGAATTTAGTGAACGATTTATTAATAGCTTATGCAAACTTACCTGACTTACTTCCCGCGAGTGAATTCTTGTTTTTTAGTATATATGACTTGTAGTTTTAGTTTTCATTAGTAATAGCTGAGTCTTAAGTATTCAGTATAATTACTGGAACTCTCATCATCATCAATCTCATGGTGGGTGTTGAAGAATCTCAACATATTTCAAATTGAATACTTTTGCAAATATATTATTTTTTCATCAATCAAATTGTACGTAGTGGCTTGATTTGATTAAAGTACAGTCAGGTTATGATATATGTACATAATATGTATTTCTTTAAACATAAAAGTATTGAAACTATTTTTTTTTCATTATTTCCGAATAGTGGAAGTGAGTTTTGAATACACTTTTGCTTTCTTAAATAATTGTATATACTTTGTCAATATTTCAATGTGTTATATAATATTTACATTTTATAATAAATAAATAAAATAAAAATATACATTAGACATATAAAAATAGACAAATATATATAAAACAACAATAATAAGGCAATGAGAATTAAAGCTAGATTGTTTGTTTATTTGGAGGTAATATAACCTAGGTACATATTATTTAGTTTAATGAGTAGGTACGTAGTATTACTCTAGACTCTAGAGATTGGACTCTTGATATTATTTTACTACCATTAATAATTATATTTACTGAATTCAATCAAATATATTTTTGTAAGTTTTTTTTAAATCAGCGTAAATATTTTTAATAGCTTGATGAATACTTCTGTAGAATTAAATTCAATTAAAATTAATGAAATCTTGGTTCCGCAAACAATATTATAAATGGCCGCAAATAATCACAGAACGCCGACTGCTGGAACCCGCAATATTATGTTTAATTAAAACGTTACAACCTAATTAGCAATTAGAGTAATTTATCCCGAATGAAACGTTATTCGAACTAACAGAATAACATAACGATGTTATAAACGATATTCGTAGTAGTATTGTTTTAAATAATAGAGTAATTTCAACATGCAGGCCGATAGACTTTCTAAAAAAACTTTAAAAAAAATTATTATTTCAAATATATTTCTTTAGTTGAACAGTTTCTATACATTCCCTGATGATATATACTCTGTATTAGCTAGTATTAGACATAGTATTAGTGAAGATAAACCAAATAAGCCCTAACATGATGGCGTTAATTTTAGTCACTCCCTATTAAAATTTTCTTTTATTTCATTTTTTAAAAAGGCCTTTTTTTAAAAATGCAAAAATTCATTTAATTACACTGTAACAAAGTTCTCCTATGTTTTTCGTATGTTAAAAAATCAAAAATCTCTCTTTAAACCGTATCAAATCAATTGTAATCAAATTTTCACATCCGACAATATTATCACCCTAATAGGGATATGCGATTTTTCCTCTACTCATACTATTGTTTTGTCGTCGAAGATACATACATACGTAAGCATGCTTTTCTGCTAAACATGGTCTTTGATGAAAAAATGGCTAGAATGGATGAAAATGGATAATTTAAGAACCAGAATACAAGCACATCAGTTGTGACTACTTTTAAACTCTTCATAAAAATGAAAACAACAAACAATACTATAGTATTCAATAAATATTTCAAATATAAATAATTTTTTTTCTACCATATAAAGCATCGGTTGTGATGGCCAGTTTTCAGCAGTTGCTGCTGGTTGTCGGCTGACCACTAGCCACTAGCCAGCATGTATATATTTCATCAAAGTAACTCGAAATATATAATGATAAATAGTGTTAAAGGGACAAATTCTTAAGCTAAGGGTATATATATTTTACTTAGGTCCTTGTTGAGGTAACGGTGGGTAAACATGTATAAGCCTCGCGAAATTATTATCGGTATTAAAGTATTGAAATCCAAGTATAATCTATCTGAAATGCCCGAAGCTGTATTTAAATAGGGCAGAAATTTCCTTTATTAAAAAATACATAAGAAATACTCTGATAAAGTTCCTTTGTTCCCGTTTATGAACGTGAAATGAAACGTAAATCAACGGAAACAACAACATTTAGGATAATTTTCTTTTATTTTTGGTCCACTGTCCGAGACAGGTAACATCTTTGTAATTTTTGTTTTTGGTTTCTGTTGTATTTGTTCAAATGAGTACGATAATATAATTAATTAATGTTATGATAACATTGTTTCATATGTCTTTGCTTACTATTTTTTTATGATTGTAATAGCATATCGATAGAGTGAAAAGATGAACAATTATACATCTTTTTTAATATTCAGATATTCATAGAACGAAGCTGAAATGCTCAATCTGTACTTCCGCGCCATTTCGTTTATGAGAAGTGGTGGGATACTACAATGAATGAATGAATTAATGATTAAGGGCATATGTCGATGAGGCTCGCAGGCCGACAAATCGCTCTATTGAATGTGAGTGAGCGAGATTGAAATAATTACTTGAGACATGTACAAAAAAGAGATGGCTGTAGCTTGAACACGCTCGGAATAAAACAACGTATGTGCCAAAACTAATTCATTTCATAACTTTACAATACTTTATTTGATTAAAAATCGGTTTTGAGCAATCTTAAAGACATTTATTCTACATCCTTTAAAATAAATTAAATTAAATAACTCTTTGCCGTTATGCCCTGGGATCCAAAAAAGTGTAAAAATAGACATAACTTCACATTTTTTTTCTATCGAGAAAATTTCATTGAAACATGTTTTCCTTTTGAGCGACACTGCGTAATATAGTCAAAAAACAAATTCCAAAATTTCATATCAATAATCCACAGCCTGAAGATTTTACACGTAATAGAAAAACCGCATTATTCTCGACATATCCTCTTAATAGAAATAAAAAATTCACTAATTCAGTCACCGATGACGTTCTCTGATGTTGTTCATAAATGGTGATGATAATTTACCATCAGCTGAAATCTTCTTTTGCCACTCGAAAATCTCAGAGTGATCTTTGTGAAAATCGTGAAGTGCATATTGCAGTTGCGGTTTCAGTCCATGGATTTCCGAATACTCTAAGTAAAAAAAGGTCATCACATTATTAACTGATGTACTGTAGCTGAGGTATCACCTACCATCAAGTGAACCACATGTTCGTTTGTTGATATGTGACATGAAAAAAAACTTAAGTAATAAATACAAACAAAATATGATACTCTACTTAAAAGTCAAGTGTAAAAGTATTTAACAATTACTGTATTCTATTTAAAACAAGTTGACGCAACCTAAAGATAATGAAGGAAAAGAACCGTAAGTAAGATGGTTACAAAATGAGAAGCTTCTTGGAAAATTAGAAGTTTATATAATATACAGTTTAAAATTAAAATCTCTTTTAATATAATGCCGGCCTTAACCGTATAATAGTAAAAAGAAATACTAGAAAATTACGTGACGTTTATCGTCGTAAACATTTTATTTAAATCCTGTCCTCGTACCACGAGAGATAGTGTGAGCACATTCTGCTATCATGACACTTCGAGTTACTTTGCAACTGGAGTCTATTTTTATAAGTATGAAACGGGTCAATTTACAAAGCTTAATTTTTGTTTTAAAACAGGAAATTGGTTTGAAAATGATAATATGTTTTTGGAATTATTTACATCAGAACACTGATGTGTTTTTTTTCAATATAAGTTTTCACAGTGTTTTACAAGTTTAACCAAATTTGTAAAACACTATTTGACATGGAATTTCTTTATGTAATACTAGCAAAACGCCCCGGCTTCGCACGGGTGCATTGTTGCTAAAATATTTTTTTTTTACCCTCCGTAATTTAATTTTTTTTAATAAAGAGTATCCTACGTCCTTTCGAATACCTCTAAGATAATGTGTACAAAGTCTCATGATAATCGGTTGAGTAGTTTTGGTGTGAAAGCGTAACAAACTAACTTACATTCACATTTATAATAATAAGTAGGGATGTAAGTAGAAGGTGTCTTGGTAGAAGGGCGTTGCTGGCTCATTGTTTTACTTGGCGATACTATTTTACTTGGCGTTTCCACAGAATGCTTACTTAGTAAGGGACGGACCGCGCATACATTTATTGGCAAGATTCTATCCATATTTTCGATTGCATTTGTTAAGTTTTCCATATTTACTGACCATACATATTTATGACCAGTAATTAAAGCCGTACGTTCGTATCGTTGTAAAAAATACTACAATATATGGCATGATAGTTTATATTTTCGAATCTCTATAGATTCCAACGTATAGTCGTTATATCTGCGTCGTGAATTATATAATTAGAAACATGTTATTGAAAGAAATTCGACAAATTTGATTTATACTTGCACCACTCTAAACTTAAATATGTAACGATCTGTACATCTGTGAGTAGGTACAACACGGAAAGTCAATTTATAAGTTTTTCATTGATTTTATAAGTTTTTTCCAATCTTCAAGTACTAGTGTTGTTCTATTTTTGATCATTTAATTATCAAGTGAAGAAAAATAAAACATAGAAATTACAGCAACTGTTGATATATTCTTTCTATTAATTATGTTGATTCTAGCGCAGCGGAGTCAATCTTCGTAGCGCTTGTAGAGGGAACGCGTTGCACCGCTACGCTCTGTAGCAGCTAATATTTCTAAGCTACGTCGTAGACATAGTTCAGCTGTTTTGCCATAGCGGAAAGCGATTTATTATTTTAAAATGTTATTATTATATTATCATTTTGTAATATTAATACAGTAAACATGTTTTTTTTTATTTAAGGTTATTTTATGGTAAAATGGAGCAGCGGAACTTCATGTATTTTAAGGTATGCCTCAACTATGAAGAAGGATAAGTTTTATTTCCTAATTAATCTTAATACTGTTTCACATTTACGAAACGACAGGTTATATTTGCTTTAAATATATTTTCTAAATTCTAAGAAATCTATTGCTGATAATAAATATAAGTTTATCAACTTTATTGAGTTTATTCAAATATAACGTGAGAGAACATAAGTATTTTACATATATCGGAGTCTCAATCAATTTTCAATATACAATTAATTCATTTTTCTTTAGTTCATATAGTTTCTAGTCGGAAGATGAACGCGAAATATTATATTCTATTTGTTTGTACCTTATCCTATATCTATCCATATTTAATTTAAATAGAGTTAGGATCAGTAAGTCAATGTGTACACCCTTATCTGAGCTAATGCAAGTGGGACGATAAGTAATCCACGTCAGCCGGTCGCGCGCTTTGAACAAATACTTTTATTAACCGGCTAATAATAAAGTGCCCACATTATCCTACTTACTGTGAGAAACTGCAGCCACTAGATTTCAACACAGATTATAAACACCAGTAGGGAAATACACGAATATTTTTTTAGTTATGCATCTTTAAAACATGAACATATCTGTTTTAAGGGCTCTCTACAAATAACAACTACAGTGCAATTTAAAGTTTCCTGATTATAAATTGTTTAAAACCTCAGGTTTGACGCATACTTTGCTGTTTCATGCTGCATGCATGGTTACTATGGGAATGTTCCCAAACCATTCATAAAAAATCTAAGTATGACACAACAATTCCATATCATAAAAATAGAAACATTGACATCGCAACCTACTTATCTAAGGAAATCTGTTAAATTAGATTAAGAACAGATGCCTAGGAATGAACAACATGCGGGAAAGTATTCGTATCGTCAATCTGTCATCTGAAATTAACTGTTTTTTTGCATAATGAAAGATTCACGATACAAAATCTTTCTTACAAGTTGTTTGTGCATGGATATCTGTACAGAGAACGTGGAAAGTCAAAATTGAGAATAATCCAACTAATATTGTCTTTTATTAACGCGAGTAACACACATTTAAATAAAATACTGTATACCGGATTAAAACGCCGTTCTGTCTCCCCGCGACCACGGTTGCTGAAAAGCATCCGAAACGTGGAGATAAATAATTTAAACAATATAAATAATAAATCGCGTTTTAATCCGGTATACAGTATTTTATTTAAATCAATCAAAATCAAAATCAAAAGTTTTTTATTTCAAATAGGCCTTTGCAGGCTCTTATGAAACGTCTAGTTGCACGGTTCCAAAAAGTGGGTCTCATGGAGAAGAACCGGCAGGAAATAATCCAACTGTTATTTTCAGTCTGTGTACATCAGAACTTCTTTATTACCAAGTAAGTTACTTATTTTAATTAATACAGCGTTTCAATACTCGCAGATTTTAATTGGATTAGAGACATTTGCATTAATTTAAACTTTGTAACTCAATACTGCTTTCAACTTTAACGGGTTCGACCGTTTTTCAATACGGTCACTTTAATACACCCAGTTCAAAGTACTTGAATTAAATAATTGATTTATTTTTATTTGATAAGATAAGAGCAACCTACTATTGATTTTAAATTCAAACGATAACGTTTGATTAAATATTAAAATAGTCTACATCTAATCTAATAGATTTCTATATATATTTTTAGGTAAACGGTCAATGCACTACCTCAGAAAAAGATTTTGAATCATGTTTTGAGTTTCTTAGGTTTTAAGTTGGTTTCTTTTCAACTTCAAACATCATATTTTTGGCTTTCATTAATCACTTTCATTTGAAGTAAAATCAAAAAATTGATGTAGGTACTATAAGCTCTTTATTTTTTAACTCAATTTCTCTGAAAGTCTTCTCTAAAACAATTGCTTTTCGTATATTTAAATTTTAATATTAACATATTTTTTGAACTTCCTCTTAAAGTACTCAATACTTCTAACCAATACAAAGGTTGAACTAAGCGGTAGATAGTTCAACTCTAATTTTCAGTTAAAATTTTGGGAATGAAAATTCCTATCAGTTCAACTTTGGAACTATGTAGTTGAAGTGGAATAGGATGGGATAAGATGCAGCCGAAATTGATCTCGTAAACAGAATTTGATATCCGATTTATACACATAAACTATATAATTAATTTCCAAATAATGTGATCATTTCGAAATTACACTATGACAACTACACAGCAATGCGAATGATAGATGTTTTTTATTTTTTCAAAAAGTTCAAACATATTAATTTTGTAGGTACTTACAAGCTTTATGAGGTTGTATAAAATCTAGATGAAAATGGACAGAACGTAGAAAACTACTTTGTTGGTTACCATAACTTATATCAAATATATAGAGCTATATGTATAATGTGTTATTATATTAACACTAGGGCTTATGAAATAATGAGACTTAATTGTGTTGCTCTGTAAGAAGATATATTTTTTATTATTAATTAAAGTAAGAATATAAACAAATGTTGTTTTACATTATTTCTAATAAAACATAATGCTTACCTGTAAAAAGAAACAACATTTAAAGCTATTATTTCATTATTCACAATATTATATTAAGATTTTACTTATTAGAACAATATAACCTCAGATTAAATAAAAAAAGACAGATTGAACCTACGGAACAAAATTATACGGCCGCTTGACATTTCATGTGTGCTTGACAACTGTCAGCGGCACTGTAGGGACACGTGCATTTGTGTGCGTGTAATGATACCACAAACAGTAAAAACTCCCCGTATTTTTTAAATCTTATTTTTTATAAAAGTAGTATTTGGATAGATAAATAGCAAAATAAATATTTACATGTTTTATGTTTGTTTTTATATTTATAAATTAAGTTTAAAAGTATAAAATATATGTAAAATATTACTACTTAGTCATTACCTTATATTAATTAATAATATAAATATTTTAAATATCTTGTCAGTTTATTATAAAGTTTTATTTAATTTTAATGTAAAATATCGACTAACATTGGTCTGATATAAATAAATTAATATTTATACGAGACAAGAAAAATCCTTGAGTTTTTTTTCCCCTTTTTTACATATTTATTTATTTATACGGGAATTTCAAATTTAAAATCATAGGTAATTCATTTTTTATTACATATATAAAACTCTTTTAAAAAATATTTAAAATTCTTAACAACCTTTATTTAGCACTAATTTCTTATAATATTGTCGTTTAGCGTCTAAATGTCGAGAATTAGTCTCTAATTTTGCTAGATGGTGCAATCGTACCATTAAATACTTTTCTATTAATAACTTAATCAGATTCACTCTGTGATCAAATCTGTGTGAAGAACATCAGTCGGCAATCTGAAAAATAATAAAATTCTTGTAAATATAATAATATATAAGTCTTATACCGTTCCAATAATTCGGTCACGTATATAACAAAGAAGTTTATAATCACCATGAAAAACAATTCACTTTCGTATAAATAATATAATTAAACTACCACATTACTTTATTCATTAATCCTCAAATTACAGATTTCGGAATTACAAACGAAAATGATATACAGACTTAGAACAATATTTTGCAAACAAATTCCTTCATAAAGCAGTCAGCAACACTAAAAGCAAAAATAATGCCTACATTGTTTGCCTAATTGAAGGGAAAAATATTTCGATGAAAGCTGGCAACACAGACGAACTATTGTTGAGGTTTTGTTTCCATGACAACCGTAAATTTTTCGAGTTATTAAATAATAAAAAAACAGTCCAATAATCGATAGTTACCTGTGAAATGTTATTCCATCTTCTTTTTTTTGTTTTTGGGAACAATTTTTGCAATGTTTAAAAACACAAGACGGCATTTTTTATCATAAAATAACGAATCACTTGTGACGTGTACACAATACGACGGTTCGTTTAGCACTGCCGCGAGATTGTATTATGTTTTGATTTTGTATTATCTTTGATTCCCTCACTCGCGTGTTCGGTGCGCTCCATCTGCCTTTTTTTATTTAATCTGAGAATATAACCGATTTTATTTGAAGACAATTTTTCACTAAGATGTCAAACGTCAAAAAGTATACAGGTTATTAAAATATGAATGAAGGGCAACAGACTTCATTTACATATGCATAATCTTATATATCGTCGCTGCGCCTGACAAGTTCCATATGTGATTTTTGTATAGTTTTGGGAGACTACGAAAAACGTATTATTGATTCACATACGGAGCTTTTCTTACCGGTCAAAACATATATGGAATTAGTTAAACTCATAGCCAGTTCGAATATCACAAAAATTATTTTAGTAACACATAGAGAATAAAACGAAGAGTATTTTTTGTGCGAAAACCAAAAATGAAAAAAAAACACATATGGAATTTGGCAGGCGCAACGACGATATATGAATAGCTTTAACACTGACTGTCCAGTGCTCAGCATATAATGGTTTACAGCTTTACTATTGTGTAAAAGCACTTCAGTGATACAGCCATGAGTCAACACAGTCCTAATAGTGTCACAATCAATACGCGAGTCGGACGCCCGGCGGCACCAGGCACCGCTGAGCACCGCTTTACGCAATCAATACATTTTACGGCGTTCCTGTTATACTTCACTTTGAATTAACACATTGTTTGTATTGTGTGCTTTACTGTTTTATAACTATGAAGTGAATTCCCAAGTTCTCTAGTGGGGCATGGGACAGGCCCATTTCTGTGTCTGTTTCACTGATCAATTTTCTTTATAGGTAAGTATGTGATCAGTTTTCTGTGCCCTATCCTAATTTTTTTATTATTATTTATTTCCCGGGATTCAAACCCAAAACCACTCGGTCATTTTAATTTTTAAGACATCCGTTACAACTATATGTCTGCTTATTACTTAAAATCAATACTTATTATACTTTTTTGATTTTAGTAGACAAGAAGATCCCACCAAAAACATTTTCATGTAATTTAACACTAAAACGAGTAGGTACATATTGCTTGCACTGTAAAAAACTAACAGATCTTATGGAGAGCCGAGATCATAACTCTACACGCCCTAACCTAACACTCTCTCTCATCATAGCGTACGTATGTATATAGTATTTTACATGAATCTTTAATTTAAGTTATCTACATCTTAATCAAAATGTATGTTTTGGCCATATCGTTACTTAAGTCCTATTGGCACAAACTTAATAGGAGAGTTTACGTCTCTCTTATGCTTTTAACTTAAGTTTTACATTGTCTTTACATTAGTCACAATGTATTGGATTGGTTTTATAAGTAATATTTGTATAAGTAATCTATTGAAATTATTTCCTGAGAATTTGGACTTACTGTCCAGACCGAATCTATAAGGGTACAAAAATACGACGCATCGCTTCGAGAAAAGGTAGATAGCCCTGCGCTTCCGTTGTATAGTCTTGGCACTCCCGTGCACCCAGATATCTGTGTAGATATATACGTGTACGTGTATATAGGTATATAACAGGATTATATTTTCCAATATAATTGGTAGAACATGTATGTGGTTTTAATTATATTTAACAAAATAAACCTTTTGTAGCTACAGCTAAATAACACACAAGAAAAGGCTCAGGTATTTTATAAATTGAGCCACAATCAGGACAGAAATACGATGAGAGGATCAAAATAGGTTGTAAGTAAAATAGAAACATTTCCAAAAGAAATTAAGTGGCGTAAAGATAGTAGCGTGGCGGATACCGACGAGCTAAATGAAAAAATAAAATAAAAAAACCTCAGTGAGTTGAGCTCAATGCAGAGTCGGTCAGGAATTCCTGCTATTCTGAGCCTCTGTTTCATTCATTGAGAGGAAAAAACTAGTCAAACACGACCTCTCACGAGTGATGTTTTTTTGTACACAGTTTTAAAGGCTCAAAACAGATATTTACTTTTTATATCGTGCTTTTTTTTTTAAATTGTTGAGCATTTTCTTATTATTCTACGGAAAAAAGCGAATTCCCGAGTCATATGTGTGTGGGTGGCACACACATTTCTGTGTCTATTTATATTTATATTTGTAAGTTTAAATGTGTTTATAAGGTTTAAATGTTTTAATCTTGATATTGTATGTAACTTATTAATAAAAATCAGCAGTTCCATGAGTGGTTGAGAGAATTAAGCACAGTGACATTCACGCGATGCAAGTATCAAATAATTATTTGATCTCTAACAAAGAGAACCAAAGTTGCATAGTGGTTGATAAGGATTAAATAATTAAAGTGGCTTACTTCAAAGGATAACTTATCTCAATACTTAATTATCTGATATGAAGAAAAATCTAATTAAACTTAGTCTAGACTGGACAGAGGAGAGAATTAGTTAACACAATCTTCATTCTGTATAATATTAGATTACTACACATAGTATGTAAGAGTTTTATTACAAGGGAACTCTACTGACTATGATTTTAACTTTTAAATACTAAATATGAAAAATATAGGTATTTGACTTATTTGCAATGCAACAATGATAATGATTATACAATCATACGATTTTAACGGGCTTGTTGGCCTACCTACCTTACACTCCTATGGGTGGTGTGTTCGAATTCCACCGGAACGACAACTTTATAATGTTAAAATAAAATACTTTATGCCGGATTATAGCAACCGTGGTCATGGGCAGACTGCAAGCAAAGCATCCGAAACATCGGCAAAAATAATATAAATAATAAATCGCGTTTTAATCCGGTAAATGTGTGATACTCGCGTTAATAAAATACAATATTAAGTTTATAATGTTCTGTAAACATGTTCTCCCTACGTCTGGTCACTTCGAACATTATACGGGTGGGAGGAATATCCAAATTCCAATTGGGTAACGAACCATCACCGACCTTTTAGTGAACCTCATGCTCATTTGTCGATATCTAATATAAAATGATTTTCTTTTATTACAATGTATGAGTATAACTATATAATATGTACCTACGTATTATACAAGATGTGGTTTTTATGTCTGTCACATGAATTAATAAACAAAGTTTGTGTAACACACACATATCATAGTTAGACAACGCTGAACTAAATTCAAATTAACGAAGTTAATTCAGGTTCCTGCGGTCCGGATACACGCAGTTTTCGGCTAGTTTCTATTTAACTTGTTATTCACTAAGTTGTACCGACTTAGGTTATTTTCTCAGAATATAAAGTACTTTTCAACCCCAACTAGCATTTTCGATGGAGAGTCTATATCTCTTTCTTATTATTGAATCTTTTTAAATTGATTTCATACACTTTTTGCGTGTAGTGTCAAATTCATGAAGTACTTATTTAAAAAAAAATCCATTGTGTTTTTTAAAATTCCTGTTGGATTATCTCTATTGAATCCAACCCCTGGTATTGCCAGAGTAACTCGTCGATTGATACTAGACGGATGCTCTAAAGCGTAACAGAAGTCGAATTCTCGTACTAAATCGGTCGTAATTTCGAATCAAATAGAGTTCAAATAAAAATGTAGAAAAGTAAGCGTTTTATAGTGATCTTCACATTACTGCACTTTGAAAGGTACATTTCGTGTTCAAAAAAGCAATTCACATTGTTTTTTCCACGTATAGCACAGCCATGATTTATTAAGCAATCATAGTTTTTATATTATACTTTATGATTATTTATGTTTCTGTTGAGAAAAAAGATAGGGGATTGAACCGCAGACCCCAACCATATCGTCCAAGCACTGAGACCAGCTGCTACAATAAGTTTTACAAAATTAATGGTGGAAAATGATAAAGGTTCATCAGGACCGCTTGATATAATAATTACAAACGAATTCCCATTAAACCTCAAGTATCAATTATTAATCTTAATATATAATCGCTCTAGACTCGGGTGCTAAAAAAATTTAATAGATTAACGAAAGGCATACTGACGTACTTAATGCTTTTAAAACGTACTAGATTTAAAACAAGTGTACTGAACTGACAACACTGCCGGTGATCACTTACCATCAGGTGAGCCGACAGCCGGTTTACCCACTTTTATGTAAAAATAATGTCTCAACCATTTTTATGTCTAAACCTACTAAACCAACCAAAAAGTGAAGTCTTGCGACTCCTTCGCTATAAAATACCAATAAATATACTTTTGTTAAACCCGATATAGTTAAAACTATTTTACGAGTAATTATTATCATAGAAAAATACAAGCTACAAAAATACAATACACGCTACACAATCTAAAATTATTTTAATCACAGTACAGTTCCGATAACTATAATTATGACAGACGAACCGATATTTATGAATACAAGCAGGTCAAAAACTTTATTTTCTATTTTCTCTATTTTTCGTAGAATCGGTCGAGCAAGAAATAAAAACAGGCTTCGAAATGATAAAATAATTTCAGTTGCTTTCATATTTCGATGGCTCCTACGTATACAGGCCTAAGTGAAAAAAGTGAATTTTACAGGAGAGCGGTTTAAAGTTGCCAGAACTATATTTTGGGTCATATATTTTAAACTACTGAATCGATTTTTATGTAATTTTGCAGTTAGTGTTAACATATGGTGGTTTTTATACATATGTACATAAATTTTATATATTTTTTATATATTTCGAGATTTTGCACATTCGTCTTTTTACTTTGTTGGTTTCTTACGATTTCAGTTTTATTGTTCAACGTAAAAAGGCTAAAATGACTTTCAGCCTATTTACAAGTATCAACACTAATTAACGTTTGAATGCAACATTGTTTTTATTTCAAATACATATCAAATTCTAATACTATTATGAGCTAAAATAATCAACGGTCAATCAGAAAATTGTACCTAACTTGGCGTGATTTCAGTTTTAAAACTTGTACGCCCATATTCAGTGTGCAAGTAACTGTTAGGTCTTTTTACCGGCTACAATTTCAGAACAAAACAGTTATCCAAAATCAAAAGTTTCCTTCTTCTTCTTCTACCTGCCCAGTTCCCTTTTTATTTATTTGGGGTCGGCGCAGTATTTTCTCTTTTTCCATTCTCTCCTTTCACTCGCCATATCATCAGCTGTTAGGGTAGGGTTTGTATCATGTGACCAAATTTCGTATCAAATTTTGTATCATGTGACAAAAATTCATGCGGTTTTAGTCGTGGTTCGCTATAAATACATTTTTGAACCTGTTGGGCGCTAGAAATCGCTAGCGCCCAATATTTAGTATCAATATAATATGCACAGACTCTTCACTCCATTATGCTAACACGCCTTTCATAAGTAAATTATTATTATCTAAAATGTTGGTTAATACTAATGTGATTCGCACTTGTTTGCTTTACAAACGGCTTCAGAGGCATCTTGTACGATATGTACGGCAATCGGCGAAGATGCAGTATCAGAACGTACTGCAAAAAAGTGGTTTAAAAAGTTCTTGTCTGGTGACGAGTCGCTTAAAGATTCACTCGTTCGGGAAGACCCTCTGTTATTGACATTCAAAAATTATGAGCTGCCATTGAAAACAACACTAACTTGCCAGAAACTTTCGCTGTTTGGTGTAAGTGATGAAACAATTCGGTTGCACTTACATCAGTTAGGTAAATTAGGGAGGTTATGTAAATGGGTTCCTCATGAATTATCAGACGAACATAGGTTTCATCGAGTATTTCAGTTTGTTCAGTTATGCTTTCGCGCTATAAAACCGAGCCGTTATCGAACTATTTGCTTACAGCTGATAATAAATGGATTATGTACAATAATACAAAACGTATCCACCATTGGTTAGCCCAAACCAACCAGTACCAATCAATAAGAAAATATCAAAGACGACAATTGGTAACTAGAAGATCATGCTTTGTGTATTGTCGACTGCTGCTGGTATAATACACTACCGTTTCTTCTCGAGTGTCAAACTATAACTGCTAAACTCTACTCGATGCAGCTTGATTGAGTATACAAATCTTTACTTCAGAAGCAGCCTGGATTAGTTAACCGGAATAAAGGAATATTTTTACACGATAATGCTAAGCCACACGTTGTCAAGTTCACTCTGGAAAACAAGTGTTTTAAAATGGGAGTTACTACCTCACCCTCCTTAGTCTTCTGGTATGACTACAACGGATTATCACATTATGTTGACTTTAAATAATCATATAATAATATGATAACATAAATCGAAATAAAGTAATTACCGAAGAGGAGACAGACAATTTTTTTGCGTCTAAAAGAAAAAGCTTTTACGAGGACGGGATAAATAAACTTGTGTCTCGTTACGAAAGAATTGTAGAATGCAAAAATGCTTATAAAAATTAATAAATTGTTTTATAAATAAATCTACAAGTCCTTGATTTTTATCATAAAAACCGCACGAATTTTTTTGGTCACCTGATAGAAAACTTAAGACTCGGATTCCGCAGATTACTATACGCTATTATGAAAGAGAGTATTAAGTTAGATCATATGGAGCTGGCATCCTGGATCTCCATAAGAACCGATAACTTTTTTACAGTGCAAGAAATATGTACCTACTCGTCTTGGCGTTAGTTTATATGAAAATGATTTTGGTAGAATAATGTTTATTTTAAAAATATATCTTTAAAAATAGGTTGGTATGAGATCAAATACGACATGGAAAATTTAACTAAATGTTCAATTAATATGTATCACTTAGGATTTTCATAATACTATAAATTACCATCAATAGGTTCGGCTAGCTCTGATGTTGAAGTCAAATAGTCTAATTAACAAATGGAACGTTTTCAAAAGAATTATCTTCACTAGAATCAGCAGAAAATGACTTTGCTGGTGACGGCATCGGTGTATTGCAAATTATTGGTTCAGTGTTATCAATAAAAGACGTTTGTACATCAGTATCGATGGCCCTTGTTAGCTATAAATCTGTATGAGCAAATATATAAAAGGATAAATATTTAAGTGCATACTCTGCACCAGATGGAAAAGGAGACACTGCAATAAAAGATAATTTTATCACATAGAAGAAGTTTTACATAAAATACGTCACTAGTTGCCGTCTTCTGAATTTGAACAGAAAAAAGCAATTACACATTATCTGATCTGGGAATAGAGCTTTCACAAAACAAACAAATTAAAACATTAAATTGGTGTTTACAATAATAGCAAATCATTTAATACTAACTGTAATTTCCATACAAACAGCCTGCCTGCACTTACGCCATCGAAGGTTATTAAGTCAATGGTAATAATTAACTAACAAAGGAACTGTCATAGTATACAAATGTATAGTTCTATCCATAATGATATAAAAAAAATATTAATTAGTTTTCATTAAGTACAAAATATGACATGTCTACAAAACAGGCGAATACGATTTACTAAAAACCGAATCACGTAAAAAGGCAAATGTGATGTTTCGCCTTTATACGAGGTTTTTGGATACTGAAAAAAAGGACTGAAACGGCACATTCGCCCTCTCACCGCGCCCCCGACGCGCTCACACGACGCCGTAAATCAACCAAACGTTTGATCGGTTTTTATACGCTACCGATTTGTGTACATACGCCTATGTGCCTAAAATTTTATTTTGTATCTAGTAAAAAAAATATTTTTTTTATTTGTGAATGTCATAGAATAGGATACAAGGAACTCAATGCACTAATAATTGGAAAAAGGCTTAAGCGGCAGTTTCGCCCCTTTACGTAGGAGCCATCGATTTGTGCTATTAATTATAGTAATTTGAAGTAAGTCTATATTCTGTAAACGTCTCGTAGGTTGGTTTTATTTTGGTTTAAAATATTTATTCCATAATTCCGTGATGTTTCAGAATCCCCGAAGATACTCGAACTGAATATTAAAAGTGCACACAAAAATGATAGCAGAGCAAACACATGAGAAGTTTTTGGAAGTTTTTTTTATTTTTTTTATGTTAGATATCGACAGACGAGCATGAGGTTCACCTCAACCACAGAACATCAGTCAATGATGCGCTGTCGACATACTTTTTACTTTTTTTTACTTTTTACTTTCGTTACCCGGTGGGAATTTTGATATTCCTCCCACCCGATCAATGCCCGAAGTTACCAGACGTGGGAAACACACGCTTACAAAAAATTATAAACATGTCGTCCCGGTGGGATTCGAACCCACGACCCATCGATGCGAACGGCAAGTGTTCTACCGAACACGCCAATAAGCCCGTCAAAATTGTTTTAAGGAAGAAAAGAATCAATTATAAAATTTTCATAATATTAAAGTTTCTTTTTTTTCATATATAAGCAATATAGGGCAAACGGCCAGGTGGCTTACGTGATGATAGACATCCGCAACAACAGAGGTCTTGCCGAATCGAAAATAACCCAACTAACCCTAGTGAATAAAAGATCCACAAAACAAAGATTTAAATAAAATACTGTATACTGATTAAATAATTTAAACAATATAAATAATAAATCGCGTTTTAATCCGGTATTTTATTTAAATGTGTGATACTAGCATTAATAAAAGACAATATTGAAACAAAGATGTTTTTACATCCGAGAGTAACACAACCATTAAATTAAAGCGTGATGAAATGCAAATTAGTGACATTTTTCTAAACAAACATGAATACGCGAACACTGCGTTATGTTGAGGATGTTTCTAGTTCTCGTGTTATAATAATAATGCATGGCACAAGTGACCTTGGCCCAGATTATCAACTCGAAGCTTAATTATGCGAGCGGCGAAATAAAATGTATGAACCTCTTGCTATGAACTGCATATTATACGGACCACTCCAAATGTACAGGTAATTAAAGGGCTTTGTAAGAGAAAGTCTGTATACCAAGTTATTTAGGGAAAAAAAGGGTCTTACCCGGAATTTGTGGGATATGTCTGGTATTATAGCTCCTTGTACATTATGCTGTAGGAATAATAATAAGTTTGTGATTAATGAAATATCTGCCTCAGAAATTGTACATCAAATTTTTCTGACGAATATATGTATATAAGGTTCAAGAATTCTTGAATTTTCTTCAAATATCTGAAACCTTTTAGCTTAGCCACAGTGAACATTGTTAAGAAACTTACTACTTCTCGCAGTTGTCAATCAAAAGACGAAACTATTTATAATCGTGCGTTTAGCATTGGCTGTCGCCAATCGCCATATATTGTTGGTTATTTGCGTGAACCTGGTGTTACATTTTATGATGTAACATATTAAGAATTAAGCAAGAGCGCATTAGCGATTTAGATTTCTATCAAAAGAAAGTTTATTATCTACTTATAAGAACTAGGTATTTAAAAAATATTCTGTCTTATTACATAAAGTACAACAATTAAAGCAAAGAAGGTCTTAATTAAAGATGGCGGCAGGACTCGTGACGCGTGACCGTATTCTTCATTATGCGTGACCAGTGTTGTGGGTTGGCCAACATTGCATTTACTATTACGTGATGGGGATAACTAAGCAGATATATAGCAGAAACATAACAGGGACAAACTAGATTTCACCTGGGCTGAATCCACAGAATAAGTGTTGTATGTGGTGCGTTTAAAACAGTAAGGGTAAGTGAGGTGCCTTTCAAACAAAGGTCAAGTTGTAATTCTGAATCTACTCATCCATTTATATGATTATGATATGTATGATTTTTAATTAAAATAAGCTGGCACAGTATTTAAACATAAATAATAATTATAGTAAGTATCTAACTCATGTGCGACATTACAGCAGCAGTCTCCTCTAAAATCAATGCAACGATATTAGTGATCTGCTTTGCAGATGAGACGTCTTTTATCCATTTTTTAATAATTGTTGTTAAACAAAATGTCTATCTCCATGCACTTAGACATACAAATCCTATGGAATCGTGCATTTCAGGAAAGTTGCTTCTGGATCACGTGTAAACTAAATGCAATCTATAGTTTTTTTAAATTGTGCTTCGTAACTACTATTGAACTTAAGGTACGTTTAATTTGGTGGTATAGAAACAGTTATATTTTTTTTCGCAAACTGACTACGAACCTTTAGTAATTAGAAAAGAACCAAGAAGAAGTTTTTTGTGCGGCTTCACTCGCGTAGAATTTCAGAATTTGAAAAGTTACGACTCATTTTTACTTTTATAAGTCGAAGTTCATAGAATAAATCCGAAAAGTGTAATTCAAAAGGTTTCTTTTAATGTTTATTATTATTTTATTATACTACTATATTTTGTAAACATCCCCTTGCTTTTCTCTGTCAGTGTTTTCCAGGACTGTGAATCAAATATTTTCTATGTTTAAAATGTATTACTAAAACTATATACATATGTATATGGCAATGATCGAACCATGTACGACTGACCATAAATAGTGAAATATGTCACAAAACTGTTTTGATTTGTTACACAGTGCTTATGCATTGTTTGAAATGATGTTTCAGCTATCCCGCGAGATATAACTGTAAAACATTTCATACAAAATATTGCATAAAACATGTTTTGCCGCTGTGATAGACACAATATTTTTACGTTAAAATTTTGAATATAAAATGTAGGTACATTATTTATTTATTTAGCAAATATATATTCTGTCTAGCTATGTTGGCTAGCTAGAACAACTATATTCAGAGATAATTCAAATTTAAACATAACTTTATTCAAGTAGGAACCTTACCGAAATACATAAGTTAATGTTATTTATTTTGTATCAGTGTTGCTTCTTTTTTCTATATCTACACATTTTTTTAAAGTTCTTTTCAATAATCTGATAGATCTTTTAACTGATAACAAAAATCGCTAAGGTTAGAGACTTGAAATTTGACGGTAAGCGTGTCTAATTCCGAGGCGTTCGCATTTTATAGCGAGGAATTTTAAGGGGCTATAAGTAGTACAGCGTAGTGAATTTCCGAGTCCTCTAGTGGGGCCTGGGGTAGATCTATTTATATGTCTGTTTCACAGATCATTTTTATGTACAGACAACTAAATGATTAACATGTTATGCCCTACCCGACAAAAACACAGAAGTAGAATATGAGTAAATTTAAAAGTATAGGAGATTGAGAGAGACGATGCAACAACTGCATTCCATAAATGTCATTCATAGTAGTAATGCAATGTAAGAATGCGTCAATAAATAATATTCGTATACCCTCGTCAGAACTATATGTTTATGGAAAATCCGAATAGCGATATGTTAACAAATAACGCATAATTTACAGACTTAATTGCACAGGAACTTGCTCATAAATTTACAAAATGAAATTGAAAATATAAACCCACAGGAGGTTTGATTATCTTGAAACCTTACACTCGATGCAATTCGTATCAATTCGTAATTATTACATAATGCACTACTGGTGAAGACCGCTGTAGACTAGTTATAATTACTTAAATAGTTATTGTTTTAAACAATGTAAGTTTATTCTACATACATATATGTGGATTTGATCCTTACTGAGATAAATACGAATGTGTGTTTGTTTTTTGGCTCATGAAAAAACGAAGCTACCGATTGACTTGTTTACTGCAAAGGATTTAATTTGGAGTAGAAGAGGTAAAATATAATTTGAGGGGGAGTATGATTAGAAACTTCGAATTAATATCTAAATGTTCAAATTAAAAATTAAATAGTTTGGAATAAAGATCTTATTCTAATAAAGTATAGTATGCGCTCCTTCTTCTATCGTCTTATTTCTACTCTTAATTTCATGATGTGTTATAGTTATTTTATTTATTAGAACTTCCTGCAGCGATTAGAAAAAAGTGTATTTTTATCGTACAAAATTATAAACATAGTTTTTTTTCTTCACATATGCGATGCGATACAGATACCGAATTAAATAAACCATTTAATTGATTCTACCTAATTATACCATACGTTTATCAAAATATAACTTAAGTACAGCTCAAGTTACATCGTGAAAGTAGCTTTACACAACTTCGCAAATAATCTGAATTACAGCTGCACTGTACAAATGTCCTGTCGCCTACGTAACACTTGACACAATAAGAAGTGGTGGTTTAGTGGGTACAGTCACCGTGAAATGTCGCTTATTTAGCCTGTTTAGAGAGACGAAACCGAGCGGACCGAGCGGTGGAAATAGCGACACGAAATAGCTGGAATTAGTGATTCTGTGAAATATTAGGTGACTTTAAAATTTTATCTTTATACTAAGTAATAGTGACACGTGGTGTGTCATAATATTTATTAGTAATAAATATAGCTTATTTGAGGGATACAAAAACTGGTGGTAGAGTGGAGTGGATGTAATATGTTTATTAGGTAATATCTTGCAAACTTGACTTAATTAGGTTAGCTGCACTGCCCTTACATTATAAGACACACATTAAAAGGCATTTGTGTACAGATAAATAACAAAATCCCAAGAGAAGTAAAACAATTATTATTGTCTGTGAATAAATTTAAAGCCTTTATTAATTGAGAGCTTCTTAGTGAAGCCAATTACAAAGCAGCAGATTATCTGCAAGATGCTATCTCTTAGCGGTGAATTGCTACAATTATTTACTACATGTTTCTATTATACGTAATATTTGCAATTTGAAAATGTATCCAAAAGGTATATAAACCATCTAAATTTCTTGGCCATTCTTTTTTAGCGCAGGACGCGTTGCGAAACTTGGCCAGATCACGAAAAACTTGTGAGAATTGTCTTAAGCTGTTTCTAAACGGGAAATATTTTACTGCAATATATGGCTGCAATACAGTGCCCGGCAACATTGCCAGCTACACCAGCAAGTCCATGCAAAATTGCAGTAATGGCCAAGCGTCTTCACGGGCAATGTTGCTGAACGATCGCTTTATATTCGAAATTACTGAAATATTGCCGGGCCAGCTCAATATTCAAGTGCATCCCTTTCTGACACTTTGTTGTAGTTGTATTTGACATTCTAAGTTTCAACACAAACAACAAATTTCAACATCCACCCGAAAAAAATTGGAAATCTCAAAGGGTAAAATATAGGATGGAAAATTCGAAATCCATGCGTTTGAAATAGTTAACAAAAGTTCATTAATAACACATGCATTTATAAACTAATTTAAACCAAATATAAAGTCACACTCACATTAGAAAGCTTTTCGTCAGACTATTCAGACAGCGTTTATAAAAGTATTTCCTGAATTTAAGCCAGCGTATTCGAGAAAAATACTTTTATTTCCTCACACGGTTTCTATTACTCCGTGTTCCTTTTTTATATCATAAAGCCGAAGACGAGATAAAAAGGTTTGCGTAGCAATTGTTAGTATATGAAAAGTATAGTATATTGTTGGAAGGCGTCGTCACGTGCGATAATTCGGCCTCGCCGACACAACAAAGTTAGAGTCAAACTCTCAAATAATACGTGATCTACTTGCGAACGACGCTAATATCCGACACGGTAAAGTCGCAACCTAGGGCTGCCTATTGGTTTAATTTTATTATCGTTCGATGCAAAGCTTAAGATGACCTTGTATCTATGGGCTAAGATAGATGTAGGGGTATGATAGAGAAAAATACCTGTGAACATCTTTATGTTGCCAAGTAAAAAATATTAAACTTAAATTATAACTATACGGTTTTAGGCTTAACATGTATTTGTGATGGTGTGTTTTTTCCTACGGTTAAGACCTTCGAGTTCTTGTATCAGAGGGGTGAGCACGATCAAGTATCGAAAAGTATTTGATCGAAAAGTTTCAAACAACTGACAGTTTGAAGATTCGAATACTTTTTCGATAGTTGTTCGTGCTCACCCCTCTGGTATTACTTATATCGAGAACGCAGCTGAAGTAAATATTAAATATATACATAGACAGTATATATTACAACTACTCGAAATAGATATAACATTATAAATATAATAAATAATTTAAAGAGACAGCCCTAATAGTTGCGTTTAGTTCTTGAATCAGGCGAGTTGGCGGAACCGCGGGGATGATACCTCCATCGTCTTTGATACAAGCACACTTATACTGTCTTGGCTTCCACAACCCTGTACATAATATTATTATTATATAATATCTCAGTTTCGGCATATTATTACTATAATAATTTTGAACGTTTAATTTTGAAGCGCCCTCACCCTGCATCAACAAAACATTCAGCCTTAATTATGTTGTTTCTTGTTTGTTTTGATAGAGTTTATAGACATTCTGATAGAAAATAATAAACAAATTTGTAACTCAAGTTTTTTACTGTATTATTATCGTCAACGGAGTAGCAAGAGATGTGCTGTTAGCATTCGGAAATTCACATATATTTTTCATTTTCCATTTCCATTTATGCACTATGGTGCGGGGACCTGGAATATTAATATTATTGCCATCCGTCTAATGCTTAAAATCAGGGTTAGCCGGTTATTTTTATTTTCCAAAATACTGACTGAAATACTGTTGATATTAGTTTTAAAGAGTAATACGCACTAAATTTACCACACTATTTTTTTCAGTAAATATGACCTAAAACGAAAGAATAACAAATATCTTTATTATTTCGGTTAAGCTCCCATAGTAAATTGACCGGTTTCCGATCCTTGCTCAAAATTGCCAGATATAGGGAATAACATGTTTTAAGAAAACACAAAATTGTTTTATAATCATATTATATTAAACCTGGCGTCGATCCAGTCAGATTTCTTTTTACTTTCGACTTCAATATCCCAGAATAAAAGTGTTCTTCCTATCTCTCCTGTATCTTAGCACTTTATCTTCGTAGCTTCCGTCCGTCTCGTAGACTATATTAGCGTAGTATATATCAAAAATAGATTATTAATAATTTATTATTATCAGTTCTAGTATGACAGAGTTATTGCATACAACCACATCGTAACGATCATTTTATAGCAGAAAAATATGGTAATTAACCAGAATTCTATAATTACTCGAGGGGCATGCGTTACACCTTATCTACGAAGTTGCAAGTTCCTAATGAGAGCTGCTTATGTCTCCAACTCTGAATAAATAAGTACCCCGGGGACGCGGTCGGAGCGTACTCCGACATATTATTTGAAACACGTTAACTTGTGTTTACTTGCCTGCTCTTGTAGTATTAATATCGCTATTTAATGAAGCTATAACGTATCGTCACCTGAGTGCATATTTGTCATATCCACCATTAGTTACATGATACAGTAGAAGAGTTTTTAGATCTATTTAGAAAAGGTTATAGTTTAAAAGTTGTTGAAGTGTAAGTATGAGTTGATTATTATAATTTTTATCTATAGATGGTTATTAATTATACGTATTTTTACAGTTTTTATGTGGAGATAGAAAAATATGGACAAATAAATAACAAAGGTGGAGTTAGATCATTGGCTCATTAAAGATAGGACAAAGTGACTGTTCCGTTTGTGTGTGCTTACGTATAAAATAAGCACTGAGGCGATGATATTGTGTTTAAAATTGTGTTATTAATTTGATTAATATTATATTATATTTAATTATTATAAATATTATATTATAAGGATATGTAGAAATGTTGCTATCGTGATGTATAAATTAATTATGTGACAATGAATTTTGAGGTTATGTGCTATCAAGTTTGATATGATTAAATTGCTAACCCTAAAGTAAAATAGCTATGAAAAATAAAAATCAGTCAAGTGTATCTTGCGATTAGGCTGAAGTCATTAACTTAATAAAAGAAAAAATATAAGTAACTTTAATTAGTATAATTAGTATTATAATAATCGTATTAAAATTTAATTAAAGCATGCACATTGCACAATTCAATGAGTAATAGGTCTAGAAAGCTTTTTATCATGTTTGGTATCTACTATCTACAGATGAGCTTAAGGTTCACTTGATGGTAGGTGATATCTAACATTCAGAAATTCATAGATTAAGACCGAAATGCGAAGAGGCGTAATGTGCACTTCAATGTTTTTCCATCTATGATCTTTAGAAATAAATGTTTAACCTT
Source organism: Anthocharis cardamines (assembly GCA_905404175.1). NCBI lineage: Eukaryota > Metazoa > Arthropoda > Insecta > Lepidoptera > Pieridae > Anthocharis > Anthocharis cardamines. The sequence goes on along the minus strand of FR989958.1, from coordinate 12,606,538 downwards.
GGAACTAGCAGTGCTAGATTGAATTATTTATCTGATAACTATTTAAAGCGCATTCATATCACTGCGAGTTTATAGATAACGTATCTGTCCATCAAAATTACAAATGAAGTTCATAAATCAATAATTATGAACGATTAGGACACAAACATCAAAACTGAACTTAGCGTGCCCCTACTACAGCTAATATAAGTATGACATATTGTGTAAATTCATTAATCTCTTATTAAAGTGTATACAAACAATACAACTATGCACCGACGTAGCTATTTAAACTAATCTCCAACTCTCAACAAGTAACAATGGATAAATCAACATACCACTTTATATGTATTAGACATCGTAACATATTCTATATGTAGATATATTCATATCATTGAGTATGTCTGTATTCATAATTAATATTGTGGTTAAGTGCGTCTTGAACAGTAATGCGTTAATGTTTGTTCATAATAAGGAGTACAGTGTACTCGATTCGGAATAAGTAGTAATCATAGATGGAAAAACCGTGAAGTGCATATTGCGCATTTCGTCGGTTTCAGTCTATGGATTTCCGAATGCTCGAAGTAAAAAGTATGTTGACAGCGCATCATTGACTAATGTTCTGTGGCTGAGGTATCACCTATCATCAAGTGAACCTCATGCTCGTCTGTCGATATCTATATCTATACTTCTATACTGATATTATGAAGAGGAAAGATTTGTATTTTTTAATTTTAGTATTTTTGTATGCTATGAATAAAATCAAAAACTACTGGACCGATTTTAATTTTTTTTTCACCAATAGAAAGCTACATTATCAGGGAGTACCATAAGCTATAGGCCCGTGTGAAGCCGAGGCGCATTGCTAGTCTGACATAAAAAAAATGTGAATAATTAATTTTATAATGTAAACAGATTTTAAGAATAAAAGCGACTTAAGAAATGACTTTCAGTAAGTATTCTACCAACATAGGTCAAGAATTCGTGCAGCATCCCAAATCTAGCTAGTTATAGAGAAAAGTGTATTGTTTGTTTTGTGTAAGTTTGAAACGTGAAACAAGGGGAAACGAGTCATGAGTCGGTATAATGGCCTCCATCTCCGTTGAAGTTTCGCTCGCCTAGGATTGGGGCCAAGGAGATGTATTCGTCTACTCAACTGCCTTCTACACACTCTCTGAAGTTCGCGAGCTGAAGCGAACGTAACACGTTTCAAATGTTCCCATAATCTTGAAATACTATTACGAGAATTTTAATAAAGCAAACGGATAAACACTTTTTCCATCAAATAGTATGCATTCTATATTAATCAAAGTTAATTGTCACAATTAATATAGAAAAAGTTTAACTCCAATACAAGCTAAAATAATTTTACAATAAATAGTACTCAGCTAACAAAACAGCAAAGCTAAATGAATCTATACTCCAATTTATATTATATTTTAATTTTTTTAAATGCACTGGTCTTTATAATACGGTTTTTGCGCCGCAGACGCTAACTTTACCTTACGTATGAGACTTGTAATATGGTATTGTAGTGAAATAAATAAAAAACTATTTTACTTTGAAACGTTGAAGTAGACGTAGAATATTAGTGTGGTAAGCAGCAAAGTAAGTGATAGAAGTGAATAGAACTCAGAATGTTCGCCGAGAGTCTGGAGCGAGCAGAACATATTGTATATGTTCCGATGTAAGCCGCCGCTCACACACACATATGTTATACAACATGAATGCGACGACAATTTATCTTGTTCAGAGTTGTTAAACAACTTGCAATATCATTAATATTATTGATAAATTATCTATATTGGCTGGGTTTAATACAAGATAGTTATTCTGTTAAGTTTGAAATGATCAATTGTAATTACCTAACTTTGATCTTATCGTTCATTATATTATTTTACTAACTAACCTTTGAGTAAGCTCGTCGAATCCATTGGGTGGGTTAACTCAAGTGAATGGAAGAGGATCGAGTCATATCTAGGGAAACCGAGTGGCTAAATGCTAGTGGTCAAACTTAGATACCGTTGGGAAGATAGGGTGACGGCAGACTTGCGCCAACTGCAAGCTGACTACAGGCAGGAAATGTGCAAGATAGAACCCAGCGGAAGACTCGTTTCTCCTTTTTACTCATTTTTGTTTATTGGGCTAGTTGAGTAATTAAGCTTATTTTCACTTAATTCGAATCATTTGTAATGCAGGTCGATAGTTTTGTTATATTTCAAATTTTGTTAAATTTCATTTCAAAATAAGACAGCATTTTCGCTGATTGCTTTCAGTCCTAGTCGGCTTGATATCATTATACATAGATTAAGTCGAATGAGTTTTTTAAGTACAAAGCTTTTACTGAACTTTACATATTCATAACATAAAATATACTTAGGTAATTTTTCACTAGGCTTTTGTGTATGCTTAATTTAAGTTATAGTCTAAACATAACTTTATAAGCTGAAATAAAAATAAATATTATAGTCCAAGTTATATTGTTCGAATACAGCTGAGAGATTTTTAATATGTGCCATTTCGCATAATAAAAAAAGAGGCGACGTGCTTTGTGTTAGTAGGATAATTCGATACGAATACTCTAATAATATACCTCTCCTCTACACCTGAATTTCCATGCATTGAAAAAATTTGTGAGGTTAATTTGGAAGGAACAAAAAGTAAAATGAAAAGGCAGAGAAGAGAAAGATGAAGTCAACGTCTAGATTTCACCTGAAATTCGTTCAAATAAACTAGAGGTATTTTCAAGATGAGAAGGTTGTCCCACTGTAGCGAGGTGGATGAAGTACCCGCGACTACAATCAAAATGTATGAGCTGCATATATTTTATCCGCAGTCTGCGCGCAATCTAATCAGGGAGTTAGATTCAGCATCTCGACATGAGAATAATTGTATTGCAAGTCGGAGTTGGTATATTGTATCCATGTTTATGTGAATAGAGTACGAAATACGAAATGAATATTGATTTACGCTATTGAATAGTTTGGTGTATAGCAAATTTTAATTTAAGATTTTTTATGATCCTCAAATGTTTGCTAAATAATTCATTATGGTCCAAAAAAAGGAATCAAATTTTATTGAAATCAAAATAAGTGTAGAAAAGAGAAACCTTATCGAGGAAATTGTAATCTTCTTCGCAGAAATGTATTATGACTTGAAGAACATTAATTATTGATATTATTCGTTGAGCGATCTACTGAGATGTAACGGCATAATTGAAATGCTTTACAAAATAAATTATGTTTCCATAAATTATCAAAAGAAAGTAATAATCTCTAGCTTTATTTTAAAATAAAAAGATATGCCGGCAAAGTTTTTATATAATTTAGAATCTAAGAATTCAAAAATACAGAAAAAATTATTTGAATTTATACTATATAATGCAAAACTAGTCATCTTAATGAAAAATCGAAAAAAAATATAAAGGGTATGCAGATGCGTTGCCAGCCTTTGAGGAATGATTAGATCTAATTGTATACAATCGAAATTCCATTCCATTTATGGATCGCCGTTCAAGTAAAGCTTATGAATTCGTAAAGGTTGATAATTTTAAAACAGTATACATTGAACCGGTTAAATATTACAAGAGTCTTTAAAGGTCGAACATACGTATGATTAGTGTTGGCTTCATAAATGGGTCAACGGTATTTGGAAAAGAAATATAATAGATTATCCTAAATGAATCTCTAATATAACATACACAGTTTTATATCTAATATATAAAATTCTCGTGTCACAGTTTTCGTTGCCATACTCCTCCGAAACGGCTTGACCGATTTTGATGAAATTTTTTGTGCTTATCCGGTATCTATGAGAATCGGCCAACATCTATTTTTCATCCCCCTAAATGTTAGGGGTAGTCCACCCCTAAATTTTTTTTTTTAATTTTTGGACGATTTTTTTTGTTTTTATTTTTTTATAATGTGACATTAAAAAATACATACAACCCCTGCTTTTTTGTCAAAAAAATCTAGACCCGTGCGAAGCCGGGGCGGGTCGCTAGTAAAAATATAAAATTGTCAATTATACTATGCTTACGCTATAAATATATGACCCAGCGTGCTTGACTGCAGCTGTTGTCTGTGTGAAAAGGAAGAACGCGTTCGTAAAGTACGTCACGTGATTGAAACTGTGCATGTTTGGTACATACTGTAGAAAGGTTTAGTTCTTAAGTTACGGAATCCTAACAAAAGTTTAGTTTGGCCGGATCGAAGCTATTACATATTCCCATAGTCATGAACAAGCTGACAAAGTAAATCCGCAGAGGGATCTAAACAATACGAGCTCAGCATATCGGGCCGTTATCGAAATGTGCTCAAGAACGACCGCAACGTTGCAATGAAACTACTTTAACCAATTTCAAAAAGATGAAATATGTTTTCTAGGTATTTGCAATTATTCGTGTTTTTATTAAACATCAACTATATGATAGACTGTCTACAATTTCATGAGTGATAGTATTTAAATTAAATACTATATGTATGTGTGTATAGTGTTTTTTTTTTATAACAGAGCTGAGCTCGTTTGAAAGTTAAAGTATAACACTGACATTAAGTCCACAGGGGGCTAATTGCAAGCGGTTTCTGCCTGTAATTAGGTCTACATCTTGGCAACTTGAAACCTGTTGGAAGTCCATAATAAATATAATGTAATAAATATATTTGTATGACCATAATAATGACAAACGAGAGATATGTCTAATTGCAAAGGACGGATCGATCATCGTATTTGTAATAGGAAAATGTGCGATCCGTCAGCCGAAACTTCGTATTTTGTTTTGGTAATAGGCCTCCAGTTTCTAAGATTAGCGTGTTTAACCAAACTTTTCAGATCTATAATATTAGTATAGATAGTTTCTGCGAGTCCGGCTTTCAGAAATACTGAATCGTGTCCTAAACGAAGTCCTCCTCATCCTGACTCTCACACACACACATACGCACCCAAATAACTAAGTAATCCTAAGCTCAGCTCTGGCAGTAAATTTTTAATTAGCGTTTTATTTGTCATAAGGGATAAACGAGCATTTGGCAAGTGATCACCGGGCGCCTATAAATTTAAATCCAAAAAAACATTTATTCATTTAGGTAACACAATGTACACTTATGAACGTCAATAAAAAATACATAATAAATGAACGAGGGAGTAGAACGGAAGAGAATAACTGGCAAAAAACTCTCCGCCACTCTTTAATCGCCAAGTTTTTGTTTCACAAAACGCAATATTCAAGGAATTGAGTTGAAGTGTGTGGGGGGGGGGGGGGGTTACTGGCTTTTAAGAGTCCCTCAGTCGTATCGGTTTGAAAATACCTTTATTGGCAACTGGTAAAATCTAGTTTTTTAAATAATTTTATTAAATAAATAAAACAACTTCATCCGTGCAATATGTTCCAAGAGATTAAACAAAAATATCATAAACACTTATGACAGTGTTGTGAATGTAACATCCCGAATGAGTGAGTGATCTCATTTTCTATTCCATTCGTTCTTCACAACCACACAAATCACTGCTCCCGCCCCTGATACATCTCTCGAGTGCAATTTATAAGCGAAATTGGAAATAGTACAAGAAAATGTTATTTTATTACAAATATGTCCTGTAATCAATTTTATAGTACAAACTGTGCCCGTGATGTTATTTAGAAAAAAAAATGTGCCTATGTGTATAACGGACTCAATTTATATCTATGCTAATATTATAAAGAGGAAAGATTTGTATTTTTGTATGTTATGAATAAACTCAAGAACTACACAAACGCTTTTAAAATTCTTTCACCAAGCTAAATTATCAGCGAGTAACAATTTTTTTTCTCTTTTTTTGTGTACTATTATATACTTTGCACCCGTGCGAAGCAGGGGCGGGTCGCTAGTATCTGATACTTAAGTAAATGCCAAATTTAATCAGAGTTCCAAACAACGACGTCAATTTCAACTGTCATCTTATACAACTTACAAATAAAATGGACGATACGAATATTTTGCTTGGACATCAGCATACTTACTATCTCTTACGTGATACTCAAGAGAGCTGAAAGCACCGTGAACGCTCACAGCTCATAGCTTGGGCTATTTTATCATTCGTATAACACACTATGCAGCCGAGAGGGAATACAAAATCATCTTGATTTGAATAATCAGTTTTGATAAATATTTTAGCTGCTTTCCTGATATAATTGACTCGTTGATACGTACTGCCTCACTGTACTAGACTTAACTGGGACAACAATATAACTGTTGTTATCTGTTACACAAACAATTGTGTATGGTTTGGTTATTATTACGGAGACAGGCTCAAGATAGTTTTTGCAAGCATGCTGCGTCATTTAGTTTTGGTTTAAGGAGACTCCTCGCCTCGCCAATGGATACATGTTTTTTTTTGTAATTTCGATATTCTTTCCACCAGTTCAATAAATAAAGGTCATAGGGAATTTTCCCTATTAAACATGTTTCAAATGTTAAACTCGATCGGATTCGAATATGTGACACATCGTAACGCAAGATAACACCTGCCTAAAATGTTAAAATCTTATAAAACTTAGTTCAAAAATCAATCTTAGGTTCTAATCAAATATTTTTTTCTTACAAATATAACTTAATCTCACGACAGACATAGATGTGATTCAAACAACCAATTACGCTGAACGCTCACAATATCAGCAGTTTACAAGTTCCATTGTAAACTAGAGGTGGGTCGTTGACGGTTTTTGTGTTAACGAAATGTAACTGTTAATTTCAAACTGATAACCTGTTAAAAAGCAGCTAATAATATTAACTGGTTTGCAGTAATGTCAACAGATATTACGTAGCAATTATTAGTTAATAAATTATCAGGCCATAAAATCTTAAAAAAAATATATTAGTTAATAAATAAATTAACAGTTAATAATTTCAACAGGTTTGCGTTTAATAAAAAAGCTGCTTCATATGATGTTAGCGACTACGCGTCGAATGTTCGTTGAGCTAATCCGAGCATTGCGTTAGAAAATCGTTGAATTTAACAGTTAATATATTTAACGGCTTTTGCGGCAAACGAAAAGCAGCAGCAGATTCGTTAATATTAAAAAAGCAGCTGAAAAAAGCTGCTTGTTGAATTAACACCCACTCCTATTGTAAACTTGTAATTCTATTCTCGGCCGCGGGCCTGGCTCCGGATGATTCATCGGTGGTGATTTTTTATTCCCCATTTCTCCCTGCAAGCAATATATTACGTCTTTCGGTGCATCCCCTTCCGCGGGGTTTGTGAAATATATAGCTAGTTTACTCTTGTCAAGCTTTGTACATTCCCAAAGGATCTTGTCATGTCAAGCTATATTGAAAACTCTGCTTTAGTTTATAGGGAACTTTGTATTCAAACATTTTATATTTTCAAAGACTCACAATATCGGCTGCATATAACGAGTAGTCATTATTTTTAAAAACATTTGTTTTTTAATCTATTTCAGATTAACGATATAGTGGAAAATTATTTATTTTATTTGTAAATATATATTGTTTCAATACCATGTAAATATTCCGTTGTTGGGACATCCTTTTAAGTACAATAGTTTTGGATGTATTACTCTTTAGTATGTAGTATATTGCACTATAAGGATTTCATACTATCCGAAAAAAAATTTCAATAGAACCAGTGGCGTAGCGTAGGTAACTAGCACCCCCTTACTTTTATAATTAATTATAAAACATTGGGGCTCTTATTGAATAACACTAATATACTGACAAAAAGATTAGAATTTAAAAATTTAGAAAGTCAGTTTTTACCGTTACCTGAGAAATGCCGCCCCTGCCGAACCCTCCACCCTCCCCATGCTACTCCACTGAGTAGAACATCATTGATTAAAGTCTTGTTGTAGAGGCTACAACATTAACTGAGGTAATACGGATAAGGAAGCTATTAAGGATTAAACATAAGCAACCGAGGAAAGGAAATATTGCTAAACTATAGGTACCTACCATAATTTTAAATTAACCCATTAACCGCATATTTAATCCTTAATATTTTCGGTGATGGGCCTATTATCTCAGAAATGACCGTAGTGTGAGGAATGTTGCCCAGTATTATCTGATGGGCGTGGCTTTTAAATATTCTGAGGAACTATCCCAAATCAGTTGACATAGAAAACAATTCAGTCGTCGGTTGAATTCAGTGGTTTCCGAATGCTCGAAGTAAAAATTAGGTCGACAGCGCATCATTGACTGATGTTCTGTGGCTGAGGTATCACCTACCATCAAGTGAACCTCATGCTCGTTTGTCGATATCTGACAAAAAAAAAGTGGTCGTTCGGTCAATATAAAATTTGCAAAACTAAATCATTTTTCTCTTTTATTTTCGAGTCAGATATCGATAGATGTAAGGCTTATTTCTGATTAGATAAATAAATAATGTAAATAACTGATGCAGTAACTATTTTCTTCGAGCATTCAGAATTCCCTAGATAAGAAGGGACTTGAGAAGTTTTTCCACTTTTATTTTATTTATCTCTTAAAAACTAATAAGAAAAGTGTGTCTACTCGTCATCACGGATTTTGCTCAAAACAGTATTATGCCGTGCTTGCCTCGACATGAAAATATCCGAACTGGTAACTCCAAATTCCAGTTGGCTAAGCGTTTAGAAAATAGTTTTTTTAACGCGGCTCTCCCACCGTATAATCTATTAATGTTGACATGTTTACCACTACGCAAACAGTAGTTGGTACGGACCTGGTGGTAAGAGTACGGAGATGTAATGCGATGGTCGCACATTCGACTCTCCACGGACACTTTTTCCCATTTTTTTAATATTCACAATCACAATTAATTAAGCCCATCGATAAATAACTTATTCCTTAATTAATAAAGTAAGTAATCTCCTTGTTGATAAAAAAATCCTATGTTCATTCAAATTCAGTCTGTCAAACCGTTTGGAAACAGTTATGATGTAATATCAACGATCCCCGTAGACATATTGTGTAACACTGCGATGCGCGGCGCAATTGCGTCAACACACTTCACTGCGCTGGGTGAGTCAGCTCACACATTCATAATGTGTTGGCGCACGGCGCAGGACCCCACTCACTGAGTGAACTATGAGCGTGGCGTGGCGTGCGTTTCGGAAGTTTCACTGCTCACTTCGCGCGTCCCATTTTATTGCGTCATAGCGCAGTTTTGAGTTAACGCAAAGAGCCGACGTAGAACACTGCGCCTGAGTTACTGAGTTAACGCAAGGAAATTCGCTGAATGTCTAGTTCCCTGACGCAATCCAATACCTTGTAAGCCCTAACCTTTGGTTAGTTTTATATAGAGCAGTTTTAATAAATATTAAATAAAATTAATTGCGATATTTCTACAGTTTTTCATGTTCTTTATAAACAAATTTACTTATAATTTTATGAAAGCGATGGCTACAAATTTTCTGAAATAAATTTCAGAAGGTTATTTTGCTTTCGTATTCCAATACTGTTTGTAGTTGCTTACTGACCGGGTTAAAGTTATTAAATAAATGGTTTGAATTAATAGTCCGTTTTTGTTTACTTAAAATACCAAATCCAGCCGCAGTCATCAGGACATCAATTATGCGCTGGCGACTTTTTTTATTGAGCATCCGCAACAATGCTGCTATATAATGTCAAGTTTGTAATGGAAGACAGTAGAACGTTAACGGAATAATGTAAAAACAGGGTAGTTTTTTTTTAAAGTCAGATATCATCAGACGAGCTTAGGCTCGCTGACTGAGGATGGTAGAGATACCTCAGCCACATAACACTAGTTAATGATGCGCTGTCGACCTCTTGTTTCATTCATTCATTTTTAAAATATTTATTATGCATTTTGTGCATAATAATTAAAAATAGGCTCTTAAAACTACAGAAAAAAAAACGAATAGTACAGTAATTGATGCCCGCATCATTAAGATAATACTCAGAATACAGAGAATTCTAAGTATTAATATTATTTGGCTTATTAATTATTAATCAATTTGTAACTGAGATGCTCGCTTTACTAAAATTATTAATTGAATAACTTAAAGAGAAACAGAAAAGTAGACATATTTTTCTATTGTACATGTTCATTCATAATAATTTAAATTACGATAATTCTAACACATAGTTATATGGTATTAATGGCATAATAGAAACAGTATGTTTGATATTTGAATAGAGTTATTTGTTTAGGCTCATAATAGTTCGTACAGCTACAATTGCCGAGCTATCGGGTTTTATTAGCTGCGCAGTGATAATTGATGTAATTTGTATTTTATATTATTGTGTTTAATGTGAGCTTCGATAAGTAAGGGACCATTTTTGAACTGAATAAGAATGATTAAATCTTGAAATGGGAATGTATCGCTATAGTCCGTTTTCGCGTACAATTCACATGAAAACGTCACGAATTCTGAAACGCGCTAACAGAGATTTGTGTTTGACTTCAAACACTGACCTTATGGCCATTTTATAGGAAGACTTGCGGTCTGTCCTAAAAATGGCCTATGTTACTTGCTGATAATGTAGCTTTCTATTGGTGAAAGAATTTTTAAAATCGGTCGAGTAGTTTTTGAGTTAAATCGTAACAAACAAATCTTTATAATATTAGTATAGATTGACCTTCCATTGTTTTAAGGAAGAGCTGACGTTCCTGTCTTCTTGACGTAATTGAAATATTTGCTTATTTAAAAGAATTTTACCTTAATCTATGAAATAATTTTAATAACATATTTGTGATATAACATAATATAAAATCCATCAACTTTTGTTCAATTAAAACAGTTCAATCAACCATTGGGCAACCAATAAGCAACCGATACCCAACCGCTAATACGCTAAAAATATTTTCATTTAGTATCTATACAGAATTAAGCTGGGCTATTGTTTGATGCTTAACTCTTGGAAAACCCAATAACGTCAAAATTAGACCGTAATCCAGCACCGAGCGGGATTTATCAGCCCTCTCTGAACGAGGCAGTAATGCTAATAGCATTAGCTAATGTGTTTATTACTTTATTTATGTATTGCGGATTTCTCACTGAAGTGTACTATTGAATTTGAATAACTGTTAAGTGTTTATAGCCTCTAAAAGCTGTCTGCAACCTTCCCATTTATTTATCTCTTTCTCTACATTGAGAACTACTCCAAAATCAAAATCAAAAGTTTTTTATTTCAAATAGGCCTTTGCAGGCTCTTATGAAACGTCTAGTTGCACGGTTACTCGCATAGATATAGACTAATCAATATATTAGGTTTCAAATGAAAGTTAATTAAAGTCAGCTCTCACATATTATTTTAGATCGGAGAAATAAAAAAAACATAATATCTGACTAAATTACTCTAAGACTTGCAAGTGAAATTGGTTACTTAGGAACTTATTCCACTTCAGTGAGACCGCAAAAATACACAAGTTAGATTTAAAATGAATAATTCCAAACGCTGAGGATAAAAATGATTTTAATAAGCATTGCAGAGAAAAGGCCCGCACAATCCACATAGAAATGGGACAGCGTAATGCAAAATGTGCAATTCTCTACCGCTCACTTGATGACAAATACCTTTTATATGAAGATGGTTACGTGAGCTTCATTGGTTTTATTGTATTGAAGACTAGCTAATGCACGCAATTTGGTTCGTGGGTTTCTAGCAAGCTGTTTAAATGAAGATAATTTTCTTCCTAACATCCAATTTCGATGAAACAAAGTTTTGATGTTCTACAAACTAAGGTCAAACTATGTATTGAAGCTACATGAGAATCAGTTCTGTATCTTCGGAGATTAGCGTGAACAAACAGATAGACAAAAATATTTAAAATGCCATTTATGTTTATTAAATTGACTGTTCCCCATTTTTGGTAAAATTTTTCAATGTACAGAAATTTTGATGCTGGGTTTTTTCTTTATATGTACAGAGTTCATTGGTTATGTTAGATGAAAAACCTTCTAATGGATGATAACTCGATAATTAAATCTAGTGTACGAATGAATTAACCGCGTTGTAACGTACCGTAAACGTCTTTTCATTCAGGTAATAAAGGAATATATAATAACATAACCTTACTAATACTTTAAATTTGTAAGGTAACTTATTACTCAATCACGGCTAAACCATTTGAATGATATTTGGTTCATATATAGATTTTTTAAATGTGGAACGTTTAAAGGTAGTTTCTGAGAGGAAGTTGATGAAAATATCGTAAAGTGTAAACTTTTATATTGTTGTCAACAAAAAAATTAATTACAAATCCTTTAATACTGACACGTAAAGAGCTTTACAAGATTCTTCAATAAATACTAAAAAGGGAAGTTTTAATAAATACTGGTAGAAGTAGTTTATTTGATATAGCTAGCTAAAATTTGGTAAAGACATGGTTCATATAACGGAACTTATACATATAAATATAATTTAGATAAGTTTTGTGCAAATACTTTTTTTTTATTATATTACAGAAAGTGATATATAAAGTTGTTTTTCTTATTGAAATAGAGCTGATAAAGAAGGCCTTTTGATATATGTATTTATTAAGATAATAAAATTAAAAATTGGTACAAAAAGATTGTAATTAAATAAGAGACACATTTTGAAGTAGAACTTATAAGCATAAAATTTATAAATTTGCTGTGGGATGATTGGAGAGAACCAAAATAAATAAAAATCCCCTGTATATAATAATGCAGTAACTGACACAAAGCAAGCAATCTTAACGTGAAAGTTTAATAAATGTCAATAGTACTTCGAACAGTAACGTTCAAGGATCGCTCCACGTGAGAGCATGGAATGGCAAAGTTAGAATACCGTTTAGAGATGACTAGTATGAATCGTGGGCAAGTATTTACCAGTGATTTTACTTGATCCGATGCTTTTAAATAGAAGTTAGTAATCACAACATTCATCACTAGACTTGTGGAGCTTCATTAATGTGGTTGGACTCAGTTCTAAAACTTAATATCCCATGGTTTGTAAGGCATTAATGAATTGCATTGAAACCAGTACATCAATAATCAATACCATTTATTAAATGTATCTATGTTATCTAGACGTATACTTTTCGTTGTTTATAACTCGAAATGATTCAAACCAGCATTTACAAATACTCCAGTAATGGAAATACAAAATACTAGGCAGTATTTTGTCACGGCACCCAATATTAAAACATCCCTATGCCAAATACTTTTCGATTACCGCGCAAAATACCGCGCGCTATGGTGTGTTCAACTGCATCTCGAAGGTAAACGTGGCATTATAAATGGATTTGAATTGAAAACATACATTTACCGGATCATACATACGTTTTAGTTATAGCTTGGCAGGACCACTAGATCATACCTACCTACCTACTACGAAGAATGTTTACCTACTCTTAGCGTAATACACACTATCTATGGTTTAAGTTACAATGGTGTGTACTAATGGCATAATATTATATTATATCATAGTAATTTATATAGTTTTTCTATAGCATATGGGGCGAACGAGTGGGTGGTTCACGTGATGGTAAGTGATCCACAAAATTTGTCGATCGAGATCTTGTCTATCAAAGTTGTCGATGTCGAGATAATATAATATATCTTAGTTTATCTTCACTCGTCCGCGAGATATCTCTTGATGTGTCATGCTAGGTGGGCTGAGGGCTTGCAGATACGTTACCGAACTTTAAACGGGACGTTTAGTATGATATCATATCATGCTAGTCTCCACAATAGGATATCTTGTGTTGTGTATAACTGGTTTAGATTTATATAAGAGAATCTAACAATAACCTATTCGTAAAATTTTACCCTTAAGTAGATGTATAAAAAGTTACATATCTATCCATTATTAACAATTTATTTGTTATATAAATATTTTATTTTTGGCGAGTGGAATAAGGGGTTTTGTCAGTGTATTATAGTTTACATAATAAAAAATATAATAATTGAAAGTATTTCTCATTGAATTAGTTTGATGCCAGAAAAGCCAAACATTTAAAGTGTGCAAGGGTAGGACACTTTTTGGCGGTAAACCAATAAGAGGGGTCACGGATCCCAGGACTTTACGAATCCCATAATAAATTCTTATCTCACTTATTATATAGTCTAAGTTATAAGATAAGGCGAGTACCTTATAACATAAATGAAGACAGAAGGGATTTCTTTTATTGATATTTATATGTATAATGTAAATCATTATTGTTCATCCAAGTAGTCCATATTGTGAATTCTCCGAAGTGCATTGATTGTGGAGTCTTTGAAGATATCCTACACATTTTGATGGGATGTGTACGAAATCAATCTATTAGAATGTCTACAATCGGCAATAGAAACTACGATGTCGGCTTCGTGACCAGCATTTTTTTTTGGCTTTTCCTATGTTAAGGGAGGCTCGTATGGTGACCAAGATTGCGGATGTAGGCTTAAGAAAATGTTGATGTATCATATATGTATATACTTTACAGGGCGATGTTATTGCTTGGCGCTAAAGCCCTTTAATAAATTAAAAAGTAATCCATAAAAACACAATATAATATAGTCCTTATTGTCCAGGCTTCTTAGACAAAGACAGAGAGGCGGATCATTAGCAGCTTTCGCCATGAAGCTCCCTGCTATTGTCTCTGGGTATCATTACATAATGATGCAAACATTCGGAAGCTTATTAAACTACTAAAAAAATTGATTTAAATGTTGACTTTGATGAAACAATGTTCAAGAATAGAGAAAAAAAATCAGTTATGTTTGAAAAACACCTACAAGAACAGTTTTGTAATCTAGTGGATTCAATGTTTTTTTTGAACTAAAAGTAATAGACTTCTATTAGAATAAAATTATCATCTTTTTTATGAATTAAAAAATGCAATTTTTAGGCAAAAAAGCCTTATAACTAAACCTTATAATAAAGGGAATCATGTTACTTTCCCAATCACTCATTTGGATTTTTTATCCCGTTTTTACAAAACTACTCAGTTGTTAATTATATGACTTATCCACTGCTTCTTTTTAAATTTAATTATCTCTTTTCAAGTCATGTTAGTCGCTGTTTGTTTATTACTTGTACTACATACTAAGGTTTTAGGATGAAATAAAGTGCGGTAGCACAAGGGTAAGGTGTGCCAAGGGTCAGAAGAATTGAAATAAGGTTACCTGCCCGTTATTCTTATTTATGTACCCTGTCAGCGATTTGAAGGTACACTCAGATTGTGGAGTTTACGTTGCCTCAGGTGTCTTTGGATACCTTTTTTATAGGATAGCACGGATTAACTTCTAAATAATTCCACTTTCACTTCGTAACTTAACAACCCTTTTTTATTATTACAAAGCAGATAACCTACCTGATGGTAAAGGGTCTTAAAAAATTTCTCAGATGCGTTGTCGGCTTTTTAAAAATATATCGGCAATTTTTTTGACACAGCATATTTTAGAGGAAGAATAGGTAAATTCTTTGTAAAACATCCCTATCGTGTGTAAGACGTGGGTATCAATCATCTTTTGTCTGAAAATCGAAATATAATAAAGTAGGGTTTTTATTTTTCAATAGCCCTCACTACGATGAACAATTACCTAGACTACTATATTGATAAAAAAAACAGCTAATACTGCCTGCAGCAATAGATATTTATTCATATATTTTTTATTTATATTATGAGCCAAAATCACGTAGAGTCACTATAAGATACAGAATTAACGTTTAGGTTGTCCTGAAAGTTTCTTTAGAAATAGGCTGAGCATTATTGTTCACTATCATAATATTATTTTAAAAAATATAGGATAAACTCAAAAATACTAATAATAAGAAACCCTTTTTGAGTCTAACTCTTTATATAGAACATTTTGCTCTACGCTACATAAGAACAATATTTAACGTAAAAATAGGTTACTTAATTGTGTTAAAACTCACATAAATTAAATTTTATTTCTTAAGTGACCCTCCCATTACCTCGCTATGAGGCCCTAAGGTCTCGTTTTCTACTCGCATTGGCAACGGTCTAGGAAGGTCTAATGAAGAAAATATATTATTAAATGTTAGTAGGGCATTTTAAAATGGCGGAACTGCAATTTTGAAAACTTACCTTTCCCTAACCTAGGTGGAAGAATAGAGCTATTTTTCATCCTAGAAAAGATTCCTTTAGGAAGATTGCAAGATCAGATGTTCAATAGAATAAAATACACTTGTTTAATTTTTTTTTAATCTGCAACGCGCTATCAAAGTGTTTTCGAGCGCTTAGTATTTACATATAATATGTAGGTATACATCATCTCAACATCAAGTCAGTGGATCGAATAGTCGAGGACTCTCCCTTTCTCCCTCCTCTTCCAAGGTTGGAAGAGCGTACCTCCCATCTTCCACAATGGTGATCACGACGTGGTCTTCATCTTCCACAAAGCAAAGTAATAAGTTACACGTAATTCAAATATATATATTTAAAAAATAGTATAGATTTCCCGCCAAGTAGCTATCAAACAAATTCAATTAATGAAGTGATATTAAAACGGAGTTATTCATATATAATTGAAAACGAATGAAGCGTTAACTTAAAATATTTGTTGAATAATTTAGCATCAATTAACTCGAATTATCCATACAATTGTCTCGGAATAACGTATTAATGCAAATTGACCGATAATTATAACTCAGTTTACTGTGTGATAATACTCGGTTAAATTAATTCGCAGATTAAGATTGATCGAAATACATAGGTCTTCTTATATATTATGTATATATGTTGTATATCCACTTGGCTAGTAATGAGCGCGTCTGCCAAACGTAGTCTAACAACAGTTGACAGCTATCGCTTTGTTTGGTCACAAATTTCCATTTTGAGTTTAAAAAATATATTTATTTAGCAAAATATTAGATACGTAAATAATTCTTGATGAAACCTAGCTCTTTGTAGGGTAGGGCTAGGATTCTCTGTGTTGTTGACAATTTTACTTATATATGTAGTTGTTGCGATTATTTTCTGGCCGGTCATCGTGTTTGTTCAGTTGAGCAGAAACCTTTGGAGCCGTAAAAAGGCTAACGTGGATGTTCCTTATCATCTCTGTATGGGCCTGAACAAAATGAACGACTTCGTTCATCGTGTGAATAAAAAATTAGAGGGCAGCGCTGATTCCGCGGTGACAAATATATGGAGATCTGAATCGCCCCTGTACGTAACAAGTGAAACCTTCGATCAACAATATACAGTGAAACATAAGATAAAGCATAAGGAAAACATAATGTAAAACACAATTATCCGTATTTTATATTTATTCTTCTTCTTTTAATTAATGGTAACTTCCATCAAAAACGGATTCTGCCAATGTCGAGTATTTTTAGGAGAGTCAATAGGTAATTTTGGGAGAGTAGCACTCTTCGTGTTCGATATCCATGTTCGTATTTTATATTTACTAAGGATACTGTAGTTAATATGAACTGTGACACTCGGATACATTTACAATGATAAAACATAAAGTAATTTACAAACTTCAGGTAATTTTCCCGTCTTAGATCGCATCACCACTTCCGAGCAGATGGGATTGCGGTTTTTTTCCATGAAATTACATAGAAAAGTAGTGACTTGCAGATTGCACGTTACAGTGCTTCTTATTACAAGAAAAAAGGCGACTATCTACCACTGATGTCCCGTGTCTGAGCTATCACCTATTAAATGTGCTTCCAGGAAGTTGTTCGTATCTGAATGAATAACGCATCCATAACTAAACTAGACCGGTAAATTTGGTATAGATGCTTTAAATTACGTCTGCTGATGATGCCACAAAAATACGTAAATGTGTTTATATGCGTACCAAAGCCCTAACAACACTAATCGACACATTAATGACCGAGATATTAACAAAAAAGAACCGCATAAACCGGTATTACGCAGACGTTAATATCGTTTAATTAAAACGAGAAACATTTTATAAGTTTAATAAAATCAGTATTCATTTTTTTAACGGTTCATTACGGCTAACAATAATCGCTTATTGTGGAACCGCGCTCATAAAGAGACAGCATTACAATTAATTTGCTGTCCCATTAATTATTATCGGCTCGTAAAATTCTATCATACTTTGTGTATTATTCAGTATCTTTGTGAAGTTGACAGTTTTTATGAGTTCTGTTGGTTGTTATTTAAAATAATGATGATGTCTAGCCGAGTCGCTTGTCTAGTAGTTATCGTATAACCGTCTGTGTTAGTGAAAACTAAACCTTCAACCTTACCTTACGTTTTTTAAGTTTAGATCTAAACCTAGAATAGAGACAAGATTAAAGTAAAGGTGGCTGGGTGACTGGCGGGCCTCCTTTTACCTTTTGCTACAACACACTTATGTGAGAGCGGGTTTTCACACCAAATCATGATAAAAACAAAAAAAAACAGAAATTGACTTGATGTTGAGTCTGAAATAAGGCTAAAATTGACTCAATTTGCGATCCACCCACCCACAGCCGCCCATCGCATTAATATTAATAAGACATTTCTTTTTGGTCTGTATTTGTTATATTTCATTGAAATAAGTGTTTATTTTCTTCTACATACAATTTTATTCTTTTTATATGTTCTTTTTTGGGAGGGGGGATTGGGGGAACACTGTCTTCTATAGGGCTATTACCAAAATCGAACGCAACGAATGGAACGAAACGAAAGAACAAACAACTTCGTATTTTAACTTATTAAGAAAAGAATTTAGATTAGAAGATATTATTTTTTTTTTAACTTTTTACGATTATTATTATGTTCATAGTAATGTCAAACGAAATACATAATGTCTAATTGTGAAAGACGGATCGATCATCGGATTCATAATAGGAAAATGTACGATCTGTCAGCCGAAACTTCGTATTTTGTATTGTGATACGTGGATTCAGAAGTTTTACTAGCCCTGTTGTAGAGTGAATAATTTAACATGAAACTTCGCGACTCATTGAACTGATCAGACACGTCTTCACTTCATATTTGCTAAACTGTGCTTTAACGATAGCAATTTCGCAATCTTAAGCTCTATATTTTTTAAGTACATATATTATGAAAGTTTTTAAAGTAACATGTGTATAATAATACGATAGAATCAAGAATCACTTTTGCAGGTATCTCGAAAAGTATGTAATGTTGTTTTGAGATTTTTTGAAATTGTGTATTTGTTGAGTTTGTGTTGTCCTATTAATTAATTATTTTAATGTAAATATAAGTTCTGATAGTAATTATCAGTAGCTTCCAATATGGCAGGAGACAGTAGTGAAATAGAGAGAATTACAATATAAAAGTTATAAAAAAATACTAATACAAACTGATAGATTTAGAACAATATAGAACAAAACAACAGAGCATAAATAATAAAAAAAAAACAATAATTAATGAATAACTTTTAAATCATAAGGCAAATCGCAATTGTCTTTTCGTGTTACTATTATTTGGTGTCGTTCAGTGTTTTCAATTTTTATCCAGGTGATATTTAAAGATAAAAGTGATAAACGAGCAACTTAGCGGCTTTCCCTCATTTATATAAATAATACAATAAAACACTTCCCTATACAATTGTCATTCGGCGGCGCCATTGTTTGGTTTTCATTAGGCACCGCTCTAATCTTAATTGTTAATCCTGGCTCTTAGGTTCGTTTATTTTTTCCTTTTTATAGCTGACCCTAACCCCAAAAGAATGAACTAACCCTGTGTCGGCATTTTTCATGCATGGTAATTCAGGGTATTTTTTATTTTGTTAAATATAATTTTATATGTTTGCAAAATCGCAATAACACACTGTCATTCAATTAAAATATAATTATTTAGGCTTGGGGAACTAAAAAGTTATATTTTATTATTACTTTATTATATTAGACATTGACAGATGAGCATGAGTCATAAGAACCTTCTGTGGTTGTGTTCTGTAATTCGAATGACCCCATCATTCGAATTATGAATTGAACACATAGAGTAAGAAAAAAAAATATGTTGGTAGGACGGCGGGGCGATGACACAGTGCTGCCAACCATCAAAAACTACGTGTAGAGATTTCAAAGATAATAACGATTGGCACGAACAATACTTATGGATATAGACATAATATTGATTACTGATGAAACCAAATAATTAAAAAAAAAATAGTTGTAATTAATTTTACGATTATATTAGAATATTATTTTGAAAGGGATTCCAAGCTACGTAACAAGCAGAACTGCTAAACTGTTAGTTCAATGAATTATGTAAGTCCAAAATATTTTTAAGATGGAAAAATTATTTCATTGCTATTCCGTGCCAAAATGTTAAAACGGAACACTTGCTTTTTATCTATCACATCCGATTTTCCCATAACTTTTTGAGATCATTGCTGGCGCTTCACGGTGTTGGCAGCTACACAATTCTATTTATTTATTAGTAATAACTTCAATACACATAATATATTAAACATATTCGTAACTAGCTGTAACCGGTATGCGCTACGGCTTTTTTCTTTGTCAGGATCTTTACAACTTATAAAATTTTCATCATAATCGAATAGTTTTAAAAATGCACAGAGGAACATAATTTACAATGATTTTTAATTTATCAAAACCAATGTTATGAAATATAAACTACAGGTAAACCTCCAAAGGAAGGTACTCCTCAGGGGTGATGTTATTTTCTGTAATTTCGATTATGTATTTCGGTAAATCCTTATTTGTAGTAAGTCTTGCCTTATACAAATAATTCCGTACCAGGCGTGAAAAGGTTGATAAATCGAGTTACATATATTTTTTAAATCATAATACGCATTAGGATTGCTTTATTTATAGGGTGAAGAGACATTCAAGTTAGGGATGTAACGGAGGTGGTTTTATCGGAACTGAATTCGGAATCGGAGTTTTTAAATTTGGTTTATCGGAATCGGAACCGGAGGCAGACACAAAAGAGAAATGCGTAATAAAATAAATTAGTTTCATTCATATCAGTTAAAAAAAATAAAACACCTTCCTAGGTGTTGAAAATTTAATAATAATATAATAATTTACAAATTACAACAAATGGCGCTGACCGCGACCGCCGCGCCGCGGCCGCCGCTGTGCTGCGACCTCCGATTCAAATTTATCGGAACCGAAATCGAAATCGGAATCGGATGTTCCGACCTTTCGGAACCGGAATCGAAGCTCCGTAACATTTCTCATTCAAGTACTAGTAAAACGCTAGTACAATTTTCAAATATATAATCATTTATAAATTGAATAAACCAAAAAAAAAATAGTTTTTTGTATTATTAAGTTTTGTGTAATCTATACTTCTATACTAATATTATAAAGAGGAAATGCTTGTTACGATTTAACTCAAAAACAACTCGACTGATTTTAAAAAATATGTAAATAAGGATGGGGCGTGTTACTAAGGATATTTACAAACGGGCCTTCAACATGTAAATTGTATTTACAAAACTATAAATGTAGGTACTAAACGACTCTGAGAGAATAATCGAGCGTGTAATCTGCAAGTACCTGAAACGTTGACATCGGACACGACGCTGTAACTTTGAGGTTTACCTTCTGAATACATGGAAGATATAAGTCCATTTCCTGTTTCCACTTGCGTCTATCAACTATTTAATAAAAAAAACGTTTCAAAAGCCTATTATTACTGTAATGACAAGACAGTCATATATAATAGGACTGTTTAGACTTGAATAATTTAATATATTGAAATGGAAAAATAATAATTGATTTAATTTCACCCCCCTTCCCTTCCATTTCGCTAACTTTTTGAACCTTCCCTCGTTTACTTTATATATTAATATGATTATAGAGGACAATAAATAATTATGTATTAATTATTTTGTAGGTACATAGACATTATTCAAAATAAACGATAAGCAATTTTCTTACATATATGAGTAAAAATGACAAAAATTAATTACATTTTTGTACAAAACAGCAAAACCCCTTCCTGCCACATTGTTATTCGTTTTACGTAAATATTTTCACCAAATACTTATGTGGAAACACTGATGGTAATATTTTGTGAAAATAGTATTAACATATATATTTACTATGTATATAATTTTTGGAGATTCAAACAGACAGACAAAAATAGTGACTTCAGTAAATATATAGGTAACAGACAGTAGAACAGTGTATAGTAATAGACAAAGCTTACGGCATTATTCATATACGTATTATAAAGCTTGATATAGTTAAAATATGGTTTGTCTCGCTCTATCTATACTTACTTAATATTATAAAGAGGAAAGATTTGTATTTTTGTGTTATGAATAAACTCAAAAACTACTGGACCAATTTTAAAAATTCTTTCACCAATAGAAAGCTACATTATCAGGAAGTAACATAGGCATAGTTTTTTGTGTATGTTACATCTAATATTGTCTTTTATTAACGCGAGTATCACACATTTAAATAAAATACTGTATACCGGATTAAAACGCGATTTATTATTTAAATTATTTATCCCGACGTTTCGGATGCTTTTCAGCAGTCTCCCGCGACCACGGTTGCTGAAAACCATCCGAAACGTCGGGATAAATAATTTAAATAATAAATCGCGTTTTAATCCGGTATACAGTATTTTATTTAAATGTTACATCTACATTACACCCGTGTGAAGCCGGGGCGCGTTGCTAGTCGAATAAAAAAAAAGAAAGAAACAAATCTTATTTTAACTATATCAAGCTTATAATACATTTATGAATATGGTCGTTATAATATAACAAAGGATGACGTCACTCTTTTGATATTTTTGCCTTCTATACATTGAGAACACGCAGTACAGTAGTTCCTAGTGCAGGAGATGAAACTATTACGTCGGCGTTGTCAATCCCCTCTGTAATCGTCTTAGTGAAATTAATTCAGTCTCGTGTCGAGTTGTGACCGCAAACCGCACTCCATTTATATTTATTACTAGGTTTAGCATGCGACATTGTGTGCCAAACTTAATTTCAGATGAAGAAGTTTTTAATGAAACAGTTGAACGAATCAATATTGTGAAGACAGGAAAGCTAATAATGATTAAAATCTGTAGATAAATCAGTTTAATCATAGTTGTTACCGAAGAGAGTGCGTAAGTTAACCCACGTTACTCCAAAATGCGGACTTGAAGGGCTAGAGTTAAGACGGGCTCGTTGGCGCGTTCGGTAGAGCACCTGCCGTGCGCATCGATGGGTCGTGGGTTCAAATCCCACCAGGACGGCATGTTTATAATTTTCTGTAAGCATGTTTTCCCCACGTCTGATAACTTCGGGCATTGATCGGGTGGGACGTCGTGAATTCCCGAGTCCCCTAGTGGGGCATGGGGCAGACTCATTTCTGTGTCTGTTTCACTGATCATTTTTCTTTACAGGCAAGTAGGTGATCAGCCTTCTGTGCCCAGCCTGACCGAAACAACTTTTTAATCTTATTTTCCCGGGATTCGAACCCAGGACCTCCGGCTCTAAACGCATTGCACTTACCACTGAGCCACGGAGGCGGTCGATCGGGTGGGAGGAATATCAAAATTCCGACCGAAAAAAAAAAAATTCACCGACCGACGATGTGTTGAATTTGATATTACCCGTACCTACATGACATAACACAGAATTGAATAGAAACAGTGACCATAAAACTATAATTACTCGTGGTCATGACTGACCGTCAGCTTGATATCGAGCGAGAAGGTTGACAAAAATATTATCTTAATAGTTAGGTATCTAGACATATTTCAAGTTATTTGTATGTCATATTAAAAGCGGTAATTATATTCAATTATCTATAAAATATTATAAAGAGGAAAGATTTGATTGTTACGATTTAACTCAAAAACTACTCGACCGATTTTAAAAATTCTTTCACCAATAGAAAGCTACGTTACCAACGAGTAACAGAAACAAAGCTGAGGTGGATCGCTGGTTTAGTATATGCATTTAATTTTAACCCATATCCGTACTTATAAAATAATAAATAAATAGAAATTTATTCTCTCGTCATATTTTTGATTTTATCACTGGTAATTCCCGATTTTATCATGCGAAGCTGGAGGAAAACTAAAGATGGACATGAAAATTAAAAATAACATATCAATATACGCTCGATCAATTTTCATTTCTTGAAATATTCTATACGACTCGTACTTTGAACAATGTATTCAAATTCGTAATATCTAGTCGAATAAAATATTTATTCAGTTTAATGATTTTCAATCCTCACGATTATTGTTTGATTTCCCTAGATGCTTCAAAGGTTTCATGAATTTATCGTCCATATAATTGTGGATCTCCTTTAAAATCGGCCAAGAGCGAGTCTTACTTTTGTGGAGAAGGTTTCTTACTACAAATATGTTTGAGTTTACGTGTAATTATGACGGGCTCACTGGCGCATTTGGTAAAACACCGACCTTGTGTTCCGATGGGTCACAGGTTCGAATCCCGCCGGGATGACACAATCATATACTTTACTATAAGTCCCTTCAAGCCTGGTCACTTCAGGCATTAAAAGGTTTTTTTTTAAGTCAAATATCGACAGTCTCAGTTTTAGTCTATGGATCTCCGAATTCTCGAATTAAAAAGTAGGTCGACAGCGCATCATTAACAGATGTTCTGTGGCTGGGGTATCACTCATCATCTACCATCAAGTGAACTTCATGCTCGTCTGTCGATATCTAAATAATAACATTGTATAGTATGTCAAGAAAATGATTATAAATGTGTCTCCCATTCTATGTACTTGATTGGAGTCCAAACTACAAAATTTGCATTTCCAAAGAGTATTGTTGTGGTACCGAATTAAATGTTAAATACAATTTTCAATTTTCTTATTAACTTACAAGTACCAAATTAATTAAAGTATAAGTCTTCTTGGTGCAGCTGGCAAGGACTGGAAGGTAGTTTTATTTATTTGTTTGTCTATACTCACCGCAACGGAATAAAGTGCGCAACTTTATATGTCTCGCGACTCGCCACCGCTTCTTCCATATCTTTGAAGAATGCTTGAAAAATTCAATTAGCTATTTTTAAATTAGCGATGCGAAACCTCTCGCAAATTTCTATTGGAAGTTTTGAACGTTCGGCCTCTCGATAGCAATCTTCAATAAGTTCAGAAACAAATTGCAAACGAATATTTTACCTTTCGATAAATAAATATAACATTCAGCAACATGCGGGGAGAAATTGTGAAATTTTTGCAGTTGGAAGTTGGCCGCCGTGGACAGGGACAGACTCGATCCAAGATATAGGGGCTTTTTTAACCTTTAGCATTTAAATAAAATACTGTATATCCCGACGTTTCGGATGCTTTTCAGCAACCGTGGTCACGGGCAGACAGCAAATAATTTAAGCAATATAAATAATAAATCGCGTTTTAATCCGTTATACGGTATTTTATGTAAATGTGTGATACTCGCGTTAATAAAAGACAAAATTATAACCTTTAGTAGGTTTGTTTTTAAAAAGCCCAGCCTTCCTTTATATAATTTATCAAAACCTATTAGATAAATTATAATATAATCCATTGAAGAATTTTAGATATGTTATCTTATGTATTTAATAATATAGTTAAAATTGTGAGTATTTCTTGCATCGCAACTGAAAAAATACTGCATATTTTTTACAGTTAACATTTTTAGGGTTAAGAAAAAAAATAGGTAAATTGTTGGTTTCAAATTCCAGGAAAAAACCATGTCACATCAATCAGCTTCCCATTCATAATATTCATTCTCACACACACATGATAATACACAGTTATAATTTAAAATTGATTCACACAAATTTTTTGATATATAAGTGCTATCCTATTGTAAAGCACAACATAAAAAGAATGACAAAATGTTATGGCATTATTAGTTCGGGGCCTCAGCGATGTAGGGCCTCTAACATACTCAATCTGTCAATAATAATCCGGTCTTAGGATCAAGATTGCAGGCAAGCAGGTGGATGTTCGAGTCTGATATTGCGAAAATTCTATATTTCCTTTCAATTTCTTTAGATGCGATTTTAGATTAGATGAATTCTATGTATTGGAGTTGTAAGATATCGTTTCAAAATATTTTACACTGTTTAATAGGTAATCAATACGCAATTTAATAGAATTCTTAATTTAAAACTTCCAGCGTAATCATTTTTATTTTTATAAAATATCATTAGTTATTAACTTTGAAAGTTATGTCGGAAAAGTACTTCTATATTAGTGAGTAATCACCAAATAGTCATAGCTCCTATGTTTTCTATATTTAAGCCACTCGTTATTACCATCATAAGCAGTGTAACGGGTGTCCTTGATTAGGGGTCAGGCCATTATCCACCTGGGCCAGTCTGAACCCGTGTAAGTCGCATACCTTTGATTGTACTACGTACATGTATGTACTAATGTATATTACCTCTAAACCATAATCAATAGATTATGGTTTAATTGTCATCAAATGTAGCGTAGGTCTGGGTGTGGAAATAAATCTTAGGTTTAACCTGCCAATTGATGACAAATTGGCAGGTCCATTGTTTTGATTACTGACTCACGATTTTGTAAGTCTATTTCATTCTTTATGAATATCTATTTAAGTATTATATTTTTACGACTATGAGCTTACTGGTTTTGATGAAATATGGTATAGAAAATTCACTAGTGATCACTCATCAAACTTTGCAGATGTTAATCGCAAGAGCCCAAAATCACATAGAATACAAGTCTTACATTATCTAATTTAATCTCACTTTAAAAAAAATATCTAGGTATAGGCATACTTCAATTTAATTATGTACTAAAGTTAGAGATTTTACTTTATATCGTATTACAATGTAATGAAGTTCAATCAATTATTGTTCGATCGCAGACTTAAAGGTCATTGAGTTAGAGAGTAAAGTATTTTATTTGAATATCACCCGTAACTGAACCGTATTACTGTCATTGTATGTAGTTTATTTTATTTGTAAGGGTTAAATCAAGGGAACAATGTTATTGACTTCACAGTAATTTTATTGAAATGTAATGCTTTTCTAAGTAATTTATCACAATTGATTTATTTTTATACTAGGGTGACAGTAAACAAAATGTATTGATAACTTAATGTATACTAGCTGGTGCCCGCGACTTCGTTAGCGTTTTAATTATAGGGTTTTTAATAATAATAGTCGAAAAAATAATAATAGTAAAAATTAATAGAGTAAAAAAGAAGTCTTGGTAGAGATTTGTGAGTAAAAGAGTATAATATGTAAATAAAATTAATAATAATATCAATCAGATGCCCTTTTGTAATAATCCTTCATATTATCTGCCACTTTGTACCTAGTTTATACTAAAAGAAATATTAGAGACAAAAAAAAAAACAGAAATAATTTTGTCTCGCCCTTTTAGCGAACCACACTGTTTCGACTTTGATATCGAAAAGTAATTCCTGAAGCCTCTCATACCTCATCATTTGCTAAAGGAAGCTATTATCAAAAGCTCATTCTATGCCGGCGTACGAAGTCAAGAGTCCATTAAAATCGGCTGCAGAATGTTCTGTAAAAATAAAACATCAATAACCCGTCTCCGCTCGCTGTATTCAGGTCGTTATGCGAGAGCGATGGCCCATAAACGTCACTTTGTGTCGAACGACGGTGTACCTGTTTAGGATGGGGCCAAACAATGCGCGGGAGTCATATCGGATGAAAATCAAACCATCACTAAACGAAAGCTGACGATTTTCAACTATCAACGCCATCTTGTAAGATTGTTTGTCTTCAAAATGCAAAGACTCAATTTCAAAATGCCAACTTTGTGACGCTACATGGCTACATTTTACGAGTATGTGCGAAAAACATATCGCACATTGAAAACCAAACTAAACTGACCCTAAACGAAAGATGTGATTTTTGGGAAACGCCGTTTTAAATTCTCGTTATGGTGGCACTTCACATGGCTATTTTTGTTTGCTATTGTTGTTTGATGTATTTTGGGAAAATATATGACGTATGAATGCAAATACAGGCAGCCAAATAACAAATTATTATATATAATATTATTTGACCATTTTGATATGCGTCGAGAAACCAACAAGCGCACAGTAATGCGTATTTGGTATTGGACATATTTGTCAAATAAGGCCAATACTTTCAAATATACGGTCCACACGTGGCAATTGTTTACCAAATACGAAAATACAAATAGCCATGTGCTACCATAACGAGAACTTTAAACGGGATTTTCCAAAAATCACATTTTTCGTTTATTGTCAGTTTAGTCTGGTTTTCAAGGTGCGTATGTTATGTACATATATTATAATATAGTTCTTCGCTAATTTATAGTATAATAAAGAGATGAATCACAGAAAATGTTGGAGGAAGGAAGATGTGCTCTTCCTACTACAACTGACGACTCTATGGCAGAGTTTGTATCTAGAACTTTTATAAATACTCAGCTTGGAGAAACTACACTGCAACGATGCATTTCACGATTTTCCCATTACGGTGGTTAGCTAATCAGTCGGATTATTAATATTACTCCCACCCGTTTGATGCCTGTAGTAATCAGATGTAGGGAAAATGTGTTTAGCGACAATTATAAAAATATTTCCCCAGCGAGATTTGAACTCACGACCCACAACCCGTGTCGTGTAATTCCAACGCCAACGAGCCCGTCTAACTACGGCCGCGAAACTAGCAATAAGAAGTGGTAACATTTGATAATTAAGGAAGACGCAATTTATTGTTCTTGTTCTATTCTAATGGCCCAACTAAAATCAACGAACATTGAAAATCTTCGTCCCAAAGCCTTCATTTCAGTCCTTTGATAGTTACAGTAAATACTTTTTCCTTGCAATAAATTTAGGGAGATTCTTATGATCGACAGAGGTCTTTGAGGATATAGGGAGAGAGAGTTGATAGTGGTGAAGTTGAGGCGTAATAATGAGAATTTGTATAGACCTACGTCTAATTCCTTTCTAGTTTTGTCCCTGATCTACCGGCCTAGCATGACCGCCACGAGATATCTCGCGGACGAGAGAAGACAAACTAAGATGTAAGATATCTCGACATCGACAATTTTGATAGAAATATATCTCGATCGACAAATATATCTACATAACAGAGTACTTTTCTATATATGTACTTGACCGAAACATTCCAAGTTGCAAGTGACCCGTTTACTTTCTCGTACTTCCCACATCCGCGCGCCTTTTCCTGTTCACTGAGGTTTGATATATAGTTAGCGACAAAAGAAGTTTCAGAACAACTATTTGTAAAAATAAATTATTACTCGATCGTGCATAGGAGAGAATTCCCGAGTGTCTTTGTGGTTTTTTTGTCAAACATTTCTGTGTTCGTTTTAATGATCAGTTTTGTAGGTTTATTTGTTAAGTAGGTGAACAGAAGTATTTACCCGATAGAAACATTTTTTGTAATTTGTTTCCAGGGCGCTCGAACCCGGACCTCAGGTGTAAAAGAGGACATCGTGCATATTACTGAGCCACGGAGATGGTTGATCGGATCATGTATAGGCTTTGACAGGCGACGTCTGCCGGTCTAGCATGACCGCCACGAGATATGTCGCGGACGAGAGAAGACAAACTCGACATCGACAATTTTGATAGAAAAGATATCTCGATCGACAAATATATCAATTTTTGATATTAAAAGTCGAGTTTTAAGTGTAATTGTCATATTAGACCCGGAAGAAATAAAGAGATAATCGATTAAAACACGAGAAAACGGTGGACAAAATTTTGTCGCGGTTGTTATGCTAGGCCGGCTGGTAACCGAATATGTATAGATTTCCGAATGCTCGAAGTAAAAAGTAGGTCGACAGCGCATCATTGACTTATTATAAGACGTGAAATATGTTTGTGTAGAAATTTCCAAGTGAGTCTCCATACAATGATATATTACCTTCGAAGGTCATTATAGAGTCTAGTTGGCCATGCCTAAACATATTTCTGTTCAACGCGTATTCCATTTTTGGAATTTTTATCAAACATTTCAATTATATTATATGCTTTCAAATAGGCGTTATTGAAGAGTACTTTAATATGAATTAATAATAAACATCTTGACGCTAAGCGCTTAGATAAATATTGCCCTTGCATTATGTATCAAAAAATACGATTTCTTAAAAATCGTCTGACTTTCGTTCGGTAATTCATATCCACTGAGAGTTTTTTAAAGATGACCTGGCAATGACACACACAATAGCGAACCCAATTTAGTTTTTGGCCCAATAGTTTGTAATTCGGAGGGAGATAATGGTCTGTACGTGACATCTGCCTGCCGATATCAACGCGACCTGCTTATTTCATCCACAAACTGTGATGAATGGCCTGCTAGAGTTTACTAATGCGAGGGTAAAGGAATAGGAGTGTAGGTTAGTTGAGCACTCAAATCCTTCTTATTTATACACCCGCCCAACAGAGATTAACAAGAGAAATTCAATGTACCTAGTACTGTGTGAGAGGAAAATGCTCTAGATAATATTGTATTTTATTAACGTTAATCACATCTAAATAAAATTTATTTTACGTGTCGAATGCTTTACATCTACCATGTTTACGGGCAGACTGAAAGGTCACCTTTCAGATGTCTCAATCGTTTTTTACAAAGTTGCCATACATAGCATTCGAAACGTCAAAATTAATAATAAATCGTATTTTAAACCGGTTGTTTTTTTTTGAATTAATTATTTGTATAAGAAAACTCTTTAAGACAAATACATTGTTCTTAGAAACCTTTCACCGAACAAAAACAATATCTTTTCACTATATTATACGTTCTAATGTTCCCAGTCCTTTACAGTGGTCATGGACATTAAAACAATCAAATTGTCAGCTAATCGTCGTCAATAACAATGAATTAATCGCATTTTAATCGCATGAGAGTATATTTTCATTTAAATGAATTTCATTTTCATAGTCGTGTTAACATAATGCAATATTATGGTTAAGGCCTTAAGTATGATAATACGGTATTTCAAATCAAAGTATTTGGAGTTTGTGTTATTAATCGAATTGTGTCGAATAATGAAACAGTAGTCAGTTTACGCTACATTACATTCCTCTACACAGTCAATGTGATAAATGGCCGGCTAAAGTTTACTAAATGCTCTAATAGCAGTAAACTGTGCGTGTTTATTTTGAGGTCACGTTTCTGATCTATGCCCTATTAACGTCTATCAGATTAGATTAGATGAATAATGTCATATCCATGTACCAATACATAAAGGTATAATACCAATGTATATGAAACCTAGCTATATTTATGTTTGGATTTTAAACTTTTATTTCATGTGTGATTGTTAGTTGGACGCTGTTAAGCAATACAGTATCAACCCACAAAATGATAAAATGTAAATTTTTATACCAATCGCTTCCTTATGAGCTGGAGTATATAGTTCAAAAGAGATATATATATCGGAGCTTCATTATCTTCACTATCACTTATTATGGGCGTCAGCAGGAATCCGGGCAAGAAATACACTCTCGTACTACAATACACAATACAGTTCCTAGGCCAGCGTTACTCTGTGGGCGAGCCGTATGATATAGTCTCTCGATCACCGAATGCACGTTCTTTTATTAACGTTACCCTCTCCAAATCTAGGCTCTGTATACGTCACTTTGACGTTTGTGTGATGTTGACGATCCATACTCATGACCCGGATGCGACATATATTTAAATTGTTTTAATAGCAAAAATATTGAAAAACTAATGGGCATGAAACATGCTTAGAATACTTAACAATAATAATGCACTAAATTCTATTACTTTGATTGCTACCTAGAATAACGATATACATTTAGTGTAATAATAATAATTACATTTTTTTTATTTATGTTATTTTTAAAAGAAATTTAAGAAAACCTAATCAAAATTTCAAACTCAATTTTCTCAAAATGGCAACCGTGTGGGTTGACAATGTATTGCTTATCAGCGTCTAGTTAACTTGTTAGTTTTCGCGGACTTATTGAATAATTATTATACTTTTTTTCATAAAAACACAAAAATAAATATGTATATGTAAACTCCAAAGTACATTTTCTGTATAAGCTGACAGTGACTTCAGTTCATAAACAGGATATTCCATATGTAATTATTGACGTACTTTTTCGTTCTTTATTATGTAGGGTTACATAGCATTTCGATAGATCGTGGATTCCATCGAGTCTGGCATATTTCAATTACTACGCGGTACGTATTAAACTAAATAGAAGAGCTTATTATGTGCAGAATTCGCAGTAAAAATAGGTCAATAGCGATTCATTGATTGATGACCTATCGTTGAGATTTCATATTCAATTGATATATAAAAATCGGTATACTAGAAACTACTTCTCGAAACTGATGAGCATGTATGAAATCATTGATGAATGTGGAAAAAGCGAAACTGGTATGCAAGGATCCACCTTTCCCATTGAGGGAGGCCTACGCCAATGGGAAAGAGGCGTGAAGTATGTATTAAGTATATTAGAATAGCTCATAAATGAAGACATATGTATGTCTTGGTGTCTGAATTTTCACCTATAGTCTATATCTAGTAAGCTGCACGCTCATCTGCCGATATCTTAAACTCCCAGTTTATGAATTATCTCGAGATAACAAACGGTGTTAACTAATATCTCGTAACGACTTGTAGCTAACTTGTTTATCTCGCAAGTTTAATCATATTTCAAGGTTTAGCGTGAAATAGTTGATGATACTACGCTCGGGCGGAGGACGGAAGTTTAAAGAAGTTGTAACGCGAAGTTTGCATATTGACTGGATGAACAGCTAAGTCTGTGAGCTCGTAATATTGTTTTGCTATTAGCTAAACTTGTTACGATCACTTACTAACACGATAAGTATTATAATTTATGTTTGTGTCTACGTGTATGGGACTTAGAATATTTAAGGCAAAACCGCCTCCGCGCGCGTGCATTTAGCATCAAGGCATTGACATAGAGTTGATCGAAGCATGAAGGTCAGGAGATCTAATCTCGGGGTAATAAATTAAAAATCAGTATTTCGGTCAGACATGAAACTGATCACCCCATTACTACTGGGAGGAATTCACTTAAGGTAAGACGAGAAGTTCAGATGTCCATGGTTGCTCCATGCTCCATTTCTAATATAAAAAATGTACTATTGATGTTTTTTTTTTGAAGGGAAGCGTTCACGTGATCGTTCAGCAACACGATCGTTCACTAGTAGGGCCACACAGTCTACTTTAACGGTCGCATAAAATGGAGAAGCGTTGATAGTCAAGCGAAGCGATGGAAGTATGACAAAGGCGTGGTTCCCCAGTGCGCCATCATCCACGAACACTCTGTCAAGAATGTCGGATTAACAAGAAGTTTTGATTTAAAATTATTTTCCAGAAATGTATAATTAGGAAAATCAAAATCAAGAGTAAGGGCTGAATCATCAGGTTATTTATCGAATTGGCATCTAATTATGTTTCTATATTTTTTTAATAGGACTCACCGATAGCCTTGTATGTATAGTGTGTTCCCACGAGAATGTAAGTGCGTGCTCCTATTTCACCATGCCTACTGCTGATAGAGGACAAATTAGGAGAGTTTATTGCCAGTTCTTCCCTGGAATAGAGACGAACGAAGAACTCTATTTCACGATATAATGAGATTATTTGCTAAATTTAAAGTTTAAAACTTAGGAAAAATAAAACAAACCATTAAATATATAATATAATAGGTAGATACTTATTATTTCGACATAATTGTATGTTGCTATCCCGTTTTAATATGATACCTCTCATTAAATTTGTGAACTGCCAAAATGAAATTTATTTTAATATAATTAGACAGAAACCCCTAGATGTTAACTTCTGGCATTAAATACGAGATTTAATTTATTAATAACACAAATAAATGAAGAAATTAAACGCGAACTGTTATGATGAACGGACGGCAATCAGATAGAATGGCGCTCATTATAAATACGAGTAAAACCGGCGCAATTTACATAATTATCCTTGTTATCGTTATAAGGGGAACGTTTCACGGGACAATTTGGCGAAACTCCAATATTGACTATTCATTACATTCGTTACTTTTAAATTCAAAAGTTTCGTTAAAATCCGATTCAATTTATGACGTTTCACGTTATTATTATTCTGATTAAGGCAATAGGTTGATTAAACACTTCTCTATACTTTTTAGTTATAATTAACACATGACTCCCCTTTACCTTACTCATTGACGTATATTGTTGATCGAAGACCTTACTATATGTAAACTGTTTTTCACGAGAATTCATTACTGAGTTATAATTCAATTGTGCTTATAAATCTGAAAAGACTATTTTGGTTTGGGTTTGACAGTCAGAATGAATATGTGCATAGTAGGTAATACCTTTTTTGCACAACAGTACTTTTTAACCGACTTCAAAAAGGAGGAGGTTCTCAATTCGTCTGTACGTTGTTGTTTTTTTTTTTGTATGTTTGTTACGCGATAACTCCTTTGTTTGGTAGGGGATATTTGGAGTCGGTGCCAGCCAAGAAGGACAGATTAATCCTGCTTTTACAAAAAGTTTTGGAACTGTATGGAGCGGCATCGATTTCAAAAATAACTGTTAATAAATAATGCTTTG
Source organism: Anthocharis cardamines (assembly GCA_905404175.1). Taxonomy (NCBI): domain Eukaryota; kingdom Metazoa; phylum Arthropoda; class Insecta; order Lepidoptera; family Pieridae; genus Anthocharis; species Anthocharis cardamines. Next base: position 12,572,160 of record FR989958.1, on the reverse strand, counting down.
AAGTAATTAAAATATTATTTTTTACTTTTTAGTGCAAGTTGTGGTTTTGAAGTCGGTTTTTGTTTTTTTCCTATTTCGGTCCCGCTCTTTAGTCCTACGTTCAAAATTCTTTTCTTTTCGTTCAGAAACATCGGAAATATTTGAAAATCGAAGGTGCGGGCGTCATTCCGTCGCTCTAATAACTCATTGAAAATTTTCATTGATGAGATTAAATGATTGATCCTCCTTCTTGTTGAAAAATAAAAAAGTGCATTTGACAAACTTGCAGAAAAATGAGATATCTTTCCGCCACTAGTAGTTGAGAACAATATTTTAGGTATTTAAATAGATTTCTTCGCTTCAAGGTATCAACTCACTTCCAAGAAACTCGCCACATGCTCGTAAGATACAAACTATTGATACAATTTATTGAACAGTAATCTATCGCTAACTGAAAGCTTTGTTAAGAGCTCTCGACCCTCATGTTTTATCAAACCTTTTGCGTTGTCCACAAAACTATTCTTTGTTGGTACAAAAACAACTTTTGTTTAACTTGCGACTTTTTGTTTTTGCTGCGAAGTTTTACTGAGTTTTTAAGGAAACAATATATTTCAGCGACCATTTTGTTCTTTCCCTTATGATTAATTATATAGACTTTATTTATTTATAATTATAAGTCTATTCTGTAAATATTAAAAATAATATGTCAGGCTCGTTGGCGCGTTCGGTAAAACACCTGCCGTGCGCATCGATGGGTCGTGTGAACTTCTAGATGATATGCGGAGATATAATAAGCGTCGATGATGTCATGGAGCTCCGTAACCATATCCAAATCTATCGGAAATAAGATATTAAAATCTATCTTTTAGTATCACAGGTTTTTTGTCCAGTTTAGGCACCGCGCACGTTGCTGTATTATTTCTATTCCTTTATCATAATTTTTATAATCAGTTAATGTGACAATATGTTACAATATTTAATATCCATAACCGAAACTATCTGAAACTAATGAATAATCTGAATTATCTTCATATACCTACGTATCTGATAACAGTAATATTATTCCTATATCCATATACAAACTTTTATATCCATAACTTTCCTAGTATGCATGGTATTTTTGAAATTTCATAACCGTAACATCCCTAGAATTCGTGGTATTTTTGACGCGATGTCCGATAGCGAAATTCAGCGTCCGGGATTAATCCAAATAATCGCTCCGAGCATTCTCCGTGATAAATGCAACAAAAGACACAGAGCGAGCAAACATCTCTACGCAACGCGATCGGATACAGCCGATCAGAAAGTGCCTGGTCATCGACGATTGAGATAGTCATTTTATAAAAAAAAAGAAAAAATTTTTTTTCATAAAAATGTATCTATGTATATTGTATAATATACTATGTAACAAAGAACACAGCGAGCCAATATCTCTATGCAACGTGATCGGATCCAGCCGATCAGAAAGTGCCTGGTCATCGACGATTGAGATAAAATCATTTTATAAAAATAAAAAAAATTTCAACAAAATGTATCTATGTATTTATATTAAGTTTCAATTAATCACGTTTCAAGATAGGTTCTACGACAAATTTTTGACAGTCTGAAAATGATCGGTCATTAGTTATTTTCCAATTTTAACTGGTATAATAACAATATAGCAATTTAAAATATTAAACTTTCCATGAAAATTTATAAAGCAAAGTTCATTCCTCTATTTAATTTAAAGATATCGTTGTCTGGGTTAAAATAAGCCAGTCTTAATTAATTTTATGAAAGTGTACCCTGCGATATTTACTTTACTCAAAATTATTCTATAAAACACTTTGTATTTGATAAAACGTACCTTTCTATTTATTGTAGAGCTATATAAAAATTAAAATAATGTTGCCATGTGGCTCAGGCTTCCCTGGTAGTTATTATTTGTGAGCAATCACATTGACACGGAACGTTGGTATTTGAAGAATTTATATTATATCATTGGTAGAATTTTTCAAAGAGTTTTTAGTGACATATCTTTGATGAAACGATGGTCTGAAGTTTGGTCCCAGAATTTTCAGTAATTTTATTTTATTTTTAGAGATAAACTATAATAATACACACATGTTAAATCAGTATTGTTTTTTGTTTACACTCTTCAAGACTAAGGCCATTTAAAAAAAAAATTACACTTTACATGACATGAGTGTTGTCCCAGCGTTGTTTTCTCTCTCTGAAGTGTTTGTTATTGGTCTGATCTCTTTGTGCTAGCACCCGCCTCTCGTCAGACAAAGCGTCAAGAGTGTCTTTGTTGGATTACATGTTTATTTCGAGATAACTGTTTGTGTTAAGGCCCTTGTGATATTTTGTTGGATGTTTTTATTTTATAGAATAGCAAACGGACAGCTGATAGCTTACATCTACAACACCCAAGGGCTTGCAGTTACGTTGCCGACCTTTAAAGAAAGTATAAGTTCGTTTCTTTAAGGTTCCCAAGTCGTATCCTATCGCCGGCGATAGCTGGTTCCACAGAGTCGGGCAAAGCAGAAAGTGTCTGAGGAATCGCACAGTTGTGGAAATTCGTAAACAAAAAAAAATAACTAAGTAAAGTCGATAACTTCCACGTTGTAGAAACCAACAAAATTAGCGTTTTAGTCTGATTTTATTTATATGTTCGCAATGTTTTTTTTTTATGTACAATACAAAATGATAGATTAAATCGGACAGTATAGTTTAAAAACTTAACGTAATGTAAAACATTTAACTTTCTTGGTTACCACAACTTAAGTGGGAAGCGTGAGGCAGAGGCTATTTGCCGAAGCATTAAGAATGTTTTGAGATTTTGAGTTTTTGGATATAAAAACTAAGCAAAATCCACAACTAATATTTTTTATTATATGGGTCGATGGCTGGCCATGCGTCATACTCGTGAACGGGTGCTACTTGTGGTGACTGGTCGAACTTGAATTCGTGTATGCGGTGATATTAGTTATTTCGTCTATGTATTTGCGTGTTGTTCCCACGAGAATGTAAGTGAGTGCTCCTACTTCACCATACATTCTGCTGATAGAGGACAAATCTTTGTTTTTATTTATTTTTATTTTTTTCGTTTATATATACTCGTATATTTTTTCGATTATTATAGTTAATTACTTAAAGATGTCATGTGGAACATGGTGTAATGGTTGCAGCTCCTTACAAAACATTTGTAAAACAAAAACTTGGCGATTAAAAAAGAGTGGCGGCGAGTTTCTTGCCAGTTCTTCTCGTCCGCTCTACGCCCTTGATTTGTGAACTGGCAGTAAATGTAAAACTAGAAGCATTTAATATGTATTTTTTATTGACGTTCATAAGTGTACATTGTGTTACCTAAATGAATAAATGATTTTTGAATTTTTTGAATTTTTGAATTTTACCATTAGTACTATTTTAGAGCTAGGCCAAAAGTATTCGAAACCGACGAGCGTGTATGAAAGCATTAATGAAAGTGGAAGAGGCGAAAGTAGTATGCAAGGGTCGAAGGATATGCAAGCGAAAGTGGTATGCAAAGATGTAGTTTATGGTGATCTATCGATACCTATCCCAATGAAATATAGTCGTGACATATTTATTAGTGAGACAACCAGTAATATGAATTCCCTGTGCCCCAGAAGTGGACTTGAGAATTTACTGTAACTTTTTAATGTGCCCTGGGAACAAAGTGATCGGCGAGCGACGTATAACTTCCTGATAGCACTCACTAACAAATTTAATTTCAGCAGAATGCATTCTACTGGTATGTTTTTTGTGTATAGTTTTATTTCTATTAATTATTTAATTCGAAAAATAGATGTAGAGCAATGTAGAGCATCCAATGTAGAGCGGCTCGAATCGTTGATAATCAGGCTATTTCTGATCGACTTCATTCTTTGGCGCTGCGTGGAGATGTGGGCTCGCTCTGCATCTTCTATCGTATTTATCACAGGGAATGCTCAGAGGAATTATTTTATTAATCCCGGCTCTGAATATCTGGAAGTCCATAACTGCGCGATTCTTAAGGTGACACTAGTCGACATTGTTTCCATAGAAATTTCGGGGGGGTATTACTCCACTATTTAGCACCGTATATGCAAAATTATACATGATATCGTTTTGTCTCATTATTAATTTTGTCTGTTTAGAAACAGAATGGTAAAATAAAAAACCATTAAAAAGTTACGAGCTACCAAAGATTCGTTTTTATTGCCATTTTTTAACACAACTTTGGGCTTAAATTAGTAATAAAAGAAGTATCAAATTTTCAAAACAAAGTTGCTACAAACAAAGCACGATTATCGAAGAATACAATAACTTTTATTTGTAATTGATTTATGCAGTGGTTTTTTCATAAAACTCGATTTTCCAAAGGCTTTTTCGTATTTTTTTAGACGCCCCTTTTACTATGAATTATCGTGCATCTCACTTAATAATGACTGCCCCGGTGCGGTGCGGGAGAACAGCATGCTTTTTGGCGACGCCCACCAGTGAGTTCGAGCCCGCAACTTGTGCAACCTTAAGGCCCATATTCCAAGACGTGTCTCAGTTTTGAATCTAGTTTTGAGACTTGTCAAACCCTTTTTTTTATGGAATTTTGACATATTGACAGTTCTCAAGAATAGATTACGACTTGAGTAACATCTTGGAATACAAGCCTAAGACACTTCAAGCAAAAAGTTTTTTTACATTACAGGACGTTTGAAATGATGCAATATTTTTTTATTATACAGATTATGGTAACGAGAATATCTTATATTACTTTACCCCTTTCATAACTTTTGTATACGAAATGACAATAGCAGTCACGCTATGTGCTCGTTAGGAAATGTCATTGTCATACATTTGACTGATATCGATCACGCTGAGTACACGTTGCATGTTTTGTTTAACATGATTAAGCAACCTTTTTGATATTATATTGGGTATCAGAAAGGGCATTTGGAGCGGTCTTGATTATAATTCTCCATTGTGAGCGTGATCAAGCCAGAAAATCTAAAATAAAATTATGTTTGATAATATCAAATAATTTTACGCATAAGTTCATACATATTATATTATATGTATGAACTTATGCGTAAAATTATTTCCAATAAACAAGATAAGACTTGATTAAGAGCCAATAATGCACTTAAAACGTCTGTCACTCTATATTAATGACAAGTTTAAATAAAATACTTTATACCGGATTAAAACGCGATTTATTTATATTGTTTAAATTATTGTTTCGGATGCTTTTCAGCAACCATGGTCACCGTGCAGACTGAAAGATGACAGCTGTCTGATTTGAAATATCACAAAGTTGCCATATTAACACCATCTGTTCCTATGGACTTGATATTTACCTACTGTAATTTTCTTAACAACAACATTGACTAACGATGTCCTCTTGTTTTTGAGTATGTTTAAACAATATAAATATAATAATAAATCGCGTTTCAATCTGGTGTGAAGTATTTTATTTAAATATATGATACTCGTGATAATATAAGATAATATTAATGAAAATTTGTCCAATTCACCCCACATCTGTACCCTTGTTCGGTTACACGCTCTTATTTTATACGTCTAATCTGTATTTCAAATAGCTGATTCAGGAAGCCAGGCTTGCAAAGAATAACAAAGTCAAAAGGACGTCACACATTTTGACCCTCAAACATGACAATAATATTGACACATAACTTTTAATGGATCGTCCCTAATTTGGCGGACCTTCGCACGGAACCCGGTCCATTGTGCCGAATGAATGTGACAAAAATGTTACATTTTAATATGACCCTAATCTAGTGATGTCATTCGAGTAAATGAAGCGAATATTTTTTTGGATTTTCTTCTGATCGTTAATCTTTTATTAGTATAATACAAAGGCGGATAGTCCGATTCGTTGGTGTTTTTCTACCTAACGATTTTAATGCGATTGACATTTCCGGAAAATTTGTTTTTCCGAAAGTCTCTGTATGTAAAAATTTCTAAAAAAATAACGAAAGCCAGCAAATCAAGTAACAACACATACGATAATATTATATGGTGATAAAAAAACAGACACTTAAAGGAAGGAACACTTACACAATAAGCCCTTCTTTTCGCTCCAGAAAAATTAAGAAAAAAAGGTCATATGGTTTCAAGTTTCCTTTATATGCGTATATTTATTGTGAAAGTAGACTGTGCCTGATAAAAAAATCTTATAAGAGAAAACTACAATTATGTTACCTATGAAATGCCAAACTTTCTGGTGATTTTCGTTCAAAATAATACATTTTCATGATTTCTGTTGAAAACAAAAAAAATGTACCTACTAAATGCATAATATATTTGTAATATTTATATTTTTAATCCATTTCATGATTTAACTTTACGTATAAGCAAATTAATAAAATAATTAAATCTCAAATCGAGCACATATTGTGGTATCATAAGAATCGGTAAATCGATCGGATCGTCTAGAGCTCGGCGCACATCACTAATCCGCTTTTCATACAATTTATTACGCGCCTATATTTGATGTACCTCTTGTAATTGGGGTGGCTTCAACTGAACGGCCTTTGTTTTACGAATGTTGTGGACGATTTTAAGGGAAAAATAGACTTGTTTCACGTTTTGCATAATGAGGTCACGTTTTATACGAACGTGGAGCATTAAATTAAATAAAAGTTTGTTAAGCCTTTGTTTTTTTATAAAACGATAATTCTGATTACTCTGTTATTGCTTTATCTCTTTTATAGGCAATTGTGTTACTGTGTAGGGCTTCAGTGAGAACGCCATGGGGATAAAATCAAGCAAGGCGTAACTGTCTTATACCTAAACAAAATCAGCGTTTTGTCGCGAAAGACAAACAAGCAAAACATCATTTTAATTTTAAACTAATATCTTAGGAGTTATCGCCAAAATGAATATGCGCGAAAATTACTAAATTTAAGAGCGTTTCTTACACCGAGAGATGTCTTGCTTGATGGGATCACCATCACCCTACGACAGACAAAACACGTAGGCATAATATGCTCTATTACCCGTGCGAAGTCGGGGCTGGTCGCTAGTAGTATAATATTTAAACTCTATTTATCTACAAATATTAAACTTTGTAACTGATATCAAAACATTTACATAAAATACTGTATACCGGATTAAAACGCGATTTATTATTTATATTGTTTAAATTATTTATTCCGACGTTTCGGATGCTTTTCAGCAACCGTGGTCACGGGGAGATACGTCGGAATAAATAATCTAAACAAAATAAATAATAAATCGCGTTTTAATCCGATATACAGTATTTTATTTAAATGTGTGATACTCGCGTTAATAAAAGACAATATTATGGATATCAAAACATTTAATAAAATACATGTTTTAATAAGGGATGCTACAGTTTTCTATGATTATTTTATAAATTGTTTCAGTACTAGGTATACTAGCGGTTAAAAACAATCAAACAAATCAAATCTGTTTATGATATAATTGTAAATATGAAGGTTTTGATCAAATATATTGTATTTCCAAACATTTATGACGTTTTTCGGAAATCAAATATATTTGATATAGAACAAAACATTAGTAAATACTAACACAGTTTTGTAGTAAGTATTTGCTATACACAAATGGAATATTTATGAGGCGATTAGCAAACAGCATTAGTTTATGTAAACACACATCCCAGCTTACGTAAGTCAACGCTGAAACGGGGAAAAATCACGGGGTTGCTAGAACGAATTCGTTAAATTTCCACCATTTTATTATTTTTTCCTCATATGTAGGTTATATATAACTATTAATGTTATGTAAAACTATTATGATAGTAATAAAATTATAGCAAATCGAAATTAAAGGTTATAACTATTTTATGTACAACTCGAAAAACTATTTTTTTTATATGAGCTACCCATGGACCTAGAGGTCTTGAGGATGCGTTGCTGGTTTTTTTGGTGAGAATAGATAGATGAAGGTTCCCATGTATCGGTTTTGAAAAACCCCCGGTGATATTCTGGACCTGTAAAGTGGTACGTGGCAAATTCCTTGAGAATTGGGGAATGCCAGACATCGAGGTATTTTTAAGCCGAAAATGCATCTGAGACTGTTAAGTCACGGATGTTCTAGGCGCGATGGTGAAGACCACCTGTTCGGTTGTTTGCTCTGTAATAATAAAAATCTGTATCGCAAATTACTACTTCTCTATCAAAAATTCGTCATAACTTTGTCTCAAAACATCCTATTAGTGAATAAATATTCCCCAGCGAATATTCTCGCTCAATCCAAGTCGAATACTTTTTTACGAAATTGTGATAAAATTTAAGTGTTGAGACATCGAAATGCCGTGTTTCCGATTTCAGGGAGTTACACACTCAAATAAAAATAGGTTTCAAACGTTTCAGTTAGTAGCAATTTAATTCGTTTTCAATGGAGCCTTTCATCATGCTAAAACGAATCTAAATTGAACGGGATTGAAAAATGTCTACTAAATTATTCGAAATTGACAATTGTGAATTAATGAGAAATATGTGAACCAGAGGTTACTCGGACAATTCGTCACTGCTTCTTTAGTTGCAGAGTATTGACGTAAGTTGAGACAAAAAAAACTGAGTTCAAAACTACAATTTGTCCTAATTAAGAAACTTTAAGCCAGGGACTGAATACCGGTTAATTTACTATGGGAGTTTAACCGAAATAATAAAGGTTTTTGTTAATATTCTTTAGTTTTTAGTCATATTTATTGAAAAAATATAGTTCAGTAAGTTTAGTGTGTATTAAAACTATTATTATTACTCTTTAAAATTAATATCATGGTCTCTCAGTCAGAAACGTCTTTTGGAAATTAAAAATTAACCAGTTTCAATCCCTACTTTAAAGGTATATTTTAGTTGTACATGGCATACGTTACAATGCGGTAAAGTAAAAGGTTTTTTTTGGACCAGAAACCTTCGCAGGCGTATGCAGGACAATTCTCTAAAGTTTTATTAGGAATACAAAGTGGACAAACATACTTACAATTTTACATACATACATACATATACATCACGCCTCTTTTCCATTGGGGTAGGCAGAGATCACGGAATTCCATATGCTCCGATCCTTACATACCACTTTCGCTTCTTCTACTTTCATCAATGCTTTCATACACACTCGTCGGTTACGAGTACTTTTGACCTGGCCCTTTTGCAGAACGTCCCCGATCTGATCGAGGTACGTTCGCCTAGGTCGACCACTCCCGTCTCTCCCACTCACACCAGTTTCATAAATCTTTTTCGTTTCCCTACTTTCATCAATCCTTTCTACATGCCCAAACCAATTTTTACAATTTTATTTTTAATTATATAATATAAAAGATAAATCTAAAATTAAACACTATAAGGTGACCAGGCTAAATTAAAACACATTTTAAGGAGGAACACGCCCTCCTATGTGTGTTTTAATTTAGCCAGAAAAGGTGTTTTGGGCAAAACGAAAAGCTATACGTGTACGTATATTTACGTAGGATTATGTTATGATTGTCTAGTTCAGCTTCTGTTTAAACAGGCAGCATTAGGACACTAGTTCTGAATAGCTGTAAGTTTTCCTAATATGTATTTGTAAAAATAAATAGTATAAACATAAGTCTTTTGTCAGTTCTTTTAGTGACACATATAGTAAGAAACATCAAGGTCATTGAAATCATTAAGGAATTTCAAAGATACAAATATGTATTTTCTCGCAAGTTGTTCGAGCTTGTTCCTCTGTATAAGGTTGTACGTTACGTGGGTGGAAAATTCGTCCAGAGTAACAATTCTTGCGAACCCATGGGCCATAACCAATAATATGTTAGTTATTTAAAAGTCTAGATTTATAATTTTAGATAAAAATGAAATTATCAAGTAGGATGTCTTGCCTTTGTTTTTTTGCCGCGACTCCTCAGGTAAGACTGCGACCACTCTAGGACCATAGTTTGAAAAACACTTCTCTAGTCAAAGTAGCTAGATACTAGGGCTTAACATACTTATTATAATATTATACATACGGTTATGACACGAATACTTAACGTAATCTATACTAATATTATGAAGAGAAAATATTTGTGTTTGATACGATATAAATCAAAAACTACTAGACCGATTTTAAAAATTCTTTCACCAATAGAAAGTTATGTTACATTATCAACGAGTGACATATTTCAGTATATCTTCATTGCATACGTGCGAAACCGGGGCGGATCGCTAGTAGTCTATATTAGATACACTGCCTTAGAATGACCAGTACACAAATCAATTATAGCCAATCAAATATATACAAGTATGTTTGCAGAAATCGTTGTGTTGTGTACACAACTTGGGCTCAGGCGTTCGATCTGACTCAAATCAGTTATTGATTGCTTGCCTACAATTTGGTTTGGTTAAGGTTCACTTTACATTTGTTTTCGTTTTAATATACAATTTATAGTGAAAAAACATTAACTAAAAACATATTATTGATTTTTTTTACTTATAACATCGATTTTCAAATAATAAAAAATATTATGTAGAAATAGCGTTAAAAGCTGCAAGATTTTCATAAAATCTATATAAATAAAAATGAATTGTTGTTCGTTAGTCTGATTAAAACTCGAGAACGGCTGAACGGATTTATGTTATCTTAGTCTTGAAATGTTCGTGGAGGTCTAGGGAAGGTTTAAAAGGCGAGAAAAAATCGAATAATTTCCGGGAAAACCCTAAAAACAGCCCTTTTCTATTTCCCATACAAACGTTTTCTAGAGTCAATTTAATTATATAATTTCGAAGCCAAAATTGTGGCAGAACAACGTCTGCGGGGTCCACTAGTCATGAATAAATAGCGTTTTATTGCGTTCCACGTTTTTTTTCATTTTAATCTATGGTACTCGCTTTCAGTGAAGACAATATAAAGTTTATTAATACTTTACTAACAACTCGCCTCAACTTCCTACGAATATATTACATAAACCACAAAACCTTCAGAAATAAATTATCCGCGGGCTGAAAGTAAAAACTGTATCAAAATATAGGTTAGAACAATACCCTTATTAGTATGCTCGGATCATAAATCACGAGCACAAAACATCCAAGTTGTAACTTCATAGTGTAAGCACCAATAACTCCGGCACTCAGGGACAGTGTGGCCTTCTTGGAGCATTGATTCTCATACATTTGTATATAACCCTAGAATTTTTTTTTAATAAAATTTATTCAATATATTTATTTTGTAATAGAGTACTGTTTCTCTAGCAGTTGCATGGGGCCCACTGAAAATCAGTGCTGTGTCCATCATGTGGTTTAATAGCAGTTATTTTCATTTTCTTTTAATTTGTAAGTAATTTTTGTACATTTTGTGCGGATGTATCTCAAATAAATGTATTATTATTATTATTAAATTGGCGGACTCGTTGGCGCGTTTGGCAGAACACCTACCTTGCACACCGATAGGTCGCGTGGTTTATAATTTTCAAAGAGCACGTCTGCCTCACGTCTGATCACTTCGGGCAATAAACGGGTGGGATAAATATCGAAATTCCGACCGGGTAACGTGCCACCGTTCATAAATGGAAAAACCATGAAGATGTGCACTTCACGGTTTCGGTTTCAGTCTATGGATTTCCGAATGCTCGAAGTAAAAAGTAGGTTGACACTTGACAGTATATCATTGCCCGATGTTCTGTGGCTGAGATATCACCAACTATCAAGTGATGCTCATGCTCGTCTGTGGATATCGAACATAAAAAAGACTGATTCAAAATGAGTTTTGGGCTTCGAAACAAGACTCTTCCACTATACTACTGATATTTCAAATAATAGTTTATTGATTGTTAGAAATGTTTAAACTTTCGAGGATTCCCCAAGAAGGTCCTATTTTGGAACAGATTGCGATCCTCTCAGGGGTCATGATTTCCAGGTTGGGGAAAGAAGTTTAGAGCCGGTAATTGCAATTCCTGACCATTTTATAATATCAATGTAATATGTATCTATAGGTAAATTTATTTTTGGGTTCTGTGTATCTGATGGAATGGAACGGATGTCTATCTGTCCATCTGTCACAGCCTATTTCCCCCGAATCCACCCGACGAAAAATGCTGATATTTATTACATATTATATAGAGTTCGTTGACCCAAATTACAGATGTAAAGCGTTAATAAAGTGATTTAGAAATAACGGATTAGTTATGGGGGAATTAAGTGACATTATATACAGAAAGAGTTTGTTTTATTTATATTACGTTAGAATCTAGAAATGATCTTCTTATTTCTGAGGCTGAATTAACATAAATCGATGACATAACCAACTCGCACTTGACTGATTTTGGCTCAAATTAAAAAAAAAGTTTTTTTTATAGTCTAATGTTCTTACTTAGTCCAATAATTTCACACAATTCAGTGAATATTTTTTATCAAATTAATCGCGATTTATGCAGTTTTATCGTAAATTTACTAAAGAGATGCCATGGCTATAGGCTTGACGATGGAATTTGCGAACCCTTACAAGCAGGCCGTTATAAATGATTGTTCAGATAGCGAAGACGCAGCGGCATCAATCAAGTGATCTGGGTCAATTCGAATCTCACGGGAAACGGATCGCGCCTCACGCGATAAGCGAATCCCATTTCGATATTATAACCGGTAGGGGCAAACTCAAAAACGTAGCGCTTAATTAATATCGGAAAAATAATGAAAGTTGGAAAAATATCGGTTTTATTTTGAAATTAGATGAAATAGAAATGAAACGTAGTTATGTATGTTTCTATTTGCATTGAAGGTTTTGACTTTTGAGTTAATAAATATTACGTTTTAGGAGGAGTCATATTGATATGATTCATATCATATTATAAGATAAATATGTTATAATCTATTTATATTTTTTTAATCGCACAGAACCAATATGCATCGAATCTCTATTCCCTCAAATTATTTTGCAATATATAACAAATTATCTACTTAAATATGTATATATATAAAACACACGTATTAAAGCAGTATACATGTTGTATCGGTCATGTTTAATCCAATTAAATATACATATTATCAGTTGACAAAATTTACCAAACCTATGACCAACTAGGAGGGAGACTTGGTTATAGAAACATCAATTCAATTATTTGTTTCGAACTGTTCCAAGATTTCATTTTGTGTGTATGGCATGCAATCTATGTATACTATAATGAGATCCCGAGTCCCCTAGAGGGGCATGGGACAGACCCATTTCAGTGTCTGATTCACTGATCATTTTTGCTTTACAGGCAAGTAGGTTATTTTCGTCCATTCTACGCCTTTGATTTAAGAACTGACAGTAAATGTAAAATTAAAAGCATTATTAATATGTATTAATTTTTATTGACGTGCATAAGTGTACATTGTGTTACCTAAATGAATAAATGATTTTGAATATTGAATTTAAAAAAGTATTCTGTGCCCTGCAGGACCGAAACAATTTTTTTAAATGTTGATTCCACGGGATTCGAACCCAGGACCTCTAATGCTAAACCCATCGCGCTTTCCACTGAGCCACGGAGGCAGTCAAAAATAGTATTTATTTAATTGGAATTTTTTCAGTGATGAATTTTTTTATAGATTTTTTCATGTGCGACCTATTAGTAAAGATACGCTGTACATACGTTACTGCGGACCGGAACGGGCGTTATTTATTTCAATACTTTTTAAAAATTAGCAACTTTACTGAAAATATTTTATGATGTATCCTGATCCTGTGGGGTTCGAATTTGTACTTCATGCCAGAACAGATGCACTACCCACTATGGCAATGATCCTAAATTTACAAAAAAAACACAAACAACATTAGTATAACGCAGTCCTTCCAAATGTACCTGCTATATTTTCTCGGATGCAAACCTCAAGTCTGTTACAAAATCGTTTAATTATTAAATAAGTTGTTCTATTTATAACATTAAATGTTTCTTTGACAAAATTATAGTAGTTGGTAAACAGCACACTTTCAACACCCTGATCCTAGATAAACTATTACGAATTCAATTTGCTTAACGATCTGCAAACCGTGCGAACTATTCAAACTACTACTGTGGTAAGGTTACAAGCGATTTTTCCGTAGAAAATGAAACTTTAGTGGATGGTCTACTGTACAATAAAATTCTACTTTATTTGTTAGCTGTATGGCATAATAATCGGTATTAAGTATCTTCGGGATAGACACACTTCTGTGTATGTTTTTAAAAAGCTATACATTAAAATATTATTGTATTGGAGGTGTCGCAATTTTACTTATTTGGCTTTTTAAATAGATAGCTAGATTTATTCAGAAAGAGCACCACTTAAGTCTAATACAATATGTGACTACATAATATATTTATAATAAATCTTTTGTCTTGGAATATTGATTATTTTGATAATATCAGCTGCAATACTGCATTTTAAGTTTAAAATAGGGTGAATAAAAAATATTTTAAAAACTTGTATAATTAAAAAGTATTTAAACTAAGTGAACAGAATCTAATCATAGAATAAATATTTAACTAACCTTTATTAATATTTTAAACTAAAAATAACAATCACCTGTCACTATAATAGTTCAGAAAGTCGAACAGCAGCTTGTGAAATCGCACAGTATAAATAGTTACCCTTACCAAATGCTTTTGAGAAATATTCATCCATTTGAAAAAGTATCCTATTACAATTGACAAAGTCTTTTATTTCAATGGCGCCGGCGCCAGGCTTCTCAATAAACAATGCAGTAGCAGTGAACTTGTAATTGGCGTCTGGAGAGTCGAGAGATTTCACATTTCTGCCGTCAAGGGTTATTGACCAGGCGTTTATGCAAATTTAGACTTCGCAGACCATAATATTATCTGTGCTACTACTGCGAATGTATGTAAATGAACTAAGTTGAAATGTAGCGTACGCTTCGTAGTAACTTAACGTTGTGAATTTCAGTTTCTCCAGCATGGGGCAGACTCAATCCTTCAGTAATCGTCTTTTTTAAGGTTCGTACCAAAAACGGAACCCTTATAGGATCACTTCGTTATCCGTCTATCTTTATGTTTGTCCATCTGTCCGTCTGTCAAGACCTTTTGCTCAGGAACGCGTGGAGGTATCAAGTTGAAAAAATATGGCTTTTTATGCTACGTTTATGTCTCATATTTTGACACTCGCAAGGGAATCAAAGCCTACTAAAGCCAAAGTACTTCCCGCTGATTTTGAATCATGAAATTTGGCATGAAGCAATGTCGTGTAGCAAAAGTAAAGAAAAAAATCCGAAACCCGTTTTGTAGTTCTATTGTTATTGGGAAAATCTTTACTTAACTAAAAGTTTGAAACAAATTAAAATAATTGTTTCGTTTACTCAAGTCTTCAAAAGATCTTCACTTTGTAGTACTTGTGAATGAAAACGAACTGTTAAACTGACACACAAAATAAGTAGGTCTTATGCCTCAATAAGGCTCACAGAAACTCAATTTTCTTTTTAAATTTTGTTGTTTCATAAATAATAATGATACTTTTTTTTGTCATATTGTATTTGTCACTACTTATAGATAGACTTTTGTTTGTATACTAGCTGATGCCCGCGACTTCGTTCGCGTGGGGATCACTTTATGCTGAACTTTTGAGCAAGCTTTCTTCATATTATATATCCTCCATCCTCTGTACTTGGTGATTTCTTTTCGGAAAAAGCTATCAGAGTAGTCATTGACGGTTGCTTTTGCATCATATTATCGACATGTTTAATGGTGGTTGAGGTTGGGGTTCAAATAATGATTTGAAATTTAAAAGAAATACCATAGTAATTGAAAAAATTAACCTGACTTTAAAGAAACTTTAGGGAGATGCATATCAATCAAATTTTACGTCACCAAAAGGCAGATATGTGTCTTTTCTCCACTAATCAGAGTTCAGTCGAAGATTGGATTCAATGCATTTTCCGTCTTAAATATATGCACGAAAATTGTACGGGGGTTTGAAAATACTTGCGACACATGGAAAAAACGCCAAGAAAATGTCTAAATACGAATAAAATGAAGGTATGGAGAAATGCAACGTAAAATGAATGAAAAAAATAGTATGGCAATGTTGGCCAAATACTTAATTTTTAATAAATTTAATTAGTGTGGAAGATACTATATCCACCTCTATATTTATCTCATTTAATTGATCACTTTTAATTTCAGATATTTTTGTTTAATTCCCTTGGAAAGGAAAGGATTGATGAAAATGCGAAATAAACGATCTCATAAGAAATACATTTTTATATAATAGAATAGTTCAATAATACATTTTCTATTTTCAATATTAGTTCTTTTAAAAATATAAAAAAATAAATACAAAAAAATATTTCCCTGAGTGATAATTCGAACTCGCATCTGAAATTACGTAGTACGACCGTATATCCACTATGCCACGAACACATATCGAAAAAGGCGAAATTATCAAACTATTTCATTTACATATCAAACTGTGATTGACATCTGACAATTCGAAAAAATTCAACGCGAGTCAGTTTTCATTGCAATTTGTTGAAATGATGCCTTTAAAATAATATTTAAATGATGATAACTTTTTTTTCCGACAACCGATTTCGATGAAACAAAGCCTATATGTTGCCCTGGACTTTGCTTAATATATTTGTATAAATTACGCGAAAATCGGTTCAGTATCTTCGGAGATTAGCGTGAACAAACAGACAGACAGACAGACAGACAGACAGACAGACAAGAATCTTAAAAATTGCATTTATGCATTCTGCTACCCTTCTTTTATCACCCCTCTTAATTTCTGGTAAAAATATTTAGTGAAGCGTAATTTCGATCCTACTCTTTTATTATATGTATAGATATAGATAAAATATGGCAAATAAAAGTCTATCTATATGTAGTGGGTTTAATAGTAGATTCCTTAACATAAATATGTTGAAAGATTTCAGGATAAATGTGAAGTGAACGAATGCCAACCATACCAACCCGACCGGGAAACGAACCCCAATCCATTTACAATTCCCCTCTCGGGTGTGATTAATGATCCTTGCCGGTATTGACATGCGTATTTAAATGTCAGACTGTACGTAATTCATGACAACTGTAGTATCTGGAAAACAGAGCTATATAATACTTGAGACGTATTGTGAATATACTTTGAGATGTTGTACTCATTATTTCATAGAAAAACGGAATATCGGTTTGACATGAGATATCCCCATCTACATTGACATCATAAGGTGTAGTACTTTTTTTATAGAACTACTTGGCAACATTGTTTTTTTTACATAACATAGGTACACTTAAACCGTTGTGTATTTTCTTCCAACTTCAAAAATACGCAGTCTTCCTGCCGAGTTCGCTTTATTATTTAGAGTCGGCGTAGTATTATTCCATTTTCAAAAAGTATGCAGTAATAAATGAAAATGTAAGTAAAACACGGGTAATGTTTCTCCCTGATGTTACGTGTTATTTTTTTAACCGACTTCAAAAAAGTAGGAGGTTCTCAATTCGTCTGTAGGTTGTTTTTTTTTTTTTTTTTTTGTATGTTGTTACGCGATAACTCCAAGTTATGGATGGATTGGGATATTTCAGAGGTGGTCCCATATAATTTTTATCGAAATTGGTTTAGTGCTTTTTTAGAAAATTAACAATAACAAAAAAATCTTATACGTGGATGATGTTATGGTTTGTAGTTCCTTTCACGGCGCTGTCTCATTTGAGCAGCACGTTTAGTGGTAGGTCTACTAAATTATTATGTAAGGATTAATGAACTTAAAAAATACACTTCCTACAAAAATTTTGAAAAAAAAATATTTTTAAGCAAAAAACAAAAACCGACTTCAAAACTATAACTAAAAAGTAAAAAATAATATTTTAATTACTTCAAAGCATTATTTATTAACAGTTATTTTTGGAGTCGGTGCCAGCAGAGAAGGACTGTTTAATCCTGCTTTTGCAACTTTTTGAACGGTACGGAGTGGCATCGGTTGGGTGGCACCGACTTCAAAAATAACTGTTAATAAATAATGCTTTGAAGTAATTAAAATATTATTTTTTACTTTTTAGTTATAGTTTTGAAGTCGGTTTTTGTTTTTTAGTATTGAAAATACTATTTTTAACTAGTATTTTATCTATAAGGTTCAATAAAATGTAGGTATTAAGTAAAGCTGTGTTTACCAGGGTGAATCAAAAAGTTCTTAGAAGTGCATATATATGAAACCTTTTTGGATCAAGTTCGATATTCAAATTAAAGAGTGTCTATCACACTATATTTATGCAGACTGTCACTTGTTTTTGTCAGTTCGTTCGCATGTTATAAATTTTTTTGTGCAACGAGTTGCTAAAAAGTCAAAATTATGGATAAAAGTGAGTTACGTGCGGTGATAAAATATCTCAGTTTGAAAAAAATGTCTACGAAGGAAATTTTTTTGGACATTCAGCAGACATTAGGGGGTGATGCTGTACCCTATTCTACGGTTGCGTACTGGGTGGCTGAATTTAAAAGAGGTAGATCAAGCTGTAAAGATGACCCGCGTTCTGGGCGGCCTTCAACCTCCGTTACAGAAGAAAATGTCAAAAAGGTTGAGAATCTGGTTTTGGAAGACAGAAGAATGACTATAAAACATATAGCTGAGATCCTAAAGATATCTTTTGGTAGCGTTCAATCCATTTTAATTGATTCACTGGGGTTCAAAAAAGTGTCTGCAAGATGGGTGCCACGAATGTTAACCGACGAAAACAAAAAGCGACGTTTGGAAATTTCCAAGCGTAATCTCGAAATGTTCCAGCGTGATTCGGATAATTTTTGCCGTCGTCTTGTCACCATGGATGAAACGTGGGTCCACCATTTTGATCCTGAAACTAAAAGACAAAGCATGTCTTGGAAACGACCATCCTCTCCATCCATCAAGAAATTTCGAGTTGCTCCTACCGCTGGCAAAGTTATGGCCTCTGTGTTCTGGGATAGTGAAGGAATCCTTTTTATTGATTACATGCCAAAAGGCCAGACGATTACTGGACCCTATTATGCAAATTTAATCCCGAAAGTGCGTGAAGCGATTAAAGAAAAACGTCGTGGAAAACTGTCGTTGGGCATGTTGTTCCTTCAAGATAACGCTCCTGCTCATCGATCGGAAGTTGCGCTCAACGTAATCCGCTGTGCTGGCTTCAATCTCCTTGACCACCCACCATATTCTCCGGACTTAGCCCCAAGTGATTTTCACTTATTTCCAAAATTAAAAGAGGAAATTCGTGGAACAAAATTTCACGATAATGACGCGGTTATAGCTGCCGTAGAGGACTTTTTCGAGAGTCAAGAAAATAATTTTTTTTCACAAGGAATAAGGAAGTTAGAAACGCGTTATTCTAAATGCATTGCATTGGAGGGAGATTATGTAGAAAAATAAAATATTATTATTTAAATCTTTGCATTTTTTAATATTGATTCCAAGAATTTTTTGATTCACCCTCGTACATCACGAAGTTCCTTCGTTATGCAGATTCCGATTGTTTCACAAAAACTTGGTAGGCGTCTGAATTTGAATTGTAAAACCGCTTTCCTTGACTAAGCTGGGCTTAAGGGATTGCAGTAAATAGTGTGTCGGAAACTACATGTGATTCGCCTTAATTATATAAAGGCCTTGTTAAAGGTATATTTTAATCAAATACTATTTCATTCGGAGTAATACAAACTGACAGTTTTAGTAATGAAGTCTAACATATTATCTAGTTTGTAAGATATTATATTTGTTACTAATAAATGAATATTTCTTAAGAATCTTCAGTAATTAAACAAATAAAACGACACCTGTTCAAAGAAAAAATCATAGAATTTTGCTTTTTGTTTAATGACAAGGTATAATACATTGAGACCTCGCTGAATATTATTATGGATATTGACTAACGGTAGCACTCATGAGTTTACAAAATACGTTATACTTAAATTTGGACGCTGTTAAGCAATACAGTGTCAACCCACAAAATGATAAAAATGTAAATTTTGTTACCAATCGGTTCCTTATGAGCTGGAGTACATATTTCAAAAGAGATATATATCATTTAAATCGTTTTAATAGCAATAATATTGAAAAAAACTAGTCGGCACGAAACCCTAACATGCTTAGAATATTTAACAATAATAATGCACTAAATTCTATTACTTTGATTGCTACCAAGAATAACGATATACATTCATTTAGTGTAATAATAAATATTAGGAAAAATATTATTTCTTTTATTTTTAAAACAAAATTTAATAAAACCTAATTAAAATTTCAAACTCATTTTTCTCAAAATGGCAACCATGTGTATGTAGGTTGACACTGTATATTTTGCTAATCAGCGTATACATAACTAAAATGAATGCTTAAGAGGGCCCTTCCCGGTTCGTCTATCGTCAACGCGAGCATGGTTGAAAAGCTTTTTGTTTCATGCAACGCTTACCTCTACCGCTAACGAGTGAGTGAGAACGCGATAACATTGAACGAAAAATAGTGTGCGGAAATTTCATAAAACTTGTTCTAGGAAATTCTTATTTTTCAGTAGTTTTTACAAGTTTATGAAATATTTTTTTGTAATTTAGAATCTCCATTATATTTGCAAGGTTTCTATCATAACAATATATATACTTTCACAATTTATGAGTACATTATGAACGTCCAAATTCAGGTATTTTTTTTGCCAAAATGCTGATTTTTGGAGGCTTATACTGAATTTATTCCTGAAAATTTTGAGATTTTGTTTCGATAGAAACCTAGATATAGTGCACGAGATACCTATTAGTTCAAAAGTTTCAAAGAAAAATCGGTTACATCGCCATAATCACGTACGAGCTTTTGTATGGAAAGTAAGACGGGTTGGGCCCACTTAAGGTGAGACTATCAGACAGTATTAATTTTTTTTTACAAAAACGGTTTAAATTTTGTTTTAAAAATAATGATAAATACGCAATATCCCAAAACCTCGGAATTAATTAGACATAACGGCCGAGTGAAATAGTAATATTCCTTAATATTTTGAAACAAAGGCCCGGTAATATCGCAACGAAACGCGGTATTTTGCGAGTAAACGGCTTATTTAATCAGTACAGGAAGGTGGCTTCAATCTGCGGTGGCATTTGCATAATGACGACCTTCATCGATTGTTGCTGTGACAAGATCGATATTGAATGGCTCTGTCCTTCAACGTAACCGAATCAAATTCTCAAACTTAATGCTATTTTATGTCAATGCTAGCAAAAAACTTTGTGAATTTATATCGATACTGAGTTATTTGAAGGTTGACAACGCATCTGAGACCTTCAAGTCGTAGTCCATGGGTGGTGGTGTTTACTTACCATAAGGTTGTCTGCTCTGAAGAAAAAAAAATTGGCCAAATTATATTGATCGAAGTAAGTCGGACAATATCCTGCTATCTGAGAGCTAGGCGAACCCAGCGAAGTGGGGACGGAACAGCTAGTACATTGCATAAAGACACGAGATTCTCAAGAATCAACGTTGCATTTCTTCGTCAGATCTTACGAATACATTAGCCTCTCTAATTACGGCAAACACGAGGAATGTAATGTTGACACAGCAAGAGGACTAGGTTTAGACTAATTAGTTGTTTAATTAGTTGCTCCCAAAGTCCTCCCTGCACTGTTTACGATTTTAAACTCTATTTCTTTACATTACGATCTAAAGTTTAATTTATTTGATAGTTCGTCAACACTAAATCAGATTTTTACTAATGTGACTAAATAATTAGGTTTAGTTTAGTTTAGTTTAGTTAGTTAGGTAAAAAGGTTAGTAGTAAGTAAGGTAGTTAGGGAATCTGGGGGAGGCTTTTTGCGATTTAAATAAAATACTGTATACCGGATCAAAACGCGATTTATTATTTATATTGTTTAAATTATTTATCCCGACGTTTCGGATGCTTTTCAGCAACCGTGGTCGCTGGGAGACAGCGCGTAATAATAAATCGCGTTTTAATCCGGTATACAGTATTTTATTTAAATGTGTGATACTCGCTTTAATAAAAGACAATATTAGGCTTTTTGCGATGCAAACAAGCACAACTAGAGTAGATTGAACTTTAAAAAGTGTAACATAAAATGTAAATTAGTGCAATAAAGGGTTTATTATTACTATTTTTCTCGTAAAAGTATAAAGCTTTGAGAGAATTAAAGTAAAGCCTACATTTCAATAGGATCGAGGTGCACCAAATCGAATAGCTTTCTTTTTTTTGCAACAAGCCGATTCACAAGCTCAAATCGTTTCGATATTAATACCCTTTGGAACGATACGGATACTTTGCAAATGTTTTTTACAACACTAAACTATCGATCATTTCAAACTTCAACTGACCCAAAAAAAGATTAATTCTCAACATCGATTCTCTATTATTTCTTGACCATAGACCACACTCGGAACTAGTGACCTGAATACGTGCGGATTTCAACCATTTATAATACAAAGAAAAATGCCTATCCCGGCGTACCGATATTCCCGTAGGAGCCCAATTTATTCCATCGACGATGTGACTTATGGGCCTGAGACTGAATGCCGGTTGGATATGATTATTTCAGAATACACGTTCTGCGAACTCATTCATCACGCTGAAAAAAGTAAACACTACTAGATATAGTACAGTAAATAGTTCACGTGTCTTGCGTGTGATATATTGCAAAATAATGTACATTGAGTCAGATGTGTTAATAATTGAATATAAGAGCGATGTTAAAGGGGTTGAATATATAAAACTCCATCTAGGTAATAAAGTACCCGTCATAGATTGAAAAAACCCAGAATGTGCATTTTAGTTTTATTTATAATTTTCTAAAATTTCCAAGAATATAAAAATAGGTCAGCCAAAAAAAATTGGATAGGGTATAAACATTTTTTTTTCAAGGGCATAACTCTAGGGGACCTAACACTTAGCCACTACTAAATAAACGCCAGTAGAATGCTTGGGAATTCATTCCATTAGATACGGTAGTTAATTTGTTTGTAAACTATAATAAGATTTCTTATATACTTTTAGTTTAATCTTTGATCACGTCGAGAAGTGTCAGAAGAATGTAAAATTATCCACTTATAAAATACTTACCAATTCAGTTGACTTCTCTGCTCATTGAGGAAACAAGAATAAAGTAACTATTTATATAAGAGGAAATTGTGTTTTTTCTAAATAACTATAAAGTACAAAATCCTCTACTAAATACTAAAACTATAATACCATGTAAGCTAACAACGCAACGTTAGCATACTGTAATTAATTCTAAACTAATTTGGTTCCGCCCAGGATAATTTATCGGCATAGCGCAACTTCTTGAGTGTGTAAAGCAAGTTTATATTGTCAAGAGTGGATGATAGCGACCCAACCCACTTCATTTACCACAATTCGTCTACGTACGTAGCTATAAGTTTTATTCCAAAAGAGTTGTTAGGTTCAACCTACATTGTATGTTTTCGTTATCCTCGCTAATACAAAGCTAAATTAAACAATGTAACCCTTATCTAAAACTATAAAACATCAATGACGTTTAAACACTTGTATTGTTTAATTTCACTGTACTAAGTATACTTTACTGTAAGTGTAAGTAGTTACTAGTTCTAAATAATTTAATAGTCTGAATTCAACAGACGAGCGTAAACTCACTTGATACAAATTCTTATTTATTGTCAGTCAGTGAATTATAATGATACGCAGTGGAATTGTTTTATCTATACTAATATTATAAAGAGGAAAGATTTGTTTGTTTGTTACGATTTAACTCAAAAACTACTCGACCAATTTTAAATAAATCTTTTACCAATAGAAAGTTACATTATCAACGAGTAACATAGGCTACTTTTTTTTGAATTCAGTACATCTATATTGCACTCGTGAGAAGCCGGGGCGGATAGCGAGTTTTATATACAGCATTCGATAATTGTCATCCACATTTCCATATTTATTTTCTTACCTGCTATAAGGATGTAAAATTTATGCTTGAAGTAGTCGATCGTAATATTTTTATAAATATATTTCTCAAAAGGTGTGTATTTTTTGTAACTTACTAGTGCAAAGGTCAAATGACAAGGACTCATCAAAAATATAAATAATTCTAAGAACATCGACGGTCTTGTGATTATCACGCAATTCTTAGAGAATGTTCAGATATCTTTATACATATATAAAAATAAATATAGGTTTCCCTTGGTCACGCCATAAGTTGACAACATCTTTATGTATTCCATTCATCTTTCTTTTTTTTTTGCCAATATTAAAAATCTTTGATGTTTAAAATAAATAGATTGACTCGGCTATCGCATGAAATCACAATGTATCTTTTTTTATTTTATTAAAAACATAATGTATCTCACAAGTAATACATATTATATTAAATTAGATTGTTTAGTGCGATTGCCAAGTCAATCTATTTATTTTAAACATCAAAGATTTTTAATATTGGCATTGATACGATCACTATAAGATATTGTTAGGTTAGCTTATTATGTAATAACTTAAGACAGAAGGATCCTTCAGTTAGAGACTGAATAAATTGACCGACTATATGGATCTCACAACTTTTTACGATAGAAGCACTGAGTTGCAAGACTTGGCTTTTTTTACAATTTATGTTTTTGATGGCATCTCATTTCTTTTTGTAGATAGTCCTTTTCATAGTTTATTTGGATAAGAATTAATACAAAGCTATGGATAACAGTCTGATTTTGATCGGCATTTTTATCAACTTTTTAATGTAAAAAAGTAGTTATAGTGACATAACTACAATAGTTGGACATATGGTTTCGTGAAGTTTTTTGTAGATTTTGATATGTTCTATAATATTTTAGAACGTTTTTTTGTTCTATCATCAATACTTTCCGCAGCACATGCGGTGAAAGACATTTTATGGCTAATTTTTTTACACCTTGGGTTGTTTTTAGTAGGGATTTCTAAGGATCTCTATTTTTTCTAGTAATAAATATATGTTATGTTACTCAGTGATAATGTAGCTTTCTAACGGTAAAAGAATTTTTAAAATCGGTCCAGTAGTTTTTAAGTTATTCATTACATACAGAAATACAAAAATAAAATTGTATATCTAGAAAACTGGACCGAAATTTCAAAATATTGTAGTTTTTCCTTGATTTATAGACTAAACACTAATTGTATTCTAAATTTCAAAATTCTATGTCTGCTAGAAGTGCCTTAGAGTTTTAATGATCGGTCAGTCAGTGAGTGAGTGAGTGAGTGACAAATTATCAAACTTTTACTAGTTATAATTCTTAAACTACTGGTTCAAACAGAATGATATTTGAAATATACCGAGTTTATACAATGCCTGCTTAGTGACTGAAAATTCAGGATTCTAGTTTTATCCACAACGAAGTTATAGGGGGTCGAAAATGGCCCGAACTACTTATAGAAAAGGATATAGAACGGCCGTGCCGCTTTTTGCTCGACTTGGCGGGGGCACTACCGAGCCCCCAGATGTTACATCTATACTAATACTATAAAGAGGAAAGATTTGTATTTTTGTATTTTTGTATGTATTGAATAAACTTAAAAACTACTGGACCAATTTCAAAAATTCTTTCACTAATAGAAAGCTACATTATCCCTGAGTAACATAGGCTATATTTATTACAAGAAAAAAATAGAGATCCTTAGAATTTCCTACTAAAACCAACCCGAGGCGTAAAAAATATAGCCAAAAAATTTTGTTCGTCGCATGCGCTGCGAAAAGTATTGATGATAGAGCAAAATAAAGTTCTACAATATTATAGAATACATAAATATCTACAAAAAACTTCGCGAGACCATATGTCTAACTATTGTAGTTATGTTACTATAACTACTTTTTTACATTTTAAAAGTTGACAGAAATGCCGATCAAAATCAGACCTTGCTATCCATACCTTTATATTAATTCTTATCCAAATAAATTATTTCATATTTAAGACTGTTTCAATACCTGTTAAATACTTTTTGAAATATTGAAATCGAACATTCCATTCAAAAGATATTACGAAATTAAAAATATATAAGCAAAAAATACACGCCGTCCGCTTCGCACCGCGCGCTGTTGCTCCACGCAGGGCATCGAGCAATACGGCGAGGGGTAGTACAATGTCATTTTGTTCAATTTTTGCGGTTTTGTTACGATTTAACTCAAAAACTCCTCAACTGATTTTAAAAATTCTTTCACTCATAGAAAGCTAAATTATCAGCGAGTAACATAGGCTTTGCTTTTTTTTCATTTATTTGCACCCGTGCGAAGCCGGGGCGTTTTGCTAGTTATGGATAAAGCATGACTAGCGTCTGGTGTCCAAGCCTAGCTGAAGCGGCTCAATCAATATTCATTTAACAATTTTGATTTTATTAAATACAAAATAATGGAGGTTCGGAAAAAGGGCAATTTGATTGACGTCATATTTATTAGGCCTAAATTCGTTGCTGTCGAAAATCGAAATTGCCTTCCAATCCCGCCGCGGCCGCCCGTCGAACACACAAATGACCGAAAATGAAGTTTTTCATTTTAAAATCGGCTTTTATTTTACGTTTTTGTTAGAACTAGAATAAGTAATTAAAGTTAAAGTAGTGTCAGATTCTACAACAGGCTACCGAAGTGTGTAACTGATCTTACGAATAAAAAGTTCAAAAACGTCATCAAAGGAATCCTAATTATAAAAGCGTATTATAAAATCCAAGACTATGTTGACGATAAAGATGTATGGCGCTAATTCATCTCTGCATGTGCGTCTCATTTAACACTAATAGTAAAAACTCAATTTTCTTTTGCATTGTATAGAATCTCTGTATACCTTGCATTATATAAACTTCTCAGCCGATTATTACTATTGTAACCGAGTCTTTGTAAGCTAAACCATTGTTGAAAAGAGTGTCCATGGAGTTTCTTGCCGGTTCTTCTCCATGAGACCCACTTTTTGGAACCGTGCAACTAGACGTTTCATAAGAGCCTGCAAAGGCCTATTTGAAATAAAAAGCTTTTGATTTTGATTGAAAGTAGGACAGTAATAAGCGCGATGCGTTTAGCACTGGAGGTTCGCATCCCGCGGAAAAACGTTTAAAAAAATATGTTTCTAATAAAAATAATACTACCCGTGCGAAGCCGGGGCGGTTCGCTAGTAATTTCATAATTGGACGCTGTTAAGCAATACAGTGTCAACCCACAAAATGACAAAAAAATAAATTTTGATACATTGGCTTCCTTATGAGCTGGACTACAGATTTCAAAAAAGATAAATCGTTTTAATAGAAAAAAATATTGAAAAAACTAACCGGCATGAAAACCGAAAATGTTTAAAATATTTAACAATAATGCATCAAATCCAATTACTTTGATTGCTACCAAGAAAACGATAATATTTAATTTAATAATAATAATTACAAAAAATATATTATTTCTGTTATTTTTTAAAAGAAATTTTTTAAACTTTAAACTCAATTTTCTCAAAATGGTAACCGTGTGGGTTGACACTGTATTGCCAGCGTCCTTCTTAATATTGGAGACTTAATAATTAAGTCTCCAATATTCAAACCAAATCTATATAAACTAAGATACATAACGTTGTAATCATGAATATAAAATACGACGATAATAAGTTGTTAAAGTTAGCTGGTTTATGTCTCCTCGGGGATGAGATGTTATGCTAAATATCTTCAGTACCCAGAACTTTTGTGCTATTATTATAATTCATGTGGGTCGGACTTCATATATTTTTCGGTTAAAAAATCCTGGTTACATAACATCAATTAACATATTCATAATACTCAAACTAAAATACAAGGGCCTTATATATTTTTCATAATTGCTTGTGAATGAGACATCACCTCTTTTTTTATATCGGCGGGGAAATCTTCAAATAAAATTCTTCGGCTTTTGGAAGAAGTAGCTGAACTTATATATCATGCGAACCGCTAAGGATTGGAACTCCCTCCCTGCGTCTGTATTCCCCGATCAATATAACTTGGGCCTCTTCAAAACAAGAGTAAATAGGCATCTTCTAGGCAGTTGTGATTTACCACCATGACCGCAACACCACTTACCACCAGGTGGGTTAGTGGTCAAACAACTGCCTATTAAGTTAAAAAAAAAAGAAATGGTATTTTAACTACTAAAACCCAATCAGTGGCTTTTCGCAGTGTATTATAGGGGACTCCGGTATCTTGATAGGAACGCGCAAGTGTCTCCAAACATTATCTTTTGCCGCCCTCCAAGTCACCTCTTGTGTTGATGTTCATGAGCGATCACTTACCGGATTTTCATTTTTTTATGTTAGATATCGACATACGAACATGAGGTTAATTCAATGTAAGGTACTACCTCAGCCACAGAACATTTTAACTGTCGACTTACTTTCTTACTTTGAGCAATCCATAGACTGAAACGCGCAATATGCACTTCACGGAGTATCCAGTGGTTTTCTTCGGTGGTTTGGTAAGATTGATATATTCCTCCCATCTGTTTAATGCCCTAAGTGACCAGACGTAGGGAAGATATGTTTGCATAAAATTATAAAGGCATCGTCCCGGCGGGATTTAAACCCACAATCTAGTAGGTGTTCTACGCAACGTGCTAACTCATTAAAATCTAAATTCAGTATTGTAAGTTATGTCATCCAATGCCTTCATAATATTATTGTGGCGCGTAGGTCCAGCAACACTTAAGTTCACGTAGCAACATAGCTACGCATGTGTACGCTTGCTACGTGGATGTAAGATAGTATATATATATAAGAATGTAATCCGTTGCTACGGGACGCCCGGGCGGACATTTCACCTCAGACCCGCGTACAGCGCCTTCGTCGGCGAAGGCGAGGACCCTTGTTCCGCGCATCCCTCACACGGGTGAGCTACCGTCCAGCCCTTCAGGCTCCCTCCCCTCCTACGGCAGCCCAAGCCGAGGTACGTGTCTCGCAAGAGACGCCCTTAGGCGTGTCGTAGCAAAACCCCAAATTTCAAGGCTGAGCCACAGTGCTCGCCAATCTTGTCCGCGTTAAGCTGCCGAGGCCACTAGGGCCAACAGTGAGATACCATACAAAAAAAAATGCTACGGGAGTCGTCCATTAAACGCCAAGCAAATAACACGCATTTTAATTTGTCAACCTTCTGATCCAATAATAATATAACTCAGTGTCAGTACAACCATATCGGCAAATTATTGAACCCATATAGGCTTACTGTTTACTGTTGACGAGTAGTAAGCGTAAAAAGTAAATAATTCTTGATATACCTCGCTCAGTATCACGTTTCGATAACCGCACCCGATAATCCATTAATAATATTTTGAATTTTATTGAACAGTAAATTTAAACTATGTGGTTTTGTATTTGATGCAGTTATGTTACAAAGTGTTTATTGTTTACACCCATACAAAAATATATATTATGTTTAATGTTTATATAATACATAGTATGCCCGGTGTCAAAACAACAATATCACTGAAAATCAGTGCTGTTTCTTACCACGTCTCAGCGTATGCTGATGGGATTCTGTACAATATTTCAATTCTTTTTCTTTAAAGTAATTTGTATTGGTTTTATTTTTAGTTAAATATCACGTCATCATAAGTGTATCCATATAATTGACGTATATTAATTTTTATCATGATTTACCTTAAGTATTGTTAGTTTGTAAAGTTTAATACATGTATGTTGTTTGGATATCAATAAATAAATAAATAAATTAGTTGTTTATTCTGCGAAGTTATTGGTTTTGTGCACATATATATTATCTTCCTTTTTATATAT
Source organism: Anthocharis cardamines (assembly GCA_905404175.1). Lineage (NCBI taxonomy): Eukaryota > Metazoa > Arthropoda > Insecta > Lepidoptera > Pieridae > Anthocharis > Anthocharis cardamines. Next base: position 12,542,538 of record FR989958.1, on the reverse strand, counting down.
ATTACATAAGTTAATTTGAAAATAATGTTTTTATTTCTTTTCTCAAAGGAAAATATAGGATTTTAGTAAATTTATTAATGTCTTTTATTAACCAACGTCGGCCTAAATAATATAAATAATAAATCGCATTTTAATCCGTTATATAGTATTTATTTAAATTTATTTATGTAATAACGGTGTAAGCCTAATAAATTTCATTTTCAATAAATATTCAATAATAAGTCGGTGATTCTATGTCAGCTATAACTTAGGGTAAGTAGATAATTTTGATCCCTACCTATGTATTCAAAACGAGGCCAAACCCTAATTAAACGTAAATTTAAAAAAAATTATATTATGTACCTATCTGTAAAAAAAAATCACTTATAAAAACACAATTTTGTAAAACTTAGCTCCTACTTAATTAGAATATTTTGATTTATAGAAATTAATTGACGTTATCGATGTTCGAAATTCGGTTGCTAGGACTTAAATAAGAAGGTGTAGGTCAGCGAGCATTGGCAGCCCGTAACTTGTCACCATAAAACCTTCAGCGCGGCTTAACGTGTCCCTCGGATACCCGGAAATACTCTAAATAAATCCCTTAGATCAATCCGGCTTTGTACATTCATGAATCGACCGAAGACTGAACCCGGCGATAGCGGCTGGACACATTGGATATTACTTTGATTGATTTAAAAAATGATAATAGAATAAACTGGTCAATATTTTTAACCAGACATTTTCATACGAAGCAATTCAGTCGGAACTGAAGTATTGTTTACTATCTGGTCATTGAGAACTTAGCACTCTAAGTGCTAACCCTTGCGAAGTGAATTATAAAAAAGAAAATAAATTTTGATTTGAGGAAACACAACACATACTTAACAGAATTATAAATAAGTAACAGTCATTTTCTGTATTTATTTAGATAAAAAATAATAATATTTTGTTAAAATGCCAAATTCCTTTGCAAATAATGCATTATTTTAGAACAAATTTGATTTTCATAAAAAAGGTTTTTGTGAGTCAACTTTAAAAATGCTATCGCGAACATTTTTTTAAAACTTGTTGAGGAATCATTCTATGATAGGTACATGATTGCTGTGTAAATTTAACTAGTATACGCAGCGCATGCAACGGAAGCTCTCTGAATAAGGAATAAATTTTCATAGATGCTTCGCTCCTATTAATCATAGCGTGATATATAGCCTTCCTTCAATTCGAACAAGTAGTTCCTGAGATTAGCGCGTGCAACCAAACAAACATTTCAGATACCACTTGACGCAATGACGGACTCAATGGCGCGTTGGAATCTTTAATGTTTATAATTTTCATGTTCAGTATTTAAATACATAAAATTTATCAGTAGAATAACGAATCTTTTAAATAAAATACTGTATACCGGATTAAAACGCGATTTATTATTTATATTGTTTAAATTATTTATCCCGACGTTTCGGATGCTTTTCAGCAACCGTGGTCGCGGGAGACTGAAAGATGACAGTTGTCTTATATTTGAAATGTCACAAAGTTGCCATATTTAATTCAATTAAATTAAAAAATGTAATCTATTAATTTAGGTAACACAATGTACACCTATGAACGTGAATAAAAAATAATACATATTAAATTACTAATATTACTAATATTAAATGCTTCTAATTTTACATTTACTGCCAGTTCTCAAATCAAGGGCGTAGAGCGGACGAGAAGAACTGGCAAGAAACTCGCCGCCACTCTTTTTAATCGCCAAGTTTTTGTTTTACAATCATTACATATTAACGCCATCTATTCCTACGGAGTTGATATTTACTGTAATTTTCTATATTATGACAATATTGACTAACGGTGTCCTCTTGTTTTTTAGTATGTTTGATTTGAAAAAACAAGAGGACACCGTTAGTCAATATTGTCATAATATAGAAAATTACAGTAAATATCAACTCCGTAGGAATAGATGGCGATTCACGTTCATAGGTGTACATTGTGTTATCTAAATTAATAGATTACATTTTTTAATTTAATTGAATTAAATATGGCAACTTTGTGACATTTCAAATATAAGACAACTGTCATCTTTCAGTCTCCCGCGACCACGGTTGCTGAAAAGCATCCGAAACGTCGGGATAAATAATTTAAATAATAAATCGCGTTTTAATCCGGTATACAGTATTTTATTTAAATGTGTGATACTCGCATTAATAAAAGACAATATTAGAATAACGAATCTCTGACTCTACATGGACAGAAAAGCCGTTAAGTAAAATATGTCGCGAGGGCAACAACAACTTCCGAATAAGTATTCGTATCGCCGATTTATCAGTATGAGAACTTATTTGAAATTGCATACAACTAATGTCGGCTACATACGACAACGATTTGAACAGTTTTATGGAACGCGTGTATGAAAAATCATTGCAGATTATCGCGATCGATAAAACTGTTCAAATTACTGCACAGATTGTTGTGTTGCACAATTACGACAAATTGTTGTCGTGTGTAGCGTACAGATTGATCCCAAAATCCCAAAGCGATGAAGGCGGATACTTTGGTTTTAACTCCAACTTAAACTTTTAAGCAGTCTGACCTTAAATTGTCACTGAATTCCTCTTTCTGTATCTCTTCTGTGTTTATATTAACAGAAACGTTCTAATTTCTTGCTTAGTTCTACCAGTCTCAAGAAACAAAAATTACAGAACATTTGTATTTGTATTATTTTAATACCATCATCCACCATCTTGATGTCTGGAAGTCGCGATTCCTGAGACACTTCTAGCCTCGCACAACCACTATGTGGAATCAGCTTTCGCCGGCGGTTTTTCCGAACCGATACCACTTGGAAACCTTCAAGAAGCGAGCCTACATCTTTCTTAAAGGCCGGCAACGCACCTGCAAGCCCTCTGGTGTTGCGGATGTCTATGGGCGGCGGTGATCACTTACTATCACGTGAGCCGCCTGCCTGTTTGCCCACTATAATATATAAAAAAACAAATTGTCTGAGAATTTAGAAAATTCAAATCGAAGAGGAAAACCTCTAAATGATACCAGAAAAATTCGTGACGTCTCACTCCCGACAGGAATGCCATTCAGTATTCATTAGTTGACGAGAGTTACATAAAAATGGCCGGACCATCAATCACTGGCGTTGATTAATGACCTTATACAAGAAAGTTTCTTTGGATCCTTATTAAGCCATTGCTGAAACTTGCAAAATGATGCGTGTTTTTTTAATTTTGACTCAAACGATCTTAATAACGACCCCTCAGTGTTCTATGAAAGTCTAAACAAAATTTTTTTTGTAAATTAGAATATGCACAAGTACATTTTATCCGACTGCGAGTGGGTTATGGTTTTCGTTTATTTGTGTTTCTTCTATAATGAACAAAACTTGATACACACTAGATTTGGTGAATAAAAAAGACAAAGCTTGTTGTATCTTGAATCCTGGCTGATGATGAAGGAATATTTGCAATTACTTAACTACTTAGTAGTAGTTTATCAAATGATTTTGAGTATGTTAAAATCTATCAAGCAGTTGCCTGCTTACTGCCGAAAACGTAAAAATTACTAACATAAGTTTAGTACTATAAAATACGAATATTGAAATGCTCCAGTTGGCTCCAGTAGAAAATATTATTAAATAAATTATTTAATAACTTTGTTACCTTAAAGTGAACTCGGGACGACCCCTATCGGGGTATGGGGCAGACACATTTCTGTCTATTTCACTGATCATTTTTCTTTATAGGCAAGTAGGTGGGGCCTTCTGTCCCCTACCCGACCGAAATATTTTTTTAAGTCGTGTTCCGCCGGTATTCGAACCCAGGAACTCTGGTGCTAAACGCATCGCGCTTACCGCTAAGCCACGGAGACGGAAGAGGACTACCTCGTACCTACATAGTACTAACTATGCCATCAAAAAAAAAAGGCTGGCGTTCAACTGTCGATATTCACATAATTCATACTCAGTACAGTCCTTTATTGTATTAATTATACGTCTTCAAGATACGGAGAACATTTCCGGAGTAATAAGTGACTTACAGAGAACCAATAATTAATACATATATTATTGCTTGTTTAATAGGAGAAGGGTTTGTAGGTCAGTGCCTCGGGCGGCGCCCACGATATATGTAATATTGACTGAGAAAAGTGAATTAATTATGATATTTCCTTAAATATCCTGCTTAAGTTTCCTCAATGAACATTTCCTAAGTAGGTACCTAATTATTTTTCTATACACTTTATGATTCTTTGATCAATTAATTGACTAGATATAAGCCAGTAAACTTAAATGGGACTTTATTTATTATTATATCATATTTAAATAATATATAAATATTTGTAAGATACACTTTTTAATTTATTTAATAAAACTATTCTGCGCTTCGCATTGCATAATGTAAGTTAAGATTATTATTGAGTGAAATTACGAAAGATTTGCTTTAAATAAAAATTAGGTAAAAGACATCTTCTTCATTGGGTAATTCTTTCCTTATAAGTAATTGACATTACAATTTCTTGTAAAAATTTTAAATATTTAATTTTTGTTTTAGTACATTTCTGTTTTCATGCTATATGTAATTTAAATTGTTATTTTATATAAGTATAAGAAAAAACTGGTACTGATGTTCATCTGACAATTCTAACGATCTCTGTATCAAATTTGATTTATAATAAAACCTTGATAATGATAAATCATTTCCTTCAAAACTCAACCTCACATTAACGATATTACATTTCGGATTATCAGTTCGCGGTGAGCAATCTCCTCAGAGATGTATTGAAAATCGATTATTACCCGTAAGTGACATTAATCATCATGATGGATTTATGCCGTACGAGAGAGGATAAGTATAACCAATGAGTAGCGAAGTAGACTTGAAATATCTAATCAGATGCCGCTTCTTTCATTTATATTTTTTTCCGTTTTATTCTTTCACTACACTACAGATCTTTGTTCACATATATTTGAAGAATTATTTCCCTATGATCCTTAAGGGTTGTAAAAAGCTTTCTTTATTTTAGTTATCTTCAAAATAACCACTGAGGTTTAAGTTTTATCTTAGTAATTAGGATTAATTCGGGGGTACTTTTACGTTACATATGTATATTACATATGTAATATATAATATGTAAATAACTCGCTGATAATATAGTATAGCTTTCTATTAGTGATAGACATGGGTAACTCAGCGAAATTCCCTGCGCCAACTCAGAAACTCAGGCGCAGTGTAGTGCGTCGGCTCCTTGAGTCAACTCAAAATTGCGCCACGACGCAACAAAATGGGACGCGCAAAGCGAGCAGTGAAACCTCCGAAACGCACTCAACTCCACGCTCATAGTTCACTCAGTGAGCGGGGTACTGCGCCGTGCGCCAATACATTATGAATGAGTGAGCTGACTCACCCTGCGCAGTGAAGCGTGCCGGCGCAATTGCGCCGCGCAGCGCTGTGTTACCCATGTCTAATTAGTGATCGCAGTCCAGTAGTTTTTGAGTTTATTCGTTACAAACCTACATAAAAATAAATCTTTCTTCTTTATAATATTAGTGTAATCTTTAAACTAGCATCGACATTGTCCCTCAATACGGATGTCTATATTACTGGTATATCTTCAATGTTAAATTTCACTTACAAAGTGATATAATTACATGGAATTTAGCTGAAGCTGGAATTTATCAAATACAGTCTGTTAAGTGGTAAGAACAAAGAATGTAGCAAATACGTCAGAACGGAGAAACCTCTCAAGCCCAGCGGAGCACGATAATTGTCACATCATGTCGTGCGCTCACCGGCCCATACGCTTTACATGACTACAAAAACCGAACAAAGGTTGTTGTATAATATCTGTTAATCATGAAGAACTACGAAGTTGACTTTATCTGCACAGCATCTCCCTAAGCTTAGCATTGTCTTTAAATTCATAGTAAATGTATTTTTCTTTAAACAATAAATACATTTAAAAAAAATATCTGATTGTCATCGAAAGATCACATAATTTTGGCGTATTTTCTATGGTTTTTTTTTTGACGTAGGTTTAACCATCACCATTTAAAAGAGCATTCTTGAAAACACAGGTAACAGTCATTCCTGATTTTATTCTGTTCGAATTCATCACATGGAAACAGCTCAAACTCAGATGTCAAAATTGTGTCCTCTGGGCAGAGACGACGAGAGACGTGGAGGCCTTCACTCTACTAAGAGTTTCTTAATATACATTTTAAAAAAAATATATATAAAGGACATAATCATTAATAAAAAAACAATTATTATTATTATATTCAGTACATTTTTTTTGGTAAAGTAGGTAAATTAGTTTTTATTTTTTAATAGTTTTTTCTTATAAATGTTTGTAAGATAGATTTTGATTTATATTAAAGAAATAAAGGCTTTTTTATTTAATTGTATTCTTAAGTTTTATTAGTTAGTTACTTTCCCTTATAGCAGGCACTGTTTAATAACACTGTATGAATATGAATGACCTTCAACACAGTCGTCTGAATGAGTAGAAGTATTACTCTTTTTTACTTTAAGGGTTACTTTAAGAGACCAGTGCGAGTGGAAAATATCGGATTCTCGTCAGCCGCGCGGAGTTACCGTGAGCGACAGAACTTAATTACCTCTTTCAAACTTTTATAATTCAAAACTTGGAGCGAGTTTCGTTAATAATGGGTCTCTTTATGTAATGATAAATTCAGCGCCGCAACTTCCGTCCGGACTTTCTTGTATTTAACACTTTTTAAATGAAGTACAGGACTTTTTAGAATAGTAAGGAATTAAGTTAGAATTTATTTACATTACAGTTTCAAGATTTAATTAAACTAAATAAGAAAAGTAAGTAGTTTAATATTTAATTCTAATCTTTTTCTTGCCTAATTTATTCTAAATATAATGTTAAGTAAAATAACGAGGCAGTTTATACATAACTCACCATTTTGAATTGACCATAGATGGCAAGTAATTGAACCAACGTCAGGGCTTTTGTGTGCATGTTACAGCGTATAAAAAACAATTATTATTTACTAAAATTAGCTTAAACACGATACAAACATTAACAATTTACATTCTACAACTATTGTGTAGGAGTTGTGTGGCATTGTGCGCAAATGGGATACTACTCAAGGTCTTTTTTATATGTACTAGAATAGGGGCGAGTTAATCGCGAGATAAAAGATTCGCGGTCAACCTTTAGGAAAAGAAAAGGATCGATACTTGAAGATCTCGATCGACAAATATAATACTTTTGATATTAGAAGTCGAGTATTAAGTGCAACCATGTTAGATCCCGAAGATATAAAGCGATAATCGATTAAAACACGAGAAAACGGTCGACAAAATTTTGTAGTGGTTGTCATGCTAGGCCGGCAGATCGGAATAGACCTGTTGAAAGTTTACGCAGCACCGATCTTTATTGCATATTACGTAAATGTATGTAGAGTATGAGTATATAAATAAAAATATTCTCCTTGAACAGTTATTCACTTGGCATTTTCCCACAATCTGTTAACCTTCTCAAAGTTGATTTTGAGTTCTTTAGACGAATGTAAGCACAAACTAATTACTCGTAATATTTATCTTGAGCGAATAATCACAGCTAAATTATTGCTGTCGATTTGTTACATGTTTCAATGAGTTTGTTGAGAAAATAATATTAACATTGTCTGTTTGTTGAATGAGTGATGACTGAACTCGTTTCCGTTTAATTAAAAGCTGAGTCAACGTTTCTTTATGTTGTTTTATTTTTAAAGACTGTTTGTTTATTAAACTACAGCAGTGTGCGTCAATATATTACTTATTTGATGCGTTTTCACATCTTGACGGACGTAGTTTAAAAACATAACTTTGAAAAAAGCAAAATCATTAAAACATTTGGTGCAATCTTTACTTTACTTCATGTAAAAAAAACAACAAATAATCCTTGCAAATTTGAATTGTGTCTGGTGCTACCAAAACTAAGAAAATCATAATATAACTTTTTGAGAGTCATAAACATAAGTGATGAATAACACATATCTATAATCAAAAACCGAGCACAGCGAACGATCAAGAAGCTTGTTCTAAAAAAACTAAAAAATATTCTGTCTTCGTCTGTTAAAAGTCGTCACAATTCGCCGAGTCAGCGTGACGGCAGCGTGTCACTCGAACAGTGGGAAACAAAAGCACTTGCGGCGGCCTCTCAGTGAGCCCGAGTGAGCCGCGTTCGTCGTTCCCATTTTATGTTGATGATCCGTGTTTTTCTACTGTTCTTTACCCGAATAAGAGGTTAAAGGAAGTATGCATTTAAAACATCAGCCCTGTGCGGTTCTCAAGAAACAAACATTGCAGTGTTTTAATGAATTACCTTTACATATTAATAACTCTTCACGAGCCGCCCGAAGGAAATTATCTAAATAATGGGAAGTTGCATAAGCATCTATTATGTAGCTCGATAGTAAGAATATAAATAATAAACTAATGACTTTTTTCCATATTTTCATTTTTTAATTTGTCAGGTTTACTAGAGGATATGACCAGACAGACCATAGCTACATTGTTTATTTTAACGACTTTTTTGTCAGATAACAGTGTTGCTAGGATTATATATGTGTATAAATTCGTTAGTTGAATAAACTTCTACGTATTTTTAATGAATAAATGAATCTTAAGAGGTATTGTCAAATTCTGTCGGAAATCCGTTTGTGGAAAACAATACAAGTATTTAATTTTTGCGTTATATTTTTCAGTTTGCGCTGCGATGAAACGAACATCTGCTAGCTATTGGCTCTTTTGTAGTCTGTATAATGTATATACTACAAAAACTATTCTGGTTTTGTCAAGCGTTTTTTAAAGGATCCTTTTCATTTTGACTGCTGTCTCCTGCTGAATGAATCTACATACCTATTCATGTTGATTTCAGTAGGCTGAGTGCTATTGATGTGTTTTTTTTTAGGTTTATTATATTATTTTCCTGAAATTGTAGTGTTAACGCCATCTATCGTCATCAAGACAACAAGCATAAACAAGAATTTTTTTGTCTGTGACTCTCCGGCTGCCGCCATCTTATTATTCAACATTCATTCGAAAATACGTTTAAACGGAAGAACACGTCAACAAAATCAAACAAGCCAGATTCAAAGTAATTCGTTATTTAATTAACGTCGGTCGTTCCTAAACATGTAGCATCCAAAAAGCGTCTATATATATTTTCAATAATATGTCTGGAAATTTTTATTTATACTTTGTTGGATGACGCTCGTATGTGCACAAGCACTTAGCAATATCATGTTGTGAGCTTAACTACATGTGTCTAACTTCATGCGCATAGGCGGTAAATAGGTGATAAACTGGTACATTTTTTTAAAAGAATCGTGTTATTTCTAAATAATTAAATTGAACGTGATAGTGCATTCCAAAATTATTAAGTATATACTCTTATATAACAAAATATTCCTTTCAACGATTGGAAAATGGACCGCTACCACCACTTTCTCATGTCAACGAGAACTAACAATCGCATCATATTCATTACTAGTACCACAAAATATTCTATGTTACTCGCTGGTAATGTAGCTTTCTATTGGTGAAATAGTTTTAAAAATCTATTGAGTAGTTTTTGAGTTAAATCGTAACAAACAAACAAATCTTTCCTCTTTATAATATTAGTACAGATTAGAAAGACAAAACAGGCGGAATAAGATTCTGTGATTCGTCAATCGCAAGGCAAAGATTATTTTTTTATGTTAGATATCGACAGCGGAGCACGAGGTTCACTTGATGGTACATGATACCCCAGCCACATAACATCAGTCACTGATGCGCTGTCGACCTACATTTTACTTCGAGCATTCGAAAATCCATAGCCTGAAACCGAAACGCCCAATTTGCACTTCACGGTTTTTCCATCTATGAACGTTGGTTCGTAACCCGGTCGGAATTTCAATATTCCTCCCACCCAGTCAATGACCGAAGGTATGAACATGGAGAAAACAAGCTTACAGAAAATTATAAGCATCGAACCCACGACCCATCGATGCGCACGGCAAGTGTTCTATCGAACGCGCCAACGAGCCCGAGATTCAACTATGTATACCACAATATACCTACTTACATAGGAAACGAACAGCTATTTAACGTTGCTACGTTCGTCGAGCTATCTATCTATACACAAGCTATCCCTTCTTAATTGAGTGCGATTCATGTCTGGAGGTGGGCCCCAAATAGCGCGTTATTAAGCCCCGATCTAATCTTAATTGTCTACTCTATATACCATTTGAGGCAAAAAGGATTTTGTGTTTAGCGTAATTTCTTGACTCTACATTAAGGAAGCAATTTTTGTGTGGTTATTTTTTGTTATAAGGTTTTTGGTTTAATTTGGTTTTATATTCCTCGCCAGGGGCTGAATAAAGTACGGATATCACGAACTTACAAACCAGCCTAGTACATATCCCAAGATGAGTATCAAGTAGCTACTAAGACAGATTATTATCATAGATGGAAAAACCGTGGAGTGCATATTACGCGTTTCGGTTTCATTCTATGGATTTCCGAATGCTCGAAGTAAAAATTAGGTCGACAGCGCATCATTAACTGATTTTCTGTGGCTATATCACCTCAATATCAAGTGAACCTCATACTCATCTGTCGATATCTGAATTAAAAAAATATATTTTTTTCACTGATTACATTTTTTGATATCATAGTTGAAATGCAATCATTGTTCTTACAACACTTTTTTAGTAGAGAATAACAAAAAAAAACAGAATTAATGACTTTAGTTCATACTAAATAGGAATATTTTGTATTTAAAGCTCACTCTCGGTAGAAATCATTTTTTCCATATGCTCCGATACTGGCACTCCACTTTTTGCTTCTTCTACTTTCAAAAACAATAAATTATAAAGCAACAAAAAATACACCAATAAATGATGCGAGCGACAGTCCGCTGTTCTAATATTAAAGAAAAATATTAACGATATAACAAATTAATTACTAAGCCTACAACCTATAAGTACAACATAAGACCAATATATTATTATTTATTGATAATTAAAAGTTTAGAATAATATAATATCGTATCGTTACGAAATTATGTATACAATTTATATTAAACTGTAATCAATTACTACATATATGTATTACATCGCACGTGTTACAGTAAACACGTAGCTACAATTTGCATCAGCGGAAGTTAATCCTCAGAATTGAGTCAAATTTAATAAGCTGATTGTGTTTAAGCCGCTTTCATTTAATTAAGCCTATGCGATGCATGATTTCGACGCTCTTTTCTCGAAATTCATATCACATTTTCCTCTAAAAATGCATTAATTAAGGCCATTTAGAAGGATTTACATAAAATTCATAGATTTGCCAGGTTTTTGCATAAATAGAATATATTCTATAGGAAGAGAGATTTTACAGAAGAGAGAGCATGGTATTAATGGTAGATGACTCATCTGACAAAAAGTTATTACAGACTACAAGTAATTACTGTCCCCCCTAAGGACATCTGCGTGTAAAGGAAAATCAGTGAAACTGACACCGAAATGAGTCTGCTCCATTCCCCACTAGTGGACTCAGTATTAACTTTTTTTATGGACACCTGCAACATTAGCTTGCATGTAAGTTGCCAGCCTTTAAGGAATTAATGGTCTCTTTTCATTACATTAATCAATTTACTAATAAGTATGAAAAACAAAATATTTTTTTTAACCTTATTTAGATAATGGGGAAAACATACTTTAATACGTCTTAAAAAATTCAAAATTGTTTTATGGGACAAACTTTTACGCTTTTTATAATAAAATCCCTAAAAACTTTTTTAGAGTAAGATGCAAACGGGTAGGTAATAGACGTGATGGTAAGTGTCACCGTTGACTATAGACAATTGCAACACCCGAGGGCTTGCAAGGCCCTCAAAGAAAATTTTAGGCTCGTTTTTAAGGTATTTAGTGACCATTTTTCAATATATAATACAAATGTTTTGAGAAGAAAGAAGATTGGCTTTGGAAATGTTTAAGTAATAGTTTTCTCAGTGATAATACCACACTTTTTAGTCAAAATGTCGAGTCCACTGTTTGTTGTGATCAAATTATTAAATCTCTATACTCCTATACTAATTTTATAAAGAGGAAAGATTTGTATTTTAGTATGTTATGAATAAACTCAAAAACTACTGGGCCGATTTTGAAAATTCTTTCACCAATATAAAGCTACTTTATCAGCGAGTAACATAGGCTATGTTTTATGTATAGTAGATCTACATTACACCCGTGTGAAGCCGGGGCGCGTTGCTAGTTATTATATAAATTTAATTTTGCTGTACTATTGTAAAAGCATTGGACCCACCACTTTACTGGTAAACAAAACAATTATATTACAAATATCTTAATAGTCTTCGCTGTAATGACAATAAAATAATATTATAATATTTACGTATAGTATTCAATTTAAAATAATATACAAAATGAATGATCTTCTAATGTTTATTTCAGATATCAAACATATCTGTTGACCTATTTTTACTTCAAGCATTTCGAATTTCATTGACCAAAGCCAATTCGCAATGTGCATTTGTCCACTTGATTTACCAGGAAATATTTTCTATAATGCTTCAACTAATTGAATACCCGATGTGGTCAGCCTATATCATATTTTTATACAGACCCGCGTTGCAAACAATATAGTAGATTGTTTACCAAGGGAGCAAACCGGTATTTTTAAGGCGAGAGTGTTTCAGAGGAGCGAGGGATTCAAAGTACATCACTCGAGTTTAAAATAGTGTCGCTCCCGAGGTGGAGTCTCTAATTTTTATATCTTCTATGAGAAAATAAGTAAGTGCAACTCATGAAGTAGAATTACGTTTATTTATTTACACACGGCAAAAAATAGGAATCAGAAATAATAATTACAAGTTAATGTTTATTTTTAAGTTTTATCTTAAATCTAAATTATTTGAACAAACAATAACAAAAGAAATAATGCGTTTCGTGCGTTTTTACTTTTACAGAGCTTTTTTTTTAATTTGGTCCGCGTGCGAATTATTTTTGACAGCCTGTAACGTTTTCATACAATGAACATACATACGATCTCCTTGGTGATTGAAACATTTACTAAAAATATCCACTCCAAATTCAAATCATTTTTAATCCCTAGGGATTAAAAAGCTCGCTGTTTACAGCGAAAACTAGTTCTTTTTGAAAAGATGTGATAAAAAATAATTTGTGACTTAAGGCAAATATTTTATTCTTCGTTATCTAAATTCTAATTTTCCTTAAATACGCCGCGTACATTTCGTTATGTGACAGAATTACATTCAGCGTCAGGTAGGATACTCTTTGTATGCAAATTCTTATTTGCTATGAGACAAAAACTCGCACAATCGCGAGGGGACTAAGTGCTTTGGAGGAGTCTCAGTGATAGCGGAATATAAAAATACCATTTTTAGTGCGATATTTTGTCATGAATTTTAATAAAATCAGTAAAAATTACAATCGACGGGCTCTTTCCTGCGTTCGGTAGAACACCTGCCATGCGCATCGATGGGTCGTGGGTTCGAATCCCACCGGGACCACATGATTATAATTTCATGTAAGCATGTTTTCCCCACGTTTGATAACTTCGGGCATAGATCGGGTGGGAGGAATATATAAATTCCAACCGCCGTTCATAGATGGAAAAACCGTTTGTTGCACATTGCATGTTTCGGTTTCAGTCTATGGATTTCCGAATGCTCGAAGTAAAAAGTAGGTCGATAGCGCATCATTGACTGATGTTCTATGGCTGAGGGATACCTCAGCCATAGAACATCAGTCAATGCGATTTTTTAGGTGATAACCTACCGTAAAAAAAAATCGCTAGGAGTGAAGCTCTTACCTTTTTGTTACAATTTTAAGTGAAAATTCATACGAAATACATTCAAACATTCCGTCGATCTGAATGTTGGTTTTGATAAGCAAAATATTTATTAATTTTATACCAAATGTGGTCACGAAGAAAGAGATAATAAATAATATACATGATTTCAAGTACATAAAAATACTGACCGTTATTAATACATACATAATCACATTGAATTAATTTATCTAAAAAAATATTACTCGTGTCAGCTTTATTACCAAATCTAGCTTATTACTAGAAAATTTCAACGCACGTTACACTTGTTTCCGTACACCAGAAAATATATAATTCATCAGCTAAAAGGACACATAAATGAGATTTATTTCCATTTTTATTCTATACTTTGCATTTTTGATTATTTTATACATATTATTTATTTTTTATGACGTGTTTGAGAGGTGTCAGTTGTGACTGATGATATGGCGAGTGGAAGAAGAGAATGGAAAATGAGAACATACTGCGCCGACCCCAAATAAAAAAAGGGAACAGGGCAGAAAGAAGAAGATTCTATAGCAAATTTTTATTTATTTTAATTTTTATTTTCCAAAATACGTGTCCGACTGAGATACCATGATATTAGTTTTAAAGAGTAATACACACTAAACTTACCACAGTATTTTTTTTCAGTAAATATGAATAAAACGAAAGAATATTAACAATAACCTTTATTATACCGGTATAACTCCCATAGTAAATTAACCGGTATTCAGTCCCTGATATTAATGTCAAAATCGATACACCGCTTATTACTTATATCTCAAGCTTTCTGAGTGGTTTCAAATGAATTTCAATCTATGTAGTTTTGGTGTCCTCTAACCCATGTGCGTCCATGGTGAGCGTGTATTACATAATATGTATATCTAATTACAAAATCAACCGCAAAGGATATCCCTTAGTTAAATCGGCCATTACACGAACCATTACGTTCTAGACAGATAATTAGCGAAACTGCATGTTCCGTAGTTACACAGGTTAATAGTGCCATTGAGCTACAATTGTACGGGATTTTTAAATTAAAATTCTTTGTAATATTCCTTAAAAGTACTAGGAATTCTGTTTTGAGACTACTTCAATATTATAGCGAATAAAAGATTGAAACCTTCTTTTTTATTGGACGAGCCGTAGAAACTTTTTCAGACATTCATTTATCTGCAGTTTGTGTTTTTTTTATTCGAAATAACATTTTCCTTTTAGTAAATTTAACAATTTATTTTATATTTTATTACCATCTCAATACAATTTATCTTAAAGCATGTTTAAAATACTTTAATTATAACATATATTTAATTTATTTGTTACATATACATATACTTATTATTTTGTGGTCAATGTTTCTAGAGTAATGTGCTAGAAAAATTTGTTTAATAAGGTGTTAACTGTTAACAACAGTTTTATCTATATTTATATTCTAGTCAAATATCCATTTTCAGTGTGATCGATTAATGTCTTAAATTAATTTAAAATTAAGCACTCTCAACAAACTTTTTTTTTTACAAATATACTTATAATACTTATAATAATGAGAAGTAGTAATATTTTGTATATTCAATAACCCATCTGGTTGTACGACAAAACATTCAGAATGTTTATAACTATGTACTAACTGTAATGATTTATTGCGGAATTCCTTTATAATGTGTCTGAAACTAGCCATTAGCGTTCAAAGGAAATTATAACAACGATAAAATAAAATTCAGAATTTATATTGTTTAAATGCTCGGAGAGATTTATAGTGGATGAAAAACTATTTCTCTTTGTTTCGCTCACTTTGCTCATTGCTTTGTTTAAAAAAAAACAAAAATGCATACGTGATGAGGCATTTAAATTACGCTTGTAAACACTGCAAAGGTTCGGAATAACAACCTACGGTTCTAAAGCTTAGCGTACACTGTAATTGTTGTAAAGTTTTAAATGGGCTCATTAGCGCAGCGATAGGTTGTTAATTCAATTTCTACGGTATTTTAAATTGTTAACATATGATATACATATTCTTTTAACATTATTTTTTGAAGTTATACTTCTTTAGGCGCGTTATGAAAAAATGATGAGAGTGAAATTTTAAGATGCGCGCGCATCTGTGACACAAAATTAACAGTATGAAGTTGGCTACAGATGACCTGCGCGCGCACGATGTACCAAAAAAACGACATGATGAAGTTGGCTACAGAATAGAATTTGATTGATTTTAACATTTTGCTTCGATATTTACTGCAGTTTTGTTTTTTAAAATTTTTCTTCAGACGCCAAAGAAGTATAACTTCTTACGCGTATACATAAGTACCTACACACATACCTTTTTCTATAACTTCAAATATTATTAACATGGAGGAGGAACGTCAAATTAGAATTAATTATTAATAGATGACTTTTTTTAACGTTGGGAAATCCATTTATATCCCCTCGCGCTGGGGTAAGATTGTAAAGTGACGCGAGGTTATGGGGGCAAGGCCGAAAGTGCAATGCCCTACCCACTAAAACCGAATTGCCCCATCTGTTCGCTGAGGGCGAAGGATAACAGATTAAACGATGCCCTGAACTGAGCTAAAGCTTACATTTTTTATTCAAAGCGTACAAGGGTCTTAGCTAGGTCGTCGTCGGAGTAGTTCAAGACGTTACGCGTTCTCCTCCAGCGGATTGTCGGATTGGAAGAAGTCAGTGGCCCGGGCCAATAGTGCCTTCTTAAAAAGCACCACCGTTTTCAATGACGTTTAATCCTGCTAATTCAGTTGTAGCTGCAATCGTACAGAAGATTAATGATTAACTTTTTACGAAAATGCGATCACTAAAGCAAACATACGTCTATCTCCTGCCACGTATACACAGGAATTCACTTACTAACGTAATTTATTACGGAATTTCGCTGTTAAATGAGCGATAATCCGAAAATTTCCCCAGTCCGGACCTTTACGATGTGGGGAGGCATAAATTCAACGTTACTTCAAATGAGGTTAATATAAAGGCATTGTGCGAAATGACTGTGTTTAGGCGGGCGCCTTTGTCGAGCGTCTTTTAGGTGCTATGATAATTTTTATGTGTTTACTCGCTTTAGTATTAAAATAGTTTAGCGAGAACAGTAGTTAATATTGTCTTTTACTAACGCAAGTATCACAGATTTAAATAAAATACTTTATAACGGATTAAAAGATGATTTTTTATTTATATGATTTATGCTGACGTTTCGGATGCTTTTCAGCATCCATCATCAGCATTTTTCAGCCTGCCGTTACCAAGGTTGCTGAAAAGCATGCGAAACGTCGGCATAAATCATAGAAATAAAAAAATCGCCTTTTAATCCATTATAAAGTATGTATAGTTTTTTTTAATTAAATGAATGCAATGACTGCTGTTGTTGGACAAGCTTGTTACTACTAAGTTTAAGTTTGCTTCTCGATAAATAATTATATGTTTGTATTTATATGTTGATATCATATATTGGTTCGTTTTAGTATGTCTTATATACAAGGCTTAATAAATTTACAGCACCTTTTATTGTAAATGGGAACCTTTCTGCGGATTTGTAATAGTGGTGGTTACCTACCATCAATAAATCAGTCTCCACCTTCATATCTCCTCAGGAGCTCACCTCCTATCTCGTCTGCAAGATTGATCACTAATCATGAGGCAACCTCAGTGCATACAACGGTGCTGGTAATTATCATACGATTCTGTACGATTGCCCACTCTACTTTTATAAATTTGAATATTTAAAATCGGTTTAGGAGATCCAGAGATTACTCCCTACAATATTTTTTTTTTCACCTTGGGTTACATTATTCAAGTTTTAGTAGGGATTTCTAATTATTTATGTAAATACTTGGTGAAGATGTAGCTTTCTAATGACGAAAAAATTTTTAAAATCGGTCGAGTAGTTTTTGAGTAAAATCATAACAATCAAATCTTTTCTAAGGATAAGGGTAATATTAATCTTCTAAATTCTAATGAGTTGTTACTCTCGATAGCATAATATGTACTTCTCTTATAAAAATAGTATGAGTTACATACATTACATATAACGGAGCTTACGAGTATATCTTAATTTGAATATATTTTATTCCAAGATATCTAACCCGACATCAATCTATGATTGAAGTTCAACATCCTATCTAAAGTTTATTGACAATTGTTCGATAAGACGCCTAGACCAGCTGGCAAATTTCAAACTTTGAAATCCCAGTTATACAAGTATTTGAGCGACCTTTAACCTCCGTAATATTTAGTGTCGAGTACAGGTTGTTTGTTCAGATAACACAACCCTCAATGACTTCAAACAGCGGTATACATTTGGGGATACATTTGAGAGGTTTCTACGTCAACCTTATACTAATTAATGTTCAAAGTAGAAAAATGTGAAAATACATATTTCATGTCACTGAAATAATTATTTGATTGTATGGAGTACCTTAATTAAAATATTGTCAAAATTTTCGCGAATAAATATACGTACATCAATAGTTGTTTTTTTATGTTAGATATCGACAGGCGAGCATGAGGTTCACTTGATGGTAGGTGATGGTGATGTTGAAATTGATGTAATAGGATGAAAAGAAATTCTGGGAAGTTTACTTAATTTCATGAATAACAAAAATTGAAAATTTAATTGTTTTTTTTTTAAATTATTTTTTTTTTAAATGCTGACAATAGATATGATATATTCTGGCTTCAATATACCACCTACCATATTCCCAGAACTTAGCTCCTAGTGATTTTCAGTAATTTACAAAAAATCACGTGTATATTCGTTAAATTAAACTTTATGATGACGGTTATGGCTGCCGTAGACGAATTTTCCGATGATAAATAAAAATACGCAAGGAATAAGAAAGTCAAATAGGTACCTATTATTCAGTGCATTCAGAAGTATATAGAATAATTCTAAATGCATTTAATTAGAGGGACATTGTGGAAAAAAAATAATATTTTGTAGTCATTTTTTACGTAGGCACGTAATAAATGTTGCCATGAAAAATAAATATTCGTTTTTATATTTAAATTGATAATGAGTTGCGATAAAACGATGATATTAACTCCCAGTATAACCATCACATATTATATTATAAATAAATACCTACTACACAAATGATGTGGGCATATTTTATTGGTTCTATACGTATAATGTATATATTGTAAAACATAGTTTCTAGTATGTTAACAAATTCTATCGCGTTTAAAGTTCAAAACATGAAAGCGGTGTGAATTTCCTATTCAATGAAGCGAATCAAATAAAGCGTTTGCTTTTTGATACTGAAATAAATGTTGCCATTTCTGAAAAAGATACGTTAATATTTTTTATTGACGTATAGCTTTTATGTATAATATTGTCTTTTATGCAATTAAAAATAACTCTAATGATAAATATATAATATGTCAATTGAATCTGAAAATATATAAAGATCTAGGATATAATCAAGTCAACCTCGATGTCTGGCGATCCACAACTGCGCGCTTCCTAAGGCTCTTTTTGCAACGCACAATCACTCTGTGGAATCAACTCTCGCCGGCGGTTTTTCCGAACCGATGCGACTTGGGAACTTCAAGAAACGAGCCTATTCTCACCTTATAGGCCGGCAACCAATCCTCAAGACCTCTGGTGTTATGAATATCTAGTGGTATTGGTAGCCACTTACGATCTGCAGATGACACGCCTGTCCGTTTTAATATAAAAAAAATACTTATTAAGAATTATTATTAAACTTAAAATAATAAATATTAGAGACCACTGTTCTACGTTACGGTTCCCAGTAGAGATGAAACATATTTATGATACAAGGTTTAAAAACCAGGGCTTCGCATGGAAGTAGGGCTCCCTGGTACGATCGGGAAAAACTTGCAAGTATGAAAGTATTAGCTATTCAGGTGTTATTGAAAATACTTGCATAGAATAAAATTCTTTTAAATTATTTTTTACAGACACATTTGTGTTCTTTATTTTTAAGTTTATATGAATCCTTTTCCTATGCAAGTATTTTTAGTTTGGTGACTTCGGAGTTAGAAGTACCGCCCGAAAAACCAGTACGAATTAGACCATAAACTTAATACTGCCAAATATTTTCAAGTTATTAAAAACCTGGTTTTCGAACCTGGTATTTTTACGGACTCTTACTTGGGAGTTGGGAGCTTAAGGTATTGAATTCCGTAAGTATATCTCATCGCTAGTTGCTTCGACAATTCAGACACCAGCTCCGGGCTCCCCAAAAGCATGGGTCAGGCACATACTAATGTTGCATATTCATAAATTCCTATTAAGGAATACTATTTGTGCCGATCTTTAGTGATGTGTATTATTTTAATTAAATAACATATTAGCATGTAGGATGACCTTTATCGGAATTAATTATGATACTCGGTGGGCGCTACAATATAAGGAATATCGGTGATATTAATTTACAATACTTTTTGATAATAATTAAGAACACCTTAACTTCTTAAAGAAAATACTTAATAATCGATAATTAAGTAACGCCCGATCACACTTATTTTGAAGAATTCATGAGTGATTCATAGAGCGATATGACGGCTTCTTTCAAGATGGCCGCCTCGCTTCCAAAGCCGCGATACTTCGTTAGATTGACAGATACCGCCAATTTTGAGCTAAATTTACAAGGATTTTAGCAATAATCATAAGATTTTACTTTTAATTATTTCCATACTATCGGAACGACCGGAAATTAAAAAAACAATCCAAAATATACGTATATTTTTCCTACGTTAAACTTCATAGCCTAATGCTCATGCTGTAAAGAGCAATAGCGGGAGAAACATATAAGAAGAATATTGTGAAGCAGTTAAATTGTCAGCGTCAATAATTAATAATAAATAGCGTTGAAGAGGCTTCCTTCATAAGGAAAAATAATTACGATTTTTTAATTTTTTCTCGCGCCTATTGTTTCATATAATAAAGCATTATACATTAACGGTGTTCATATAATTGCGCTTCGTGAGTCCCGGTGCAGTTAAACTCAACTACAACTGCGCTAATTGGGGCGTCCGTCTGTAACACCATCAACTGTCTTTGTTTCCGAAAACGAATTTCACTTCTAATTATTTGAAGCAGCAAGAGTTGTTAGCTAAACTTAACTTCAATATATTGTTCGTGTTCGTTTGAAACAAGGTCTTATACGGGCTTATTAAAAAAAATATAACTCTCGCGGGGCTACTTGTATATACATAACTAGCGACCCGCCCCGGCTTCGCACGGGTCTAGATTTTTTGACAAAAAAAGTAGGGGTTGTATGTATTTTTAATGCCACATTATAAAAAAATAGAAATTAAAAATTTTATCTAAAAAATAAAAAATAAAATTAGGGGTGGACTACCCCTAACATTTAGGGGGATGAAAAATAGATGTTGGCCGATTCTCATAGATACCGGATAAGCACAAAAAAAATCATCAAAATCGGTCAAGCCGTTTCGGAGGAGTATGGCAACGAAAACTGTGACACGAGAATTTTATATATTAAGAAGATTATAAACATATAACGCAATTATTTTATACATATATCAGACTTCTTGTGTACGATCCTTGCATATCACTTTCGCTTCCTTCACTTTCATACACGCTCGTCGGCTTTGAGTACTCTTGACCTGGCCCTTTAGAAGATCCTATTAATTTACCGGAGAAAAATTCACCATTTAAGTTCACAAGCAGCAGTGAATTCTGACAATTTGAAATATGTCCAGCGATATTTATATAATCGAAGTCGAAAGCCGATTTCTCTTGACTCTTGTAAAATTGATTGTTAATTATTAATGTTTATAGGATAAATACAGCCACATATGGTTAGTAGAACTTTACTATATTGAAAACGGCGTTCGAATCGTCACCTTTGGTCCATAAAATTATAACAAAATAATAAGGCTTATTATAATTTGCTTACAGCGATTTGCGACACACATTTACATTAGCTTGACGTGAATATACATATTATATAACGTGTTCTATGAACAGCAGGATTGATACAACGCGCAACGGTAGAACTCAATTATGCCGCTTTATATAGAAAATTTTACTTTACATAGTTTTTACTTTATGCCTAACAACACATAATAACTACTATAAACCTCACCTGTAAAGAGAAACAACATTTAATGCTATTATATTATATGTATCACATATTTCATTTAATTAACTAAAGATTCTACAATATAACCTATTTAATCTCAACACGACTTAACTCATGTGTCAAATGTCAAACGTCAAAAAATACGCGGGCAATTAAATTATTATGTAGGTATTATTATTTTCGCCCATAGGGCAGGCTAAAGTCTTTCGACCATACCGCCTAGTCTTACGTTATATTTTCCTTATATCTTTCTTTAATTATGTCTTACGTTTCTCCAAAATGTAAAACGGAGGCAATTAAAATATGAATGAAGGATAGCCCAAGGACAGCAGACTACATTTACACATATATAATTTTGTTTATAAACTTTTTACTCAGTTTTTCAATAAAAAAACATAAAAAATGAAGCATCCAAAGTATATCGTAGGCTATTTTTAAGTTATTACTAGATTTTAATTTCACGAATTGAGCTTACCGAACTGAAAAGTAATATTTTATAATTAACATCCCAAGACGGTTGCTGGTTCGGTAAATCGCTTCAACAATGGAACTCCAGACAATAATTTAAGATGGAAGACTTACTGTTCTGAGTAGTCCCTTGAAGCCTGTGGTCGACCACGTTTCATTTTACTTCTTAATGAAATGTCCACTTGTACTTATTAATTAATTATAGAATTTTAATATTTGTGACCGAGCGCGGTCTTTCGAATTGCATAACAAAGAAAAAATGTTATGTTGGTAGGAGGTAGGTACGATGGTACACTGTTACCAACCATCAAATACTACGTCTACTGTATTAAAATATAACGATTGGCGCAAACACGAGTAATAAAATGGTAAGTATTTGTCTAAAATAATTGGTAGCTCTAAAAAAATAAACATGTCATTTCAAGGTACCTAATCTTCATATCAACTTAAGTAATCATCTGTATCAGCGCTGATATGTTTATAATTTTGAGATCGAAAAGCCTGAACATTTTTCAGTTCTAAAAATACGACTGGGAAAACCCAGTTAGAGAAAAGTACTTTTCTCTAACATACATACACACACGTATATATGTATATGTATATATGTGTGTATCTGTGTGTGTGTGTATTATGTGCTGGAGCTGGAAAAGCACGAGATCATACTTGAAGTGGACGCATTAAAAGATCTTATCTTACTAGACAATTCGTAATTTCACAATATTACTCAGTAAGTTTGGCTATGATAAATGATACGTATAGATCCTGAGGTCGGAGTAGGACAAAGGGCCACGATCCTACTCTGACATATATATTCGTGCAAAGTCCTTAGGGACACTTTCCCATTTTCGACTTAATAAATGTTACTATTACGCGAAGAAGAAAATGTCATCTTTGAGTGTTTGAATGTAATTAATAATATACCTCTTACGCAGTTTGTTTTATATAAAGTGCCTCTTAGATAGATACATTGACAACTGGGTGATATTGTAGATATAATTAAGATATAATTTTTTTTAACTTATTTTTAATTGGTCTTCAGTCCATAACATTTTTCTGTCAATAACCGACAGACGAGCGTTTGGCTAACCTGATTGTAGGCGATACATTATCCATAGGACATCAATCAATGATGCTCTGTCGACCTATTTTATAGTTCGAGCATTCGGAAATTCATATACTGAAACCGATACTCGTAATATGCATTTCACAGTTTTTCACCTAAGAGTTCGGTGGTTCGTTATCAGGTCGGAATTATGATATTCCCACCAGACGTGAGGACAATATGCTTTAAATACATAATACAATAAAATAAACATGTTATACCAGAGGGATTTTTAACCGCGACCGATTGGAATGCAGGGTAGGTGTACTACTCAAGGCGCCAACGAGCCCGTCACAATATACATAATGATATGAACTATACATGGTTGAGATAAATTTATTACGATAATAAGGTATTCGAATTCAATTCAAAATCTTTATTTGCAATATTAATTATATGCTTGGGTTCAGTCAATCTGCCCGCAGATTGAGCGTGCAAAATTAAAATTATTTAAAAAATGACTTACCACATTATCAGTTAAAGGAAGTATATAATTAGGTTATTTAACCTAATTATATACTTCTACGTAAGATACAGTTTCCTCTCAAGAAAAGGTATCATTATACATGAAATTAGTATTCTCTTTTCGAACTCGGTTTCGTGCGCGGACGAAAAGGCTTATACTGTAAGGATTTACGGCTTTTGTGAAGGATAGAAGTTAATCGCACTGATTCAGGTTCATGAATGTTATCAGATAGTTCTACTTATACTAGCCTCATTCAATCTACTCTTAAATAATAAATAAAGTTTGTATTGTAATTGATTTGAATTTGTTTATCGACGTTGGAAAGCTACCTTATAAAAATTAGCTGAAGTTATATTTTGATAAAAAATATTTTATTAGAATTTGTATATTTGTTAAAGATAGAAACGCTGTTTGTTGGCTCCGCTCATTAAATTGTCAAGTTTATGGGAATAAGACATACACCAATTAATTAAATGTTTAAATTAATTTAGTAAAATAGACCGTGACCACGGTTGCTGAAAAGCATCCGAAACGTCGGGATAAATAATTTAAGCAATATAAATAATAAATCGCCTTTTAATCCGGTATACAGTATTTTATTTAAATGTGTAATACTCGCGTTAATAAAAGACAATATTAACTTAATTTAAGTGTGTGATACTCGCGTTAATAAAAGAAATTATTAATTGTTAAGTAGTTCTTAGGTAAATACATATTATGTACTTATATATTTTTTTTATTCTTAACCTTTATATATAAATCGTAATGAATGTATTAATTCTGAGGGGTTCGTGCTGCACGGATACATACTTGATTCAGAAAGTGCTATTAAGTTTTCTAGTGATAGTAATAAGCTATATAGGTCTATACGTATATATATTTCGACGGGCTCGTTGGCGCGTTCGGTAGATCACCTGCCGTGCCCATCGATGGGTCGTGGGTTCGAATCCCACAGGGACCACATGTTTATAATTTTCTGTAAGGATGTTTTCCCCACGTCTGGTAACTTCGGGCATTGATCGGTCCAGAGGAATATTGAAATTCCGACCGCGTAACGAACCACCGTTTATAGATGGAAAAACCGTGAAGGATTTCCGAATGCTCGAAGTAAAATATGGTCGACAGCGCATCATTGACTGATGTTCTGTGGCTGAGGTTTCAGCTACCATCAAGTGAACCTCATGCTCGTCTGTCGATATCTGACATAAAAAAAGCTCTATAAAGTTATTTGCGTTTCAATCGAACAAAGACTTTTTTCTTAAGAATATAGGCACCAATGGTTATTATGTCAAAGACATTATAATTCTAGCCGGAGAATATACTTTTTCTAATTTTGGTAAAAATATTATAAACATATTACATTACATTATTCTCATTAGTACAATATTATTTTCAACAAAACGTCTTCGAAAACATGAGATATAATAAGGAGCACCTTTTGTATCGAATTTCTTGTATCTTGTTAGAAGTCGGAGCAAGATTTAATATCGAGCAATATTCGGACTGAGACAACAATGCCATAGGCAGACAATCGCTTTTTTCGACGTCACAAAGACTGATATTCTGGAAAATCTTACGAAAGATAGGACTCAGACAGATAATGAAAACTTTGTGAAATGTAGACGCTCCATTAAGCTTATTTTTAAAAGTTGATGGGTCTTGCAAAGTTCTGTTATCTGTGGTTTGTCTTTGCCTTTGTGAATTTTTTTTGTAATTTTTAGAAAAATCTGTAATACTATTTAAATGTTAAAGTTATATATAATCTGTACTACTATCGAACATAGGACGATTTATGCGAAAAAAAATACGATAATTCAGATATATATACATATAATAAAAGGTTTCATCAAAACTGATTAAGCAGTGTTGTAAAAATATAAAAGTTAACTTAAATACTTACATTTTTAGTATTTTTCGATTGGAGCATTAAGAAGAGAGCCTGTTCCTACCTCAAAGGTCGGCAAGTGGCAACGCATCTGCAGGTTTTCTCGTATGTCGTGTTTGCTTCCATGATTTAAACCGCATATTCATTGCCATAGCCAAAAATAAATAAGTGAAATTACTACCAAATGAAAATAATTTTAGTAACGGTACTTATATTCAAAATAATAGGATTAAATAGCGATTTATTCATAGTTACTACCTACGCACATATAATATATAAAATAACGCGTCCTCACATTTTTTTTCAATTTTATTACGATATCTACGGCTGACCCGAAAACGAGCACTGGTGCTTACAATTTATTACTAATACTCTTATCGTGTATATTGGTATCAAAATAAAACGTAGAGGTTTATTTTATACAACAGACAAGTTGCCTGATGGTAAGTGATCACTACACGTTTTGAAATGAAACGAAATATATTTCAATTATCATCTAATGAAAGAAGAATACATCAATATTTAAGTAACTTTTTATATTATACTAGCGACCCTGGCTTCGATAAGGTGCAATACAAAGAAAAATGTCTGGCCTTTGTTACTAGCTGATAATAATGTAGCTTTCTATAGGTGAAAGAATTTTTAAAATCGTTCAAGTAGTTTTTGAGTTAAATCGTAACGAACAAACAAAAAAATCTTTTTATTATATTAGTATAGATAAATTTAGAAAAAGACGTACCTATATGTATTGCAAGTATAAGGATGTCAAATATTTCGTTTATATCATTCGTTTTGGAGCATTCACGTTTCACATTCTGATTTACTATAAATTCAAACATAGATATTAACCAATCAAAAAGCTTATATTCAGTATAAGGCAATCTAGCAAATAATAGATTACCTACAAATCAATTATTTCAAATCGATATGTAATTATTAATCTATTAGATTTACATAATTAGAGCCGCAATTAGGTGATAATACGAGAGTTTAGACCGCTTGCATACAAATGGGCAACGTTGGGTTAACATGTCAAATGCCGCACCGCAATATTAAAACCAATCGAGTATAGGTTATACTCTAGTAAACTTAACTTAAGTAAATACCAAAAAATAAGCTGTATTAATTTTAGTGAGTTGCAAACCCCATGCGTCCATGAGGTAGTTACCTAGTTACTAGGCAATGACTGAAAATATTCTAGCTGAAAAAAGTGTTGCCTTTTTTTGGACATAAAAATTGGAGGATGATTGAAGACGGCACGTAAGGTGAAGAACAGAAACGCGAGTGGTGATTCAAATGATATAATGCAGTTGACTAAACTTTGGTTTGCCATCTTGATCATATTATGCTGAGTCTAGTGGCCAATATAAGGAAAAAAATTAAACAGTCATTTTTTTTTCAATATTGAGTTATCTGAGAATTCAGAATCTGCAAAAAAGAAGAATCTACCAGTTTTACCTCTATTTAAAATTTTACGCAGAAACGTATTTTTTCATATTGAATAACTTTTACCATTAATTAATATTCGATACATTATTGGAGGGTTGGTGTTATTTCATGTTTTACTTAAGAGTTTTAATTAGAATCAGAACAATAGAATATCCGTCATAATAATGAAATATGCTTTGATCCTATGTAATTTCAACTCACTTCCGATTATTGTTCAAAATATAGAGGCCTTATAAAGGCCGGACAGAAGTTGAATGGACAGAGAGCGTAGCCTTAGGGTGCCGATCTTTGATATTATGGTATCCTAAATCTCCTTTAAATTAAGAATAGAAAAAGAATAAGAATAAATTTATTAGGTACAAAACAAACAAACAATAAGAAAAAAAATACAAAATAAATAATACAAAAATATAAAAATGAAAAATTTGTTTGCTAGCTACCTAAATGGTGAGGCACAAGCACAACGCATCATTATAGGCACAAGACTCACCTAAGGCTTCTGTACCTGACTGACATATTATGTCTATCCAATGCTCTTATCAATAAGGCTTTAATACGAGGAAGTTTCGGTAAACGTTACAGGTAAAAGTTTAATCGATCTCACGCGTAGAGAGCCTGCATTTTGCTAGAGTTTATTCTTTTTAAAGAATGTGAAGGTAGGAAAGGTATGCGTTTGCTGTTTTGGCGCGCAAGTTTGAAGCACGTTCGCGAAGTTTACAGTAGAGCACTTGGATTTTATGCTGGATTGTAAAATATTTTTACTGGTCGTAAGAATAAATGTGAATAAAAATCTGTCTAAATATGGCATTTTTATAACCATACTTATTCTGACCATTACATTAAGGTTGGCAAAGGACCTGCGAGTCCTCTGGTGTTTCAGATGTCTATGGGTGATCTTCGGCATCCGGCTGTTGGCCCATTGCCCCAAAAAAAAACTAAGTTAGATAGAACAGTTCCGTTTTTTCTTCAAAAAATTTAGGACACTTTTTGTAGAAAATTGTATAATATCATCATAAGTCAGTGTTACAAAATGAATTCTCAAATTATTTTAAAACTAAGCGAAAGAATTTTGACAATTTACATTATTTGGATGCTGTTACTTATTTTTTCGTTTAAAATGGTATCTTTTTGAAATAAATTATGCCAGTGTTGCGATAATTAATAGACAGCGTGGTCACGGATCATGATGGACACGTACTTTACGAATAACCTGAGGAAAAAGCAGCGCCTTTAAGTCAGACTGGCTAAGTTAATGTACATACACTTCTTAATAAGAATATCACAAAACTACTAACCTATTGAATCGCGTCTATACACAGGAAACCAATGAGAAAAGTTTTAAAAGCATGTCGTTAATTCAATCGTAGTTGCGAGTGACCGAACAATGAGCGCAATTTATATCCGGCTCTCAAATCTGGTTAACCGATACCGGAAGTCCATTAAAAGTGTAATTAAAAGGGATTGAACTTTATTAACTTGTATAAGCTTTTGTAAGTACTTTATGACTGAAGACGTTCATTATAATATTAGAAATCATACCAAAAACCTTCCAAAGCTTATTAATTAATGATAAAGAATATCTGAGTGCAGTGTTACTCCGATGTAAAAATAGAAAAAAAAAACCTGTATAGGGACACCCTAATCAACTAGCAGTATGGAATATAATTTACGACCTATTCTTATACCCACTATATACATAAAAATCAAACATACATAATTAAACAAATTCATAAAAATCGGTCGAGCCGTTTCGGAGGACCGCGTCGTAATTCTGATGGTGAACTGTAACCTAAAAAGTAAACTTTTTAATCAGGAATGTATATTTAATACCATTCTATTAAGACAGCAAAATACGAAATCTTACAAATCAAACAAACAAAGTTTCTAGTTACAATTTAAACTTATTACTCAGTTTGTAACCCAAATGAACAGTAGTTTAGTATAATTATGTTTTGTTAGTGTAATTAAAGCCGCTGAAGTTGGTTATAGCATTGTCTGAGATACGTGATACCAATTATCTGGCAGTTTATTATACACGTGTTTCATACAAACACAATATTATTACAACTTAAACCGTAGCAAGCTGCTTGTACCGTATATTGTAGACACCTACACTGTAGCGAACTGTACTGCCTTGTAGAATGCTACGTCGTAGCATTGACAATATCATCTCTAAATAATTTATAACATTTTGAAAACAATATAACAAAGAGGCTTAATTATGGCAGTTTTGAAGTTATCTATCTATATATATATATAAAAGAAAGTTGTGTTAGTTACACCGTTTATAACTCAAGAACTGAGTACCGATTTTAACGATATCTTATTTGTTGGATTCCTCTATGTCGGGAATAAGATATAGGCTATTAAAATATTGGAAAAAATCAGAAAAAAAATATATGCATAAAATTAATTATGAAATAAATTAGATTCGAAACTCCGCCATCTTGACAGCTCACGTCATGCATTCTTAGCTTTTTTGGAATAACAGATGTCTACTGCAAATCAGTGACATATTAGACAATTATAGTGGGTAAATGGGCATATTCAAATTTAAGAATAATGATATAATTACGAAGCCAAACAGCAGAGCAACGTCTGCGGAGTCCACTAGTATAGAATAATAATTATTAATCGATTTGCAAATGTAAAAGGTTAATTTATATTATGAAATACAATTATACCTTTAAAAAGGTTGATGCAAGCGTGGAGCCTACCTTATTCATTATTTGACTTGAGAACTCATATTATAATATGTGTACTTAGCGATTTTTTTAAATCAAATGACTACAATGCCGCATCAGTGATATATTTTTTTGGACACGAACCTTTCAATAGAAATAGTTATCCTGTCAATAGAAATAGTTTTTGTAATTTTATCGTTAGCAATTTAGGTTTCCAATCGTTAGTTTAATAACCAATTTATTAAAAGACAATTTAGTAGGACTTAAAAAGTTTATTTGCAAAGTCTTCAAAGTGGCAGATTATTATCCGTAAGATGCTAACCCTTGGGAATGAATTGCTCGAATTAGTTACCACGTCTTTGGTATTAGATTATTGTGTGTCAGTTTATAGTACAACTAGTGTGATAATAATCTAAAATTAAAAGACAGAGAAGGATTTTCGTAAATTAACAAACTTAGTTATTATAGTTAGTTACATTTACACACCTATCGTACTTTATTTTGTCTTTTTTTTATGTCAGACATCGACAGACGAGCATGAGTTCACTTGATGGTAGGTGATACCTCAGCCACAGATCAGTCAATGATACGCTGTCGATCTAATTTTTACTTCGAGCATTCGGAAATCCATAAACTGAAACCGAAACACGCAATATGCACTTCACGGTTTTTCCATCTATGAACGGTGGTTCGTTACCCGGTCGGAATTTAGATATTTTATTATTTTTGTAATAATAATTACTATTATTTCGTTAATAATACATGTTCTATCGATGTCTATGTCTACAAAAAGTTTTAATCACTTAAACTATTTAAAACACGCACAAAGATCAGCTTATACACTTCTGTAACAGAATAATGGCGGCCAGGAGCGGAGGATGGAAAGTTTTCTTAGTTTTATGACGTTAAGTATACTCACGATCTTTTTCGGTTCATTGCTTTCATTCTTTTATCTCGATCAATTGGTGAACTATCGAAATATATTGGTAACGTTACTTGTCTTCTAATGAAAAATAACTTGTTCCTTTCCCTGCTTTGTTCTCATTTTATTTCGGATCGGAGCAACATGTTTCGCTTTCCACTATCTTCTTTCACTCGTCAACGTATCATCACAACTTAAAAATTTATAATTCTATACACATGTAATCAATATTCATAACTTTTGAAATATATGCTTTTTATTTCTCCTTATAACAAGGCAATACCAAAGCAAACGTTTAACTTTAAATGTTTCATTCACTGGCGCTACTTTCTCTTATATTCTTTCTCTTATATATTCGTAAAAAAAATACTGTCTAATATATAAATGATATTTAATACTTCGTAAGTTCTAGAATTCTTAAAAAATACTAGTAAAACTCTTTAAAAAAACCACTGGCTAAATTCTTTTATTTCGCTGCAGATCGAACAATGGAGTTTCTAAGAACATCTTATTGGATGTATCTCGCTGATTCTCCGATTGTTATCAGCGTTTGTTCTACGCTGGTTAGTTTTTCAAATTGGCGTTCAATAGCGTGGTACTATAAAAATTAAAATATGTATGTATATTATATACATATAACAAAAGTAAAGGCTAATAAAAAAGAAAGGAAAATGGTAAAAAAAATCAAATAAATCTTATATTAATATTTCTTTTTGTAATATACATAAATATTATTTTACCTATTTGTTTGAAAATATATTTAATGAATTATGATAGCTTTAAAGGTAGAAAAATATCGTTAGAAGGATATTAAAACTTATAATTATAATTAGTATATAATATATAGTAAAATAAAAAATGCAAATGCAATAGCTGAGTGGTATAATTATTATACTGGTTGTAAAACTATATAATTCATAGTTCATGATAAGTTTTCGAACGCCACACGGTACCAGGTGAGAATAAATATAGTAAGAACTTTAAAAAAATATTAGGGGCTAGAGAATATGAGTTATAGTTATAGTTAATATGTATATAAAAATGGCTTACTATTTAATAACTAAAGTGTAATCCTTTTTACAGTTAAAACAATATATATTAAAGGATATTTTATTGGCATAGCTATATGAAAATCCTAAAATACAAGAACATTAACAGTCTGTTTATTCCAAGTATAAACCAAAGCTGCTTAAAAGATGTTTAATGTAATCAACTTAGTCAAAAATTGTGAAGAAAATTTAACTCACTACACTTCTTTGTTAAATAATGTTTCAGAAGCAAAATAAGCTTCTGAGAAACTGCCAATAAAAGCTACAAAAAAGTATGAAAGGCTTTCTATCACTATTTATTTTCATCGTGGTGTGTTTCACATCTACTAAGCGTCTTTTAAGCCTAGAATTACACCTTTTGTGCTGATGAAAGAGGTTTAGTGAAAGGACCTGCTTTTCCTTCGTAGTACTAGTTGTGCAGGGAAGCCGGAGAGGTAAATATTTAACACATTCCCTTCTGTGGCAAGTTTGAAAGTCTTCGCTATTTAGAAAATAAGATTGCGTCCATCTTCAGAATTACTGTAAAGTAAAACTCATTAATGGAGTTTCGAAACTAATGTTCGATACGAAGTCGGTGATCAGCTTTCATTCTTTTGGTGGCTCATGGTCGAGGATAGTAGTGAAACGTGGATCTTCTCTTATTGTCTTTATAGAAGAATCTCAATAATCCGGCACTTCAATAGACATGTTCAATAATCCGGCACCCTCACCTTTACCACCCTCACCCCTCCACCGTATATGTGCTCCGTCCGTTTTAAACTAGTTGCACAAAAACAGACATCAATTAAGGATTATTTAAAAAAAGACATATTTAAATAGTTAGTTATTGTGAATACAGTTATAAAAATACGTGTGTAGAACATGAAACCTATTCCCTATATGAAAAGCTTTATTTTATTTATTATAAATTTTTGGAATGAAGTAATACAATCCAGTAATCCGAACATACCTCTAATCCGGTAATCTCTGCTTTTTCATAATGCCGGATTAGTGAGATTCTATAGTATTGGCTTTTATTTCATGGTAGTTGGTGCTCCGATTTTTTTATCTCTTAAGATTATCATTTTTCCTTTATTTTGATCTAATAGGATATCATACTTGAATATTAATATTTCTTATATATAATTCTTAAAAACAAAGAGCCTTATAAAAGTTTATAATAGCTTATTAATTTGTAATCTGTCATTTTCATACATGTCTCTTTCTAGTCATTCAAAGAAAAGATACGGAACAATTTTTTATTATAACTTTGTTTTCGTTAATTCTTCTAAGGCCGGAAGTTTTATTCAAGTTTGATTCAGTATTAATATACCTTAAATTGTTGAAATAATTTCCCATGAGCTTTAAAAACAAACAATTTAGATATTTCAAAGCGTTTCTCCCATTGTTGCTTTCCAAAGAATTTTACACTCCAGCGAGAAAGATTAAAGGCCATTATGTGTAATACAAATTGCCAGTACAATAGAGTATCGCATTGAAAATTGAACTATTACCTATGAAATACGTTTCCGTTCAATTCAGTGACCGTTTATTGTGTTATATATTACACTGGAGTAAATTGAGTTTGTGACATAGAGTATCTATCTCATTGACAAAGAATTTCTCTCAAGATATAAATAAATAGGAATATGCCAAAGTATTACGATATGATTTAGATTTAAATAGTGATATATGTGTACAGAAGATATACTCTTCACTCTGTATTGGAAAAAAAACGAAAAACAACCTCCTATTAATTATCCGACTAACGCAACAATATAGCATACATATATTATCGTAAAATATTGTTTCAAATACTTCTTATACTATCGATATTTTTGCCAATTCACAAATAATATAAATAGCTGACGCACTTCACGCTGTGTTAAGAAAAGAGAAAAAAAATATAAATTATTATTTTTCCCTATTTTTTAGATATACCTATAATATAAAATTATACGCTATTTTAATGAATTCTTCTGTAATTGACCGAGCACAAAGACTTAATTACTACAATTTTGTTAAAATTAGATACTAAATGTGTCATTTATTAAAGACTCAAATAAATAAGTAAAGGAATCTGTTA
This sequence comes from Anthocharis cardamines, assembly GCA_905404175.1. Taxonomy (NCBI): domain Eukaryota; kingdom Metazoa; phylum Arthropoda; class Insecta; order Lepidoptera; family Pieridae; genus Anthocharis; species Anthocharis cardamines. Next base: position 12,508,532 of record FR989958.1, on the reverse strand, counting down.
AAAATGTTATTACTGAGGCTTAAATGCGGCTGAGTTGTGTGAAAAGTATGCACCGTATTAATGTGCATACATGCCTTATACATTGTTGTTTCAAAAATAAGCATGCATTTGGCAATAACTTAAACTGACATTTTATATTACCTGTTTACTTTCTTCGAAATTCTTAGAGAGAATTCCATACTTAATCGCATTAAAAGTTACACGAAAATTGTTAAACAATATATGGGATGTCATCGTAAGGCTGGATTACTCCCCGATCGCTTGTCAACCGGGAAAAAAATCAGTAAATTTTCAGATATCAGTCTCTCCAAAATATATTGAATAAAATCGCCGATAGACTGGCAACCCTACGATGATGTTTCAAGTTGCTTGGCGTAGTTGCTCCAACTTTTTATTATGTTGCTATTCTACATATAATTTTTAATAAATGCTTGCTTATCTTCATAGTTCCGTTTTTATAACTAATACCTAAGCTATCTATATAATGCAGTTTATTATTCCAACAACTCCTTATATAACCCAATTCATAGTCATCTTCCACTTGTCGTCCCTAATATATTTTCTGTTATTCTTAAAACATCATTAATCCAACATTTTTGACGGGCTGGTTGTTGCGTTTCTTTGCAGGCTCGTATGAAACGTCTAGTTGTACGGTTCCAAAAAGTGGGTCTCATGGAAAAGAACCGGCAAGAAACTCCATGGACACTCTTTTCAACAATGGTTCAGCTTACAAAGACTCGTTTACAATAGTAATAATCGGCTGAGAAGTTTATATAATGCAAGGTATACAGATATTCTATACAATGCAAAAGAAAATCGAGTTTTTACTATTAGTGCAAAATGAGATACACACACTTGCACAGCGCAAGTTGCCAGGGAAGCCGCACATGCAGAGATTAATTAGCGCCATACATATTTATCGTCAACATAGTCTTGGATTTTATAATACGCTTTTTTTATTAGGATTCCTTTGATTAACACTATATTAAAATATTTCGTTTAGAAGGACGATATATACAATACACATATATATATATATATGTGTAGGAATTTCCATTTTGATTTATTAATTACATATTGTAATGTTGTATGTAATACAGCCCCAAGGAGTAAGACTTATGCGATGTAACTTCCTATCGGTAATAAAATCAGTTACATTACCTACTTACAACCGATGCATATCCGCAGGTTACCATATCCGCTATCGGTTAAAATAAGTCTTACAAATCTATATTAAAATTATATTATAAAGAGGAAAGATTTATTTGTTTATTTTTATTGTGTATCGTATCTAGATTGCACTCGTGCGAAGCCGGGGCGGATCGCTAGTAAATTATATAACATAGATCTTTTTAAGATATCTCTTAATTGTCTAAAGCTCTTGGGCAACGCTCACAATATTTACTTATTAATGTAGCCATAGTTTGGTAGTAATTAAGCTAAGTAGTAAAAAACAACACGCATGTCGCTAATACTTTGGGTATTCTTGTAGTTTTAAGAAATCTTTTGTTATTAATAGTATTTACGATAATTTAATATTTTTTTACCAAAAATATCATATACATATAATATCTGGCGATTGGCATAATATCTAGTGATAAGGATGGCCTTATCACTGACGGAGTTTGCTTTCCATTATGTGAGCCGCACACTCATTTGATCCCTTTACTATAAAAACACCTACGGCTAAAAATGCCTAAACGCAAACTTATATTCTTTTCACTAGTTTCTCTAACCAAATACTATGCACTTAAGCTAGCTTCCCACGGTCGGTGATATTGCGGATGGACGCGGACCAGCTCGCACGACGCACCGTGGGAAGGTGGTCCGTGGCAGCACAGGGCGTCTGTGGCGGTGCGCCGGTATCCGTCGCGAGGCGGTAACTTCAAAGGTGCGGTGAAAAAATCTGAGTACAATTGCAAACCGTTCTTGAACGGGAATATATTTTCGCTTTTGGTATCATTCCTTGATATAACTGGACCAATTTTATTCAGAAGGTATTCGAAATCACTTGAAATCTCTTTCACTTTACATTTTGAAATGAAGCTATCTAAAGATCTACACAGACCGACACGCACCATTGAAAGAGCCCTGTTTGTGTGCGTTGCCGTCCGTGGTAGTCGGCTGTGCGTGATCATCCGTAGAATTGCGGACCGTGGGAAGCCAGCTTTAGATTCTACATCTACTACGTTAATAGCATGATCAGGCACTTATACTATTGGGCTCAGTATAACTCGTAGTAAAGCTATTTAGAATATTGTAGACGGCTACATATCTTCACAATTATCGTGTTGACCCTTATTAACGTTACTCGCCTTTTCACGCGTGTTTTAATGAATTACTCACATACATCTCAGTACTGAAATACGAGTATAATTACATACTAAAAAAGCGTTTCGTGCTTAAGAACGAAATACAACAGGTTCGTTTTAAGTAATAACTTAAATCTACGTTGTCCACTAGTCATTGTGCTTGTTGATCAAACTAAGATTTTTTAATCTATTTCTACTATACTATACTAATATTTTAAAGAGAATAGATTTGTTTATTACGAATCGCCAACTTATTCTACAGAGTTTTCTATATTTAAGGGATTTTCTATATTATGGTAATATTGGCTAACAATGTCTTCTTATTTGTTAGTATGAATGACTGAATAAATACAATGAATAAATCGAGTATTAAAATCAGTAAAAGTTATTTTATTTAAATGTGAGATACTCGAGTTAATAAAACATATTATAAATGGCTTTTTGTTTTGAACTGATATAGGAAGGAGGATGATTTGATCTTGAATCATGTATCTTTAGCAATACAATCAATTTAAAAAAAACTGACCAAGTGCGAGTCGGACTCTTGCACCAAGAGCTTCGTACAAACTTTTAGTTACGAAAAGATTTTCCCAATAAAAAATAAAAAACTACAAGTCTAAGGTATGTTTTCCTTTGTTAGATGACATTGCTTCATGCAAAATTTCATGAATCGAGGTCAACGGGAAGTACCCTATAGGTTTTGATTCCCTTGCGAGTGTCAAAATAGTCGGCATACGGAGCATAAAAGGCCGTATCTTTTGATTGCGTTGACTTAGAAGTTTCACTGCTGCAAGGGATTGCAGACCTGAGTATTTGATATTAATTTCAACTTGATACCTCCACGCATTCCTGAGAAAAAGGGTCTTGACAGACAGACAGACAGGCGGTTTTTGGTACGAAATAGGAACCAGAACAGAATCAAATATAATTTATTTATCATCAATTTGTTTACAAATCTTTAATTTTATATCGGATATCAAAGGTTCACTTAGTGGTAGGTAGGTAACTTCAGTCAACCGCTAGGATATAATCATAGTGCGTTTTCAAAGTAAGTATATGAATTTAAATATTTGTTGCCTAGGTACATAAAGAAATAACATAAACATGAATTAACATGAGCAATCTGATTTCACAGTCACCTAAACTGTAGAGTATGGATGGAATTTCGATTATCTTAAAGTATATTTGGAGAATGGATGTAGGAAATATTATTATAAATATGTGAGCGAGGCTTCAAACCATCTAATAAAAGGTTATTGTGCTAATGAGCCCATTGACCTATAATTTTTCACCTTTCCAAGTTTCATATGGACACGTAACACGGTAATGTTGTATTGGTAAGCCGATGAAATAAATATTATATTCATAACCTGACCGGCATGAGTCGAGCGTCTTCTCAGGACATTTCTATGTTCTTTTAGGAATGTTGTTAATATAAAGTGTTTAAATTCTATAGAAGTTTTTTGTTAAGTCAGTTTTATTTATATATTATGTTTTATTGCTTTAATATAAGGGCTGAAATATATAAAGTATTATTGAAATATTTTAGTATAATACACAATAGTACATCATTCTGTATTAATAAATCACTGGAAACATCCTAACAAACTAGTGGTAGGTTTAAAAAATATATAATCAAAATAATACACATCACAAACATACATAATTTCCAATGGCCAAATTTAAGAAAATACGTTGAAACGTAATGTAATAAAATTGTCTTAACATTTACGCATAATACAAGTACAAACTGACGCATACTTTATAGTGTTATGGAGGGTAGAAGTAAGGAGCACTCTCTCTGTATATTAGAAGCGTCCATAAAGTCATGTGAAATTATGGTGGCGCTGCTTTAAGCTGATGACTGCATTTGAAAGATATATATCCGGTCCGTAAACGCGCGACTTTCAAAAATTTAGTTTTAAAATTTTTGAATGCCGAGATAGTAAAGTAATTTCTTACATTGATTAAATATATAACAATAATTTTATAAATATCAGAATTCTTTTGAATCATGACGTTTTCAATTGCATAGGTACTCATTTACTTTATATTTATAAACTACTCTATTCAGTACAACTACTTCTATACTTTACTATTTCCCTTTGGCATACTTCACTTCATTAATAATCGCCAAATTCACATCGAATCATCAGTGGTCATCAGCGCCTTTTTAGTTTTTAGGTTTTGGAACTATAATCTAACAGCTTATCATGGACACTTTTGAAAGTAAAGCCCCATATGATAGAGTGCTCCTTACCTCTACCCTCCATAGTGTTAGTACTGATAATTTGACCGCATTTTCCCTTGTGTAGAATATGCCAATATCGTTAGAGAGATTTTAATGAAAACGTTTAATCTCCACCGTTAATTATTCATGCACTACCATTGAATATTTATCGCGTTTACCTTCATATTTTATATGCGAATGGAAATTTATTAGGTTCTAGATGCATTCTTTCATTTAAATTTAAATGAATTTATGGAAATTGATTGTAAAATATCTTTGCCATTTCTTTTCGGTAATTCTTAATAAAATGGAATCCAATTTTCATCCGAAAGCAGCTGCCAAAGTTCTTAAATATAAGTGTCAATTTTATGATAACTTCTTTTTTTTTCTTTTTTGTACTTAATTGTAAAAAAAACTAATGCTTGATTGGGGGGGAAATGGCACCTGTACATACAGGCGGGTTTAAGCACACATTATTGTAATTATAATTATGTATTAGTTAATGTTTGAATGTTTGAATACTTTCTATTTTTCGCTAAATATATGTTATTAAATATAATAATTATTATCAAGTATTTTGTTTGATATTACTGAAAGCTCCGCTATTATCATTGCCAGGAAAATGAAAATCTTAAAATGAATCAATAAAAATCTGGAAGAATCATTGAATTACATTATTTTGTAAGAAATCACTACATCATTGGCCCTTTTTATCAGTCATTATTATTAATTAGTCAACAAAACATTTTATAAAATAACTAGCAACGCGCCCCGGCATCACACGGGTGCAATGTAGATGTACTATACACAAAACATAACCTATGTTACTCGCTGATAATGTAGCTTTCTATTGGTGAGAGAATTTTCAAAATCGGTCCAGTAGTTTTTGAGTTTATTCATAACATACAAAAATTCAAAAATACAAATCTTTCCACTTTTTAATATTATAGTATAGAAGTATATAGATATAGATTAAAACATTAATTATTCAAATACATATAAATACAACGTTCGAGCCATTATCACGGCAACAAACATAATTTCACAAATAAAAGAAAACAACACAAAGAGAAGCCGTTTCGGACGAATACTTTTTCATTTTTACAAAATGGACCGACGCTTTTTATTTCTCTCTATTGAAATGCGTCGTAATCTTTATGAGATGAAAACATAACGTTGACTATACTCACAGAAATTGTTTGATTGTTTGTGCTAGTTACAAAAGTGCTCGTTAAAAAAATTTCTTTCAAAGCAGTTTTGTCTGCAAATGTAGAAATGATAATATCGACGTCATTATGATTTGTTGAAACCCGAAGGAACGCTACGTCAGAGGACTCTTACAAGATTTGAAGGCACATAGTGTACGTAAAATGAAATGTTATTCTTTTATGTTTTGCATGCTCAATTTATACAATTACTAATTAATTTTAAAGGCCAACAACGCATCTTAGACCCTTGAGTCACGGATGTCCATGAGCGATGGTGATTACTTATCATCAGGTAACACCTGCTCAGTTGTCCGCTCTAAAAAAAAAACTTTTATTCTTATTCTAGGGCACGACGTATGGTTAAGATAATGAAACATTTTATAGTTAAATAGCAACACACCCCGGCTTCACACGGGTGCAATGTAGATGTACACAAAAATAGCCTATGTTACTCGCTGATTCTGGTCATGAAATATTTTTTTTAAATCAGTAGATTTTAAGCTTATTCGTTGCAAACATACAAAATTACATCTATATATATATATAAGCAACTTTTTTTTTCTTTGTTATCGATAAACTTGAAAACTACTGGACCGATCGGCATGATACCATGACCATTCGACGCGGAATTAATTGTAGAAGGTTTTAGGCATTCATTTTTTGAATTCCATCAACCCTTTACCATTTTTTTTCAAATTTATGTGGATAGTTCATATTCGTCTATCCTTTACAATTCGCCCAGCAAAGCGGGCGGGCGGGGACGGCTAGTTTTACTTTATAATATTAGAGTAGATAAGATAGATTTTTCTAAATCACTGTGTAAATAGATGAGTGATATGGTTTGAGATTATGTGATTATATTACACTCAGTAACCGCAGGTGATTTCCACAGCTACACCGAAAAATATCTCGAAGTCTGACAAATGGTAATCCATAACTGCGTGATTCCCTAGGCACTTCTTGCTACGTACCAGCTATCACCGGCGGTTTTCCGAACCAATATGACTTGGAAACTTTCAAGAAACGAGCCTATTCCTTAAAGGTCGGCAATATATTCACAAAACCATTGGAGGAACCGTTCACTGTCCAAAGATGGTGGTAATCAGTACCCATGAGGTGATTTACTCTTTGCCTCCTCAACTATGAAAAAAAATTGGATGTATGTATAAAAGTCGAGCGTAATAACAAAGAGATACGCTGCACTTTTGTATTAAATCATCCAAAACAAGCGGTACGATAATAAGTATTTTTTTAACTCTCCTAGAATTTACATAAACAATAGGTCATTAATTAAATAGAAGAACAATGCAAAGTGAAATACCGTAGAAGAGCTACAGATAATCCTCTCAGAGTTATTTTGTAAATTACCTTTGAACCAAATGAAGTGTATGTAACTAATTTAGTATCAACAAAGAATACTAATGCAAAGTGGAATTAAATGTTAGGCTCCATATTGACGAGCGAATTCAACGCAACGGGCAAGAATAAATAATATTATGACGTGTAACTTTACTTCCGTAAGTATATTAGTTATTATCTAGTTAGTTATATAATGGTAAAAATTATGATTGTAATTTTGTCCATATACCAATAGATAGCTTACATTAATTTGTACGAAGACGCGTTTAACCTTTAAAAAAATGCGAATGGTTCGTTTTACAGGAAGCGATAAAATATCATTACTTTTTTTACATAATAGGGGCCAACAGTAGAAACCTCACCTTATTTAAATAAAATACTGTATACCGGATTAAAACGCGATTTATTATTTAAATTATTTATCCCGACGTTTCAGCAACCGTGGTCGCGGGAGACTGAGAAGCATCCGAAACGTCGGGATAAATAATTTAAATAATAAATCGCGTTTTAATCCGGTATACAGTATTTTATTTAAATGTGTGATACTCGCGTTAATAAAAGACAATATTAAACTCACCTTATGCTAAGAAATCTCAACAATCTATATAATATATGATTTTCGTATTTATTAATATAAAAGTTGGCGTTGTTTATTATGAATATTAATTCCTATTCAAAATAAAAATTTATCTGTTGAATATCGTAGGGCTGATATATTACTTTTGTGTAAGAGACAAAACTGTACCTTTAGGCCCGTTTCAGAATCCATTTTGGTATAAAAGTTCCATCGGTGCATTCTCAAACCGTTGATTTAATTTATAGTTTGAGACAAGGACTGAATGCCGGCTAATTTACTATGGGAGATATACCGGTATAATAAAGGTTTTTGTTAATATTCTTTCATTTTTATTCATATTTACTGAAAAAAAAATTGTGTGGTAAGTTTAGTTAGTATTACTTTTTAAAACTTATATCATGGTATCTCAGTCAGACACGTATTTTGGAAAATAAAAATTAACCGGTTTCAGTCCCTGGTTTGAGGTCAACCTGCTATAAGATAATCTCCGCTACGCTGAAAATTTCGTTAAATAACCGACTCATTTATACAACACCTTAACACAATTGAAATGAATTTTGAATAGTCGCTTTCTTATAGAATGGGGCCGTGATTACTCAAGTCGCCAGAAGCTATTCATATTAAAGAATTTTTTTAATAAAATGACTTACTTATGAAGGAATCTGAATGAGTCTGACAGAATTGCAATTTACTTATGACTGGGTATTTAGATGCCAAATTAAAAAGTAATTTGATTTATTATTTGAATCATACTAGACGTATTATTAATTCAATATTAAATATGAATAATAAATCGACGTTAGATAAACTAACGGCATTATCATTTTACCTAACACGAAAGCTCAACTCATCGTACACCGAGGCCAATTTTCTTAAAAACAGCTAATTTTCTTTCGTCCTCATTTATAAATATAAATTTTAATACAGCGAAGTGGAACTACATGTATTCCAGGTATGGAGCTTCATTACTGTATCTAAAACTATCGGATATTCGATATAAGAATTTCTCCGTAACCGAATCCTGTATAAAAGTTTCAAATAATTATGTAATTGAGATTAATAATTAATTTTAATTTTATCTTATATAAATGTAATCGTAGTTGAATATTTTATTTTATTTTCTATATTTTGGCTCAATATTTCATAAAGTCGTAATGGGTATTGTATTAACTTTTAGTCACTGAATTTAATATTTTTGTAAATAACTTTGTTTACAATACAAACAATTGGGAAGACACACAGACTCCTGAAACACAGTTGATAACTACATCGGGAGTCTAGGTTTATATATTTAGTGTATTTGAATTGGTGTAAATAAAGAATTTTTAATTTTTTTTTAAATTTTAATTTAAGTCTAAACTGAGACATGTTATGATAGGTTTTTATTATTGCCCAACTGAGCTGAAATATACTCGTATGTATATACGCTAGCCGCACACGTCTCTTGTATTATAATTTCTATTGCTTAGACTAACTAGTCAGTCATTGTGTTGTGTTACAATATCTAAAATCTGTAACCAAAACTATCCAAAATTAATGGGAAATCCGAAATAATTTCATAACCGTAACCGTATCTGAAATCGGTATGTTATTATTCCTATATCCACATCCGCAATTTCATATTCATAACATCCGTAATGTTTTCTAGGTAAATTATAGTTGTATATTTTGTTAATCACAAATATTTACGCTTTCTTTTACTAAAATATACTTATCAAACTAGTTCATCAGTTTCAGTTTACCCTTAACAATCAAACATGCAAACTCCTGTTTTAAATGAGTTATTATTAGTATCAAATTTAAATGTATTAATGGCTCATAGTTTAATCTATATTGGCTTCCACATAAAAGATATACGCTATCGCGGACTTTTATTTAGAACTATTTAAGACAAATAATCCCATGATACATTATATTCCTGTAACTCCCAACGGTTTAGGCAGCGCACGCCAAGATAGCTCTCAGAAGGCAGGAATTTTTCCGAGTTACTTGATACTTATCGTAATATTATGGCCAATATACAAAAAATCTTTATAAATTATAGTCAATGTGTTATTCTGATATATATTACTATAAAGTTTTATCGCAATCCGTTTGGTAGTTTTTGCGTGAAAGAGTAACAAACATCCATCCATCCATCCATCCCCACAAACTTTCGCATTTATAATATTAGTAGGATAGGACTCTTTCCATACAGCTCTCGTTGTCATCTCAATAATATAATTAAACAATTCGATCTCAATAATATCTGGTAAAATTATTACTAGCAGCAATATTTGAATAGTTTCGTCCGTCTGTTTGATATCCGAAATTACTGAACCGATGTTCAAGTAGTTTTTACAGATAGTTGTAGCAACATTAATTAATTTTGAATCATTTAATAAAGATGCCTTATTTCTATCATTAAATTACAAACAAAAGATCCTCGAAGAGAAAAGTGACAATTATATCCAGTTAAGTCAGCTAACTAAAGAATGAAACCTTACATAACTAAGTGGGTTCAAAGGACAGCAATATCTTCCGCTGAGTTACCCTGTTAATATTTGAAAGGAATTTACATTGGTTTGGTTCTATAAATGTCACAAAAGCCACTATGTATAGATAATTCCCAGTCTGAATACCTAATAATATTATAATAATAAATATGCTAGCATGACCGCGGATCTAGCGGACAAGAGAAGACAAACTAAGATGTAAGATATCTCGATATATTATATCTCGGCATCGACAATTTTGATAGAAAAGATATCTCGATCGAAAAATATATCTATTTTTGATATTAAAAGTCGAGTTTTAAGTGTAATTGTCATGTTAGACCCGGAAGAAATAAAGATAATAATCGATTAAAACACGAGAAACCGGTCGACAATTTTTTTATCGCGGTTGTCATGCTAGGCCGGCTGATCATCAAGATAATCGATGGACAAAAAATCTATTAATTATAAAAGTAATAAGAAAGTTTTTGAAATAATTGACTAGTTAAGTCTTAAAATAAAAATATTTTGTTTTTCAGTCGAACTAATATTCCACATTTTAACTTTCTAAGATATTATAATGATAAAACTCTAGAGTACAAAATGAAGTTTTCATTTCTTTACATAAAAGTATTAGAAAAGCGTTTATATTATCTCAACAGCACCCTCTATTGCGATGTTATTAATTAATCTCAGAATGGATTCCCGAGGGCGTTCTCGGAAAGTCTCGTTGGAAAAATTAACTGAATCGAGGCGAAATCGAGTCACTTGCCAGCGAGGAAGGGGCCATTACTTTATTTTCCTATTAACGACAGCGGTCGATCATAATAGTATCATTGTTTTGAGATTCCTTCTTCTTCGGGATATTATTGTTTTTTTTATCAGCTGAATTTCAAAATTAGAAGAAACCGACGACGTAGTGTTTGTTTTAATTGTGTGTTCTGATTCATATGTGAAATGTGAACGACTTAAGATGTTTTTTTTTATTTAATAGAGTTCTCAATACAAGGAAAGTAATTATTAATTATTATTTAGTGAAAGGAGAGAATCGAAAAAGAGTACATACTGCGCCGACAAATAAATAAAAGGGGAACAGGGCAGGAAATTATAAATTACTATCAATATTTCTTTCATAGAAATAGATAAGGATATTTATTGAGACAGTACTTCGAGTATTTGTGCTTTTCGTCAACTTCATCATTAGAGATACACAGAAAAAAAGCTGCAAATAGTGGATCTTTCCTTAGGAGTTACCAAGAAACTTCCACTTAAGTATTTTTACTTGATTCATGAAATATTTATATTCGAATGTATTTTATTGCAATAAAGTAAGAGCAGCAAACCACGCAAAACCTTTTTGTACAAGGATGTCGCACAGCAATTCCTGTCGACATATAAAGGGTCCTTAGCGAGCTATTGGGTGAATAAATAAATTGAATTGGATCGCCGTGTCCACGCCCTACGCATTTTGATAACAAATTCAGCAATTTGTTGTTCAACTGCCGCTCTTTTATACTATTTCTTTATTGTCATAAGTTTTGATAATAGAAAGCTTCCATAGCAAATTAAGGAACACCAGATATTCTGATACAGCGGATTAAAATTACCGGAAATACTTCTATATATTATTATTATTTCTTCTTATTCTTCTTTTTCTTTCTTTTCATCGTCTTCAGCAAACGTTTTCAATTTTTATAGAATAGATTGCATATGGGCTAGCTGATGGTAAAAGATCACAGCCTCCCATATCTGAAACACTAGATACCCCCTTAAATAAGAGGAATGGACTATCGTTCTGTAGACTGTCTCGGTTCAAAAAACCGCCACCGACAGGGGTCTCAAAAGTGATTGTATGAGGTAAAAAGTGTGTAGAGAATCCCGTGATTGATGATTTCCAAATATCGGAATGGCATGAAAACTATAGTTGAAGTAGGTATATTAGTTAATAAACAAAGGCATTAGTTTGAGTAAACATAGAACTACCATTCTATTTCCAAATGGATGGATATTGTACGCAAACATTAAAAAATTATACATATTTAGATGCGACTGTATTTTATAACTAGCGATCCGACCCGGCTTCGCACGAATGCAATGTAGATGTAATATACACAAAAAAATAGCCTATGTTAGTCGCTGATAATGTGGCTTTCTATTGGTGAAAGAATTGTATAATTTTAAAAACGGTCGAGCAGTTTTCTACTACAGTAAGTTAATTAGCAAAACTTTGTATACTTTGCATACTCTAACGCAATTGCAGTATTCATAATTTGTTATAATTTGCTAGAAATAATTCCATATTTTACAGACAGAAGGAGACTCTTTCAGAAAAAAACTATTAAAATTGTAACAAAGATAAAGTAAATAGTATAACAGAGATAGAGTGGAGGTTTATAAGTTCTTGTAAATTGTAGAGTTCACAAATAGAGCTGGTGCTTTACCTATGCTACAACTAGAAACTTATATCAAAACTCTGGGTTTCATATTGATTTAGGAAGTTATTATCATAATTTAAAAATAGCGGATCAAACAACGTCTGTCACGTTGTGCTGCCGGAATGTGGCTTCAAAAATAAAAAATAAATATTTCTAGATTTGAATATGCTATTGTCCCATTTTTACAATGTCGTTTTACAAATTGTTACAAACATTTTTACATTTTACAATGTTTTGACGAGCTCGTTGGCGCGTTCGGTAGAACACCTGCCGTGCGCATCGATGGGTTGTGGGTTCGAATCCCACCAGGAGCACATGCTTATAATTTTCTGTAACCATGTTTTCCTCACGTCTGGTAACTTCGGGCATTGATCGGGTGGGAGGAATATCTAAATTCCGACCGGGTAACGAACCACCGTTCATAGATGGAAAAGCCGTGAAGTGCATATTGCGCGTTTCGGTTTCAGTCTATGGATTTCCGAATGCTCGAAGTAAAAATTAGGTCGACAGCGCATCATTGACTGATGTACTGTGGCTGGGGTGTCACCTACCATCAAGTGAACCTCATGCTCGTCTGTCGATATCTGACATAAAAAAAAAAAAAAAAAAAAAAATGTCAGTGGACATCAAAGTTACAAAAAAGCTATGTAAGCGTGCGTGACAGAGGCGGAGTGTCAAACCAAATGTATTTTAAAAATAATTTTCTCCATATATTTTTTTCTAAATATTTCCAATATTTTAATAGTTATTCTGTTATTCGAGACATAGATAAGTCCTTGAGTTATAAGTGGTGTAACTAATACAATTTTGTTTTAAGAAATGTCGATGAACTCGACAAAAGCTTTTTATCGTTATTCCAAAGTTTTTTTAACCTTAAAAATATTATATGGATACGATATATCACTGTGACGGACACGAATTGACTACCGTTAACAATATTACGCTCATGTCGTAGCACTCGGCTTTAATTACATTTCACAAACACATTAAACGCGTCATCCCATAAAAGATTCCGTCTACACACTAGTGCTGTTTGGTAATTTATGGCGTCACAATTTTATTGACCATAAAACAGACAAGATTATAAGTGTTTTAATATCATATCACTCGTTTATGACAAGTTTATAATTTTCTGTAAACATGTTTTCCCAACGGTTGCTCACTTTGGGCATTAAAGGAGTGGGTAGTATACTCGGCTCGGGCTCGGTGGCGCGTTCGGTAGAACACTCGTGGGTTGGATTGGTCGTGGATTCCAATACCACCGGGGCGACATGTTTATAATTTTCTTAAAGCATGTCTTACCCAAGTTTGGTATCTTTAGACATTGAACGGGTGAGAGGAATATCGATATTTTGACCGGGTAATGAACCATCGTTCATAGATAGAAAAACCGTGATGGGCGTACTTCGCGTTTCGGTTTCAGTCTATGGATTTCCGAATGCTTAAAGTAAAAAGAAGGTGGATAACGCATCATTGACTGAAGTACCATCAAGTGAACTTCATGCTCGTCTGCCGATATCTAACATTGAAAATTCCTCCAAAAATATTTGGCAAACCGTGGACTGGTATGGGCAACAGTGCATCATTGGCTGATGCTCTATAGCCGAGGTATCCTAACTATTAGCTATTTATATACTTGAAATAGAATTAGGTAAAACTTTTAATCTTCCAGAGGTGATTGCAGAGAAGTCACACTTTCAAAAACCAAAACATGAGCACCTTGACCCGTAGTACGAAAAAGGGGAACTCGATGATGTTCGTTTTAATAATAATAAACCTATCAAATGCAAGCGAGTCCCGCGCACGAAGGGTTCCGTGCTACCAGACAATATATTATATTCTTATTCTGTTCGGATTTATAATTTTCTTTATACTTCAGGTTTGACACCCGTATATAGTGCCGTTTCTTATATACGGTTTATAATTGCAGTTCAAAAACCCTTTAAAAGTCGTACAATAAGATGGATTTACGGCAGTAATCCACCCTGTTGTATATTTACTATTTTATTTATTTAAGGCTTACCAACTAGGTACACAATTTAACAGTCTAATAAAATATTATCTAATTTACTTAAAAATATAAAACTTTTCTCCTAAAATCTTCGATATTAAAAAAGTTTCAGGGGGAGTTTAAGCCATAATTATTATTGCTTGATAATTTTTTATACAAAGATATTGTACATAAGAATCGGCAGATGAAAGACACACAAACCAATCTGGGACAAGAGTGATGGATAATTTATATATTTATTTAATATAGGCATACTAGCGATCCACCCTGGCTTCGCACGGGTGCACGTTAGATGTACTTTACACAAATAGTTAGTAATTAGTAGCCTATGTTACTAGCTGATAATGTAGCTTTCTATTGGTAAAATAATTTTTAAAATCGGTAGAGTAGTTTTTGAGTTAAATCGTAAAAAACAAACAAATATTTCCTCTTTATAATATTAGTATAGATTAACTGCGATGCGTTACGCTGCATCTCTATAGACTACATAGTATAAAGGATACAAAAACAAAATTTGTCTTTTTATTCTAGTGTAACCTTCAGTAAAGTCGAGGGTAACCTGAATCTCATCTTAAAAGTTCTTATTTATCTGTATCACGGACATCCCTAGCGAGCGGAGATACGATTCCCGCCAAAAAATATATTTTACAAGACCCCGTCTGCGCTCTGTCTGCCCCTGCATAGCCCTAAAACTGACGGCTACATGCAAGACCTTTTTAATCATACATGTAGGGTGACCTTATATTTATCTGAATTCCATTTTAAGGTAAAACAATAAAAACGTTAAGATTTTTTTAAAGTTTTGAATATGAGTTGACCCGGTTGTAGAGTGCGGAGTTTATACATGTATATTTGAACTATTATAGTAGTACCTAAAATATTCTAAAATCTAAGAAAAACCAGGAGGTAGTATATGTGTAAACTCGTCGATGTAAACCGACAAGGGTCATAAAGTGTCTCATGATTGGAGCCATATAATTGTCGCCCACCGTCTTTAAAAATATTATATCGGGACACATTTCTGTGTGTTTCTCTGATATTATTTATTATAATTATTATGATTATGCCTTGCCCGATCGAAACGTTATTACCGGGATTAGAACTCGTAATCTCCTGGTAAAATAATGATAAATTCAACGCTTTGATCACTAAGCCACGAAAACGGTCAATTTCATATTGTTATACTGAACTTTTCAGAAAAGTACTTTTCAGTTGTAGTCAGACTGAATCACATGTTTTTAAAGTGTGTAGCAATTACTACATGGAGTGATAGTTAACTAGAGTAAATAAATTCATTTCTTAATTATATTTTATCCTCTTAATATAGAAAACGTGGTAAGCGTAGCCCACACTGCACCGACCCGAATATAATGACTCCTACAGCGTTACATGACGTGGCGATTGGCGCGTGTGTTAGTGCGTCTATAAAATAACACTTTGTATGTGTTTAGGGGAGATCGAATAGTTGTAGTAAAAGTAGTTTTATTGCAAGGAATTTGTTTTAACGTCTATGTAGAGTGAAATAAATTGAGCGTCTTCTGTTTCTCATAATTCATGAAAAAATATATGTATATCGAAAGACAACGTCTGAGAAGTGAAAAGTTTTGGTTAATGTTACCATAAATTCAACAGGGTGGATGCTACGAGACAGAAACTTTTTTGTTTGAAACTTTTTTGATAAGGGTTTTAAAAAGATATATTATACTATTGTACCCACTACGCATATTAGAAACAAATCTCAAAACAATCTCTACTTTCTTAAATCAGAATGTTAAATACTTTTGACTGAACATAGCAAGTGGGTTGGTTATAAATATATGGATTATGGAGTGTCAACTGTCATGGAGAGTGTTCCAAGGAATTGTTCTGAATTTTGCTATCGCTGAATTTCCCCATGAAAACTTTATTCCAAGTGTTTCATCACCTCGATGCCTGCCAATCCCCAACCACGCATTTCCTTTGTAACTTTCTGTCCTGAATAAAGGTCTATAGCTGACTAAACTTTATTCTAGCACTTTTTGAAGTTCGGTAGATGCATGAAAAAGATATTTAACTAGACATCTAATTGAATTATATTCATTACGTCGGGTGCTTCAAACTAGTTCAATTACCTCAGAGGACCAATCTCAGTGAACGTAATACCAAGCAAAAATTGTTAATTTGTGTCACCGTTTGTCGATCTAAAAAATGCTAATCACTCAGAAAGGGTCTAAAGTTTTCCCTTAATTTGAATAGAGCTTTTCGAGAGCTTGAGCGCTTAAAAGTTTTTATCGTAAAGCCTAGTAGATGGGATTATAAGTTCGTAGTTATAATATACGAGTACAATTACGTATTTGAGGATTTTTCTATTATTCAAAACTATTTTTTATTGAAGTTAAAGAAATTAAAATAAGGCTTATTGTTCATTCACATTTTTTACAGAATATTTGAGATATCTTTGTCTTGTAGGTATAGTAGCTAAATATTGGATGTGCGTGCATATCTTTGGGCAATACTAAAACTACTGAAAAAATAATTTAAAGTTATATAACAATCATAGCCTAAAATCGGCATATTCCCAATCGTTCAAGGTATTTAAAAACCGTTTAAAGAATTTGTAATTTCAATCAATTCAACCGGGTTTAATTGCGCCTTTACACTGCATCGGCGAAGATAAGTGGGCAATAGGAGAGAAAAATAAAGTTGCTTGAACGGTCCGCCTGCGCGCGCCCTTCCCGCCCGCGCGCCTCACCCCGCCTTAGTCGACCCCGGCACTCTATGCTTGCACTACGTTTTTCGCGGCGCGATTTAGATATTCCGCCAAACATGCTCCTGAAATTAAACCTATTGTGTGTGATATAGTGAGTGTGTGTGTGGATTTTTCACTCAATGTGTAGCACGTAAGTTGTGTTTTTTATGTCATGTTGAGAAGATAGCGGTTATTTTTAAATGTGTAAACTGCGATCTTATAAGTAACTCTTGTAGGTTATTAAAGCTTGCGATAGCCGCGAAGGCGGTAAGTGTTCTGTTTTAAAAAACTCATATTAGAATTTATTTTAGAACATTAGCTTTATACATTTAGGAACAAAATATTATATTTTTATCTATAACTGTTTACGTTTTAATGCATTATATATCATAACATTGAGATTTAATGCAGTTATGGTGTTTAACGACAGTAATTTTGCGGCAGATTGGCGCAAAGTTGTGTCATGGGAAATTACGTGATGTACAGATTAAATTTATTGGAAAGCTTCAATGGGTTGTTTTGACCTTTACTGCTCACTGAATTCATTGAATTTGTTTATATACATATATTATATATAATGATTTGACCGCGCGCCTTGTTCACGTGAAGAAATTTGAATGATTTTCCGGGTTCCATGAAAATTTATTCAGCAGCCATGAAAACAGCATTAAATTTCATATTTATAAAAAAATAATTGACTAATCTATTAATGCATAGCCTAAATAGTTGAGTTTAGAAACTTGTTTTGACAGAATTTACCTTAAATTATGTAGGCATTCACTGGAGAAGGAATAGAGGGTTACGTTTCATAAGATTAAAGAGATTTTGTTTAAAGTCATTAATTTCTGAAGTAGAAATACTTAGAACTTAAGAAAATATATACTCTTCAAGCTTTGAGTATACAACCTTAGCAAAGAAGATAATTAAAAGCGTGAAATATCAGATCTCAGCGAAGACGAAATTCTGTGCAAATTTTAATTAAACGTATAAAATGATAGCAGATATTTTCCACTTTTTCGCATTCTTATAGGATTACAAAAAAGATAATTAAGTTACTTCTCAGAATTTTGGCAATACCTTCTCAGACAATATAAGCTGCTTTTCCAGCCTCTTCAAGATAAGAGGCATCTTCAAAGCAGTATTGATGACCAGTCAACAATATATAACCATTATATTGATATATTTTGTAATTAATTTATATTCTCTGGTAGCAATATAATAAGATTATAGGCACACCTTCCTAGAAGAAACATTAATATAAAGTTTAGTACCCGATAATTCGTAAAATTTCAGTAAATTTAAACCTACTCTGTTTATGTCTTAAATGAATTCAAATTCAAATTATTATCTATTAATTTAGGTGACACTTATGTAACGCCAATAAAAAAAATGCTTCTTATTTTACATCTACTGCCAGTTCTCAAATCAAGGGCGTAGAACGAACGAGAAGAACTGGCAATAAACTCACCACCACTCTTTTTAATCGCCAAGTTTTTTGTTTATAAAATGTTTGTAAGGTGCTGTAACCATTACACCATGTTCCACATGGCATCTGGAAGTAATTAACTATAAAAATAAAACTATGAGTCACTATTTGCCGTCTTATTTTTTCTGTCTCTATGTGTGCCACAAAAACTGAATTCAATTGAACCAAAATGTACTCTTCTACACGTATTTCAGAATATACCGCGCGCAGTCGATGATTTGGCAGTTGGGTAAAAAATGTACGATTCAAAGTGCGGCTTAGCGTACCACTGGACATTTTCCTTACTCGTAAATTATACAAATTCACCAGTTTAGCTTATAACAGTTTATAGGAAAAACCGTCTTTCAAAAATAGTTCGTAGTTTGCAATTCAACGCGTAGGTATATGTATATATTATGATTGTGTCAACCATCGCATATTTGGCACCATATAATTTTTTTAAGATATAACGTCTTTGGGGATATTTTTATTTATCTTTTTTTTATATCGAATATCTATCTATGAACGGTGGTTCGTTACCCGGTCGGAATATTCGATATTCCTCCCACCCGATCAATGCCCGAAGTGACCAGACGATGGAAGACATGCTTACAGAAAATTATAAAAAAGGTGGTCGCGGTGGGATTCGAACTCAGGGCCCATCGATGCGCACGGCAGGTGGTCTACCGAACGCGGCAACGAGCCCGTCAAAAATAGTTTCGAATACTATTCTTTATAGTTTCTGATTTGGCCATACACGCCCTCTTACAAAATTCAACCTGTATATTACCTGATATTTAGGGCATTATCGATAACATGGATTGCACCACTAAAATTATGTAATAATAATATTCAGCAATACGAAAAAAATGTGTAGAGTTTCAAAATTGGCGAACATAAATCAAACTTTTTATTTCAGTCTGCATATTGTTATTACTGCTTTCATACTATGTTTCATAATAGTACCCATGGAAGTTGATCGTAAAAAATTGAAAAAGCAGTCGTTTCTCGAAGTTAGTTAACTAATTGTATGAAGTTCGCTAATGAAAAAACAATTGTACGTAGCTTGCGAACTAGTCGCTACGATAACTTTTGCTTGTTGTTTTTTTCTAGACCTACTTTTGCTTCAATGCGTGGTTGCAAATCTTGACACTAGCATATTTTATTATGTCAAAGCAAACAATTTTGCCACTGTCCAGACATTTTTGTGTATGCACTATATACATGGGGCGATTAGAAGTGATAAAATACTGTGTTTGCAGAGAACCAACTAGCTCTTTTCGAATAAAAAAATATATCAAGATTTGTAACTGTAGAAACTCTTGTGCCAGTGTGTGCATGTACCTTCAAGATATATACTGTTCTTTATTTTTCTGTAGTATATATCTTGAAAGTACATGCACATTCTGGTACAAGAGTTTCTACAGAGTGGCGTACTTTGATTCCCTTGTTGCGCACAGGATTCTACTCTAGAATCCCTCGCTCCACCCTGGATTCAAAAAACACTCTCGCCTTACAAATAGTGGTTTGCTCCCTACATATATATTAAATTATGCATATACAGAGAAGTTGTAATAACTTCTTCAATAACGCATGGCGCTTTGGCATAAATTGTTTAACATCTTGAAAAAATAAAATTCTTATAATCAGAATCAAAATTTCCGAACTTCAGAAGCCCTGTCAACTTTGGCCGTAGTGCATTGTACCAATTTGCCCTATGATAGCTACGCCAGTGGCGCACCGCGAATATATCAATTTGATTCTAAGTTGACTAACATAATTATCATAGAGATCAGCACACACCTGTCCTCCACTATGTTATGATCACATCAAGATTTCTATACAATATATAATTATGAATTAAAAATGCTCAACCCTTAGTTACCATAAAAATACGGTATATAAAATATATAGAGATAGACGCGGCATTGTGATATGAGGAAATTTCAGCTCTAATCCTATTTACGAGTAAATTGTAGTGTTACTCAGCGAACACTTCATTCGGCCGCCGGTGTTAATATATTACAATTCATTTGACAAGTCGACGGTTCCGGAGAACAAAATGATAACTGCTTTAGATTTATATGGTATTTATCATTTTCTTCTCCGGAACCGGCGAAGTGTACTATGCAATAACGAGTGTTTCAATCAAACTATATTGTTTAAGGAAATGTATTTAAAATGCACAGGAATTTCTCCCGGCACACACACACACACATACACCACAACGAGTTGTAACAATTACGCTAGTAATAATCACCCTCCCTTAAACTCGGTTAAAAGGGTCAACAATTCTTGCCGTCCCCCTCTCTAGGGAGCTGTATTATTTTACTACCCCTTTAGTCTTGCTAGGGTTATTCTGAGACAAGTCTACTGCAATTGACGAGGGAAGATTTATTATCACGCTGGAAGTAATGGATTTGTCTAGATGACCGGTAAATGTAGACAACATATCCTTTCATTTGCCTTTGTTAATTGCTTTTCTGTATACCAAAAATACGTCTATAATAATGATATTTTTTTTATTTAAGTAACGCTCTCTATTTTTCAGGATAACTACATAGTTGATTTTGATAAAATTCGGTTAAGGGAAATTTGGAAACTACTTACAAATGCTACTTTTACATAAAAATATATTTCTTTTTCTTCATGAGGGCTTACTGTTTTACTAATGAAAGACCTAGGATAATAAAATAAAAACGGCAAACGAAACACTCTTCCAGTAATTGTTTTCCCAAATAATTCGGTTATTTTCGAGGCGCGAGTAAACACGCTTCCTACCATTAAAAATAAGTATACATATGTAACACCAAAGGAAATTTTCTTAGAATGTCAATATAATTCAAAATCAGGAATGATGACGTGCGAATATGTGAAAATGTATGTTTATATATGAAATAATATAATTAAGATAATTACTAGGAAGAAGAGTTAAAATAATAATAGAATGAATACAGTAAATCTTTCAGTTTGTAACGCTCTGACACAAGTAGGCTCTCGTCGTTAGCGGTAATTGCTTTTGGTGTAGTAAATATAATTAAATGTAATGGGAAGGTTTAGGTGTTCCTGAATTAAAAGTATCATATTTCAGTTAACAGACCTTTAACCGTCTCAAATTGTTGCTCTGTGTAAGATGGATGCTTATAATATTGTCATTTATTAACGCGAGTATCACACATTTAAATAAAATACTGTCTAAATAAAAAGTGTTTAAATAAAAATCTCCTTAATCCTTGCAAGAGAAAGTATATTCTTTCTTTTCGCGAGGGTATTGAAATTAAAAAAAAACATCCTAACTTCAATAGAGAAGATGTTTTGAGACTTTCCAACCATTTCCACCTGGGATCCAGTAATTAAAAATCTAAAACCCCAAATTAAACAAACTAAAAAAGAAGAGGACACTGTTAGTCAATCTTGTCATAATATAGAAAATTACAGTAAATATCAACTCCGTAGGAATAGATTACGTTAATATGACAACTTTGTGACATTTCAAAAATCAGACAGCTGTCATCTTTCTGTCTCCCCGTGACCACGGTTGCTGAAAAGCATCCGAAACGTCGGGATAAATAATTTAAACAATATAAATAATAAATCACATTTTAATCCGGTATACGGTATTTTATTTAAACGGATGCTTATGTTCTGACGGGTTCGTTGGTAAGTTCGGTAGAATACCTGTCGTGCGCACGACCCATCGATGCGAACGGCAGGTGTTCTACCGAACGCGGCGTCAGAATTCTGTAAGCATATCCTCTCCATGTCTGGTAACTTCGGGCATTGAAAGGGTGGGAGGAATATCGAAATTCGGACCGGGTAACGAACCACTGCAACTGTTCATAGATGGAAAAACCGTGAAGTGCATGTTTTGGTTTCTGTCTAAGAATTTCCGAATACTCGAAGTAAAAAGTAAGTCGACAGCGCATCATTGACTGATGTTCTGTAGCTGAGGTATCATCTACCATCAAGTGAACCTCATGCTCGTCTATCGATATCTAACTATAAAAAAAGACCAAATACTCTATTATTTGTGTGGGAGAAGGAAGGCTCTTCCTCCAACCTAAAGGTGATATTGAGGTGTGGTATATACTCAGCGCTCGGAAACACTTCGATAGCGTGATTCAGGATTATTGACGTATTTGAATTGATGGTAGATGTCGCTTCATTTTGGATTACAAAATACAAAATGTTAAAAGATAACGACATACATACATATAAATAATACTGAAGATTAGATTCTTGATGAGATTTCTAGTGCCATCTCTACAAAACCATCTCGATCTCGATATTGCCGCTTTATTAAAAATTGTTGTGAAAATTTTCATGATTTAATAATATATTCAAATATCAAGATTGTTTAAACATTTTTATACAAAAGGGCTCAACGAGGCATTGAACTGAAAAACAAAAGAACGTGAAAAATATAAAAACTGAAAATTTTAACATAGTTATAGATACCCTTTTCTCATTGTATGTATCAGGATAACTTAAATACGACTTGATGCCAAAGATATAAAAAGTTAGTATGGTATAGTTCATTACCATACTGGGGCAGATTGGGAAGACAGCCAAGTACAATAAAAACCATTCTCATAGAAGTTTGACCTATATCAACTCTCCGTGAGTACGAATAAATCTTTTGTTTTTATCGTAAGAACTGCTTAGTAGATACATATAAGTAATGATATTGTTTTGGAAGCATTAAACGATATTATTATTTTTAAAAGGACATGCGTTTTCTAACTTTTCTTGTGCACTTCGGCACTTTCTAAACTTTATATTTCATACAACGCGCCCGGCTTCACACGGGTGCAATGTAGATGTACTATACACAAAAATATACTATGTTACTCGCCGTCGTAGCTTTCTATTGGTGAAAGAATTTTCAAAATTGGTCCAGTAGTGTGAGTTTATACATAACACACAAAAATTCAAAAATACAAATCTTTCCTCTTTATAATATTAGTATATATAATATAGATATCGTATTTTGATGTGTAAATGAAATAACTATTTAATTATAGACTCATATGAGACTTTTTATGTCAGATGACAGATATCGACAGACGAGCGTGAGGTTCACTTGATGGTAGGTGATATCTCAGTCACAGAACATTTATGTTAATGATGCGCTGTCGACTTATTGATTTATTGTGAACACTCGCAAAGTCAGTTCTACCAAAGTAAAGTAATATTTCATTTTATTTTTGAGAAAGTCTCGTTTTTTTGCATTATAGCAATATTTTTATTTTTTGGTTTCAAATTATGTTTTATTCTTAAATATTATTAATATGTTCGCACGTGCTTTTTCATGAAGGTATTCTTTAAATTTCTAATCGAATTTCTTTTACTTTGGTCTTAATAGCTACAAACTGTTTTATTTAAACACAAAGGAATCTTTTGAAATACTTGAATATATAAACGATATTGGTATTTAAAGACAAATAGCAAACAGATTAAGTGCTTTAATTGTCAAATATAACTTAACTCACAACTGATTGGTATCTGACGTTGTCTCTTCCTCTTAATTCAAAGCTCCTTTATATCAATTCCGAGAAATCGATAATGTTTGTCAATACTAACGTTTAACCAGAACAGATCCTTCACAGTTTACCAACGGGACCGTTGCGAGTAATTTAATTTTCATCAAAGTGCCCTCAATAATATTTCGCAAGTATTTAACAGAACTTTGAACACCTGAGAACAGTTCAATGCCTCATTGAGTCCTTTTGTAAGGGTTCTCATATGTAGAAGAATTATTATGCTCTAATGAATGTTTATCTATGATAGAGTATGGTAAAATATTGATTTAAAAATAATAAGAATGCCTATGAATTAAATATATGCCACTGAGATTATAGAATTTTAATAGATCTCGAAACTTGCTATACTGGTAATAAATAAGGTGCAATCAATTATAATAAACTAGATAACTTATCTCATTACACTTCCGTTTTACAAAATAATCATTGAAATGTCGTGTTGTAGCATATTTTTTCAAAACAAAAAAAGTTTTTTCTATGTTTGAAAGATTTTTATCAATCCAAATGAATTTTTCATATACAGCTTTAAATTGGTTTGATAAAACCTTCACATTTTAAGAACATAGCTATTCAAAGGACAAAAGTAATTGTTTTCAATGCAATCATTTTGATATAGCTCGACCATCGACCAGCAGAAATAATATTTTATTAAAAACCAAAAAAAAACATAATCATGAAGACAATAAAATATTACAAAGAGGCGATATTTTAGTGCTTGATATGAAGCAGTTAATTTTAATGAATACTTCGGTAAATTGTACACTTGAAAACGTTTCAGGAACGGGTTTCGCGGATTAAAATTTAATTTTTCTCACAACGAGTTCTCCGTGCATCCGACCGTAAACGGGCTTATTGGACAAACCTTTGCAGACCAAAACATAATATTAATTTGCTACTGCTTATTCGTATTTAATATACGCTTGTATTTATATGGACAAAATTTAAATATATAACTCACTTATAGGGATTAAAACGATAATTTAATTCAGTTAAATAAAAAATAGTAAATTAGTTTAGTTATAAAATTTTGAGATCTAAATTTTCCAATGATAATTAATTTAGTTGACGTATTTGAAAATTTTACCTAGTAATAACTATTTAAATAAAATACTGTATACCGGATTAAAACGCTGTTTTTATATCAACTGCGTAGCAATAGAAGGCGTTAATATGGCAACTTTGTGACATTTTAAAAATCAGACAACTGTCATCTTTCTGTCTGCCCGTGATGACGGTTGCTGAAAATCATCCGAAACGGGATAAATAATTTAAACAATATATATAATAAATCGCGTTTTAATCTGGTATTCAGTATTTTATTTACCTGTGTGATACTCGCGTTAATAATAGACAATATTAGTAATAACTATATTATGATGTGTTTTCCTTTGGAACACAAAATATTTTAAAAATGACAGTGATACTTATGACGCTCTATGATGCATATAACATCAAAACTAGTATCACTTTTAGTTTACCATATTAATTTTCAATAGCTTGAAGATTATTGTGGATTTTAATTGTAGAATAACACTTTACTGTAGTCGTCACAGGAAACAGAGGAAAAAATGTCTTATCTAATTTGACACTACCTATCTACGATAGCTACAGACAGAATATTATAATGTGTTACAGATATTAATTATTAATAATAATTAGTTTTGCTTGTAAATACACAACAGACATCAACAAGCTGATTGCCGACCGCAGCGTATAATAACAGAAATGACAAAAAGTTTGAGCGCAGCAAACATCTCCAGACAGGAGCAAATTTAACAATATTTTCATGCCACTAAAACAATTTTAACGCCCACAATATAGAGATCATTCTCGCATTTTTACGTCGCGTTTATGCAATTACTCGTGCATATTTTAGGTAAAACGAAATTCAGAAAAAAAACCCCTGGAGTTGGAAAATGCGGTGGAATAAGGATTTCGAGCAGACGGATTAGCAAGTGAAATCAGAGTAACGACGTTTGGTAAAGCGAAGCGCAAATAGAGAGAAAAAATCTTTTACAAGCGTCCTCGTGTTTGTTGCGAGCTGAGTTTTGTTTGCTTATCGTACAATTGGGACAAAACGAATGTGTATAGTAGAATGTGATTTATGGCCTTTATGATGATGTTTTGAGAGAAAATTATAGATAACCAATTCTAAATAATTATACTGTGCTTAAATTAGTCTGTCCAATAAAACATAGATATCGAAATTTCTTTATAATATGGGAATAAATACCAAAGTTGATTTGTAACCAAATGAAAAATAAATTATGTTATAATTTATCTATACTAATATTATAAAGAGGAAAGATTTGTATTTTTGAATTTTTGTATGTTATGAATAAACTCAAAAACTACTGGAACGATTTTAAAATTCTTTCACCAATAACAGTGTGAAGCCGGGGAGGATTGCTAGTATACATATATAAAATATGTATGTATAGATAATTCTCAAACTATTTAAGAATCTAGTCATAAAAATATTGTTAATTTAAAAATAATTAAAGTAAATTTAAAAAAAAATCTTACTTCCGATATTACAGTTTAGTCACACATGTACAATTGTTTATAACTAATTAGATTAGATTTCGATTTTAATTGATTTTTCCATCTAATATATAAAATTCTCGTGTCACAGTTTTCTTTGCCATACTCCTCCGAAACGGCTCGACCGATTCTTACCAAATTTTATATGCGTATTCAGTAGGTCTGATGTCGGCTACTATCTATTTTTCATACTAGGGATAATTGTGAAATTTATTTTTTATTTTTGGACGATTTTTTTTGTTTTTATTTTTTTATTATGTGGCATTAAAAAATACATACAACCCCTGCTTTTTTGTCAAAAAAATCTAGACCCGTGCGAAGCCGGGGCGGGTCGCTAGTAAATTATAAAATACAATGTTATAATTCAACTATTTTAGGTTTTACCTCATAAAACGAACAAGCAAAATTATCAATAAAATATTGTTATAAAAATATATTTATGGAGCAAAAATCAATTAAAATCTATATTTTCATTTAGTACCCATACAAACGCATTCAATTTACAAAACGTATCTTAAAACAGTTCTCGATACTGCGGCAGTAAAATAAACACCCTTAACTGTCTCAGTCCAATTACATGACGAAATTTTGGGGCTACACAATCACTATCTATGAGCTGAAAATGTGCCATTTCTCTCAGGGAATAAAAGCCAATATTTCGAGCAATGTGAACGCTGAAAATTTGTGGTACTTCGAGAAAGCTTTTCTGGTGTATCCTTTTATCTATCTCTACTGTGTTCTTTCAGGAAATATATGTATTAAATGATACTCTTGGCTTCACAAGCTTCAGTTTAAAAAATATTATTTCTTGTACTAAAACATCGTCGTAAATTCCACCAAGGAAGATAAGTTCTGGAAAATATTACACATTCTTTTTTCAAAATATAATTTGTAAAATTCTTTGCTACATTTTTAAACTAATATATAGTTAGCGATTTATACACTAAAATATTAAAAAAAAAAGAATACAAATTTACACAAAATACTTTTTAATCAAATAACTAATTTTATACAGAATACTTTCAATCAAATATCAATATCAACTCAAATATCAACTCAATATCAACTCAAATAATTTAAACAAAGAATCAATTTTAACACAAGAACAACGTAACAACGCCCGTCTATCCCTGGTGCCTTTGTTGAAGAAGAACTGTGTCCTGCTGGAGCGCGCGCGTGGTTTTATAACATGTCCCCCACTCAAATTGCGTCATCATGACGTCAGCTCCAAGCCACGCCCCTCCTCACGCATTTGACATATTATTCGGCCTCTCCTGGCAACGGTGCGTCCTCGCCCGTATAATCTTCAGGTTGGGTTGACTGCTGCAGATTCTCAGTGCTATGAGATGTTGATGCCGAGTCGTGTCGACCTCTAAGCTTCGGCGCCTTGTTTCACAGGAAACATCACTCTCATCATCGTTTTCGCCACCTGGAACGTCATATTGCTTTCATTAATATTTGAAATACAGATAAATCAATGCAAATAATTGCATTGAAAAGACAAGAAGTAATCTATTACTTCTATTTCTTAAAAGCAAGAGCGAATCCATTGCTTTGAACAATCACAAAGCGAGAACAATTCCATCGCTTTAAACAGACACCGGAAGTAAGAGCGAATCCATTACTTCGTAAAGTCTACGAAAGCAAGAGCAAATCCATTGCTTGAACACAGACACCAGAAGTGAGAGCGAATCCATCACTTCGTAAAGTCTACAGAAGCAAGAGCAAGTCCATTGCTTCTAAACAGACACCAGAAGTGAGAGCGAACCCATCACTTCATAAAGTCTACAGAAGCAAGAGCAAGTCCATTGCTTCTAAACAGACACCAGAAGTGAGAGCGAACCCATCACTTCATAAAGTCTACAAAAGCAAGAGCAAGTCCATTGCTTAAAAACAGACACCAGAAGTGAGAGCGAATCCATCACTTCGTAAAGTCTAGCAAGCAAGAGCAAGTCCATTGCTTGAAAACAGACACCAGAAGTGAGAGCAAATCCATCACTTCGTAAAGTCTAGCAAGCAAGAGCAAGTCCATTGCTTGAAAACAGACACCAGAAGTGAGAGGGAATCCATCACTTCGTAAAGTCTACAGAAGCAAGAGCAAGTCCATTGCTTCTAACTGTGACTCTCAGGAACAAGAGCACGTCCATTGCTCCAAGATTTACTATCGAAAGTAAGAGCGCATCCATTACTTTCATAGCCTTAAATTTTAACATGTCACAGCATCTCACAATACAAGTAAGAAAAATAGCTTACTCTCAAAGAACGTGGCACAAACATCAGGGGTCCATTCCCCGCGCCATAATATAATATGTTCCTCAACAGCTTGCGTAGCCTTCCCGTATAAACCAGTGACTAATTTCAGTCCATAATGACCACGGGTAAACGTTTGCAGGACAATCGAAGGTCCACGCATACAGGAGTCTAACTTTCCAGTGGCTTAGCTCGTCTTACGTACCAACACGCTGTCTCCAACTTGGAATAACTGTGGGACTTTTCGTTGTTTATTAACTCGCATGTCTTGGCGAGTACGAGTCTCTTCTAGAGACTCTGAGGCACGTTGGCGGGCTCACACAACGACTCACGATTCGGACTCTATGCCAAATCTATCACCGAAATCGAACGCAACGAACAGAACGATACGAAAGAACAAAAAACTTCGTACATTAACTCATTAAGAAAACATTTTCATTTCTATTTACGATCAAAGTAATGTCAAACAAAAGACACAATGTCCAATTGTGAACAACGGATCAGTCATCGGATTCGTAATAGGGAAATGTACCGTCAGCCGAAACTTCGTATTTTGTTTTGGTAATAGGCCTCCGGGAATCGTATGACAGGCGTCACACCATTACTCTTTAATGTTGCTCGGCACTATTGATTCTACTAAAGCTGCTACCTTGTGTGCGCTCGGCCTCACCTGACCATTACTAATCGTGCGACCCAAGTATTCTATGTCAGAGACGAGAAACTTGCATTTTTACATTAATTGAAACCCAAATCTTTTGGTTCCCCAAATTAAAGATCTTATGTTCCATTACCTATTGAACCACAAATAATTCCATAAATAATGCAGTCAACTACCTTTCCATAGTAATATTCCCTTAAAATTTAACAAATGTTCATCAGCCGCAAATGGCTTTTTATTTTTTTTTTAAAGCCAATCATTCCCAGATAAATAAATCGTAGATACCATAGTCTTGTTGTATACCACTTAACGCTGCTATCATTTTTAGCATCCAGTAGTATCCAGCCTTCCAATATTCTCTTAGTTACCGCTGGTACATCTTCTGTCCCCCTAAATAAAAATCTGCGTCCTGCGCTTACTTAACTTCCAGGGTGAACCCCTCTTTTCTTCTCTGGTTGGCTGAAATACATATTTTCACACGCTTTATATCATTTTATAGTAACTTAGAGCACTGTAAGTAATCTTTATACCATCTGCTTTAATCTTGAAACTAATTTCAAAAATTCAAATATTTCTGTTCATTCAATACATGTCTTAAATACATGTATACAGACATAATACTATTATGTTATTCATATAAAAACATGTATCTTAATGTCGCACATTAAGAAAAACTAATAGCAGCAATTTTATATTATTACTACTACACTTTGATTGACAATAGCACACCTATTGAACTACACTTAAGTATCTGATACTTATAAAACTTCGCCATGGCAACTATGACACACTTAAATAGATGACGCACATCTACATAGCTATTACATGTAATTATATTACAACTGCAGCACACCTGCATGGTTATTAATAATTATTTAACAATATTCATGGCTATTTCGTCACAACTAAATTACAATTTCAGTATGTTTATACGGTTATTCTATCACAACTACATATATGACTATTGCAGCACGCCTACATTGCTATTCCATCACAACTATGCGACAATAGCAGTAGAACTACATGGCTGATAATTATAATACGCCTACATGGCTATTCCATCACAACTATGTGACTATAGCAGTAGAACTACATGGCTGATAATTATAATACGCCTACATCTTTATGGTTATTTTATCATTACTGACCTTTACAGCATATCTACATAGCTGATCATAATAGCACACCTACAAGCTTTGTATGAATCTCGGACCGTCATTTAAGATATGTAAGCCTTCCTGAATCGTGCTGTTGGGCAGCAAAAATGTCATTGAGAAAGACACAAGCCTTACCTTCATCTATGAAGGGTGGCAACGTATTTGATATTATACGCTGATAGACAACTGCTGCATTGGCTAACCCATAAGGATCTTTATATACTCGTAGTGCCCTTCAGGAATAACGAATCCGGTGAGGGATATAGATTTCTCATCCAACCGTAACCTAATGAATCTATATGATCGTCTATTAACGGCAATGGGTAGTGATCTTTGACAGTATTCGTGTTAAGGGCACGAAAGTCTACACAAAGTCTGTCGGTGCCGTCTTTCTTCTTCACAAGCAAAATAGGACTCGAAAACTCTGACTCAAATTCAAAATCATTTATTCATTTAGGTAACACAATGTACGTCATTAAAAAGTACATATTAAATGCTTCTTATTTTACATTTACCGCCAGTAAAGTTCAGATTCTCTAATTATATTTTTTATGTAGTAGGTCTTTTATTATTTCTCTACCACGTAATTTTTCGTTATGAGACATCTTGTACATCGATAGACAACCGGTGTGTTGTTATGTTATCGAATGTGCATCGAACAAATACGTACGGTAGTACACGCAGTACCCACAACTAAGTAATCTGAGTATTTATTAATTAAATGCATCAAATTCTGCCTATCTTCACCCCGCAATTGTGTATCAATAGAGAGATTTACTACAAGTTAATCTCTGCATATCATGCGCTCGTGTAAATTACGCCTTCTCTATTTAAAACATCGGTGCTAACAATAACAGGCGTATTCATCAACTTATCCGAAATAACATGAAACTAGATTTCCAACGTTATATCCGAAAAT
Source organism: Anthocharis cardamines (assembly GCA_905404175.1). NCBI lineage: Eukaryota > Metazoa > Arthropoda > Insecta > Lepidoptera > Pieridae > Anthocharis > Anthocharis cardamines. The sequence continues at coordinate 12,476,662 of FR989958.1, read as the reverse complement.
TCTACACTTTTACAAAAAGAGCACGGGTTATTACAGGGTAGATTTTTATTTACATTTTATTTAAAGTCGAATTTTTCGTCTCTATTCTCAGATTTATGTCTCTTTGGGCAAAACGACTGCCTATGACCGATATTACTGCATACTTTTATGCAAGGATTGTTTAATATTTTCGTAAGATATATCACGTGTTCGGGATTGCGAAAAAGAGTCGAGTTTTACATAAATAGATAAAAATTTCACTGAGTCTTGGGGTAATAGATTAGCATTCGTAGCTGCAGCCCTGACTTGGGGGTCGGTAATGCCACGTATCACAATAGCCGCAATTAGTTCTTCACTGAGACCCTTCACTATACGTAAACGCAGTAAAGTCCGCCTAGCATATTCTGCGTAGGTGATGTAATTATTGGAATGAGTTTTCATCGTTTCGAACAAAATATTGGCAATATCTACGCGTTGGGGACACAATGATTTAAATTCCCTTTTGAAATTAGACCACCCACGGTCATTAGTAACCCACTCACGCGCGTCATCCCTAAGACAGTTCCCAATCCGTGATAGACACTCATGATCGCTCCAGCGGTTCGTAGCTTGAGCATCATCGACTTCACTACACCATGTGTCAAAATCGTTATAAGACGGATCAAAGTTTGAAATAAATATATTGGAGCTTACCGGAATGGCGTTTATCACACTCACAAGTCTATCGGTTACCTGACCCATCACTGCCTCAGCACCAAGCTGAGACATACTCGAGCACGGTACAGATACGTCGATACTGGCTGCGCGTGACCCCGCACTCAGCGACATGTCCCCGGCAATAGTGCTCGGCTGCGCAGGCAGCGGCGGTGACAACGGCCGCGGGGTAGACACTACCCGAGCTGGCAGGTGAGCCTCCAGGGCCGGCGTGCTAGACCGCGCCCGCGGTGGCCCATCTGACGTGGCCGGTGTCGACGTTTGTGTCGACAAATCGGCAGGAACCACGGCGTCACTCACACACACACTATTTTCACCGCGAGAACTACCCGCACTGTTTTCACCGCGAGAACTACCCGCACTATTTTCACACGTATTTGAAATACTAACACCACTTTCTAAAGCACTCAGGCGATTTAATATCACCTGAAGTGTCTGATCGAGCCCAGGGGTAGACGGACTCGCCTTCTTACGGCTTTTACGCTTATCGGACATTTATTTCTTTAAATACAAAGAGGTTAGTTTATGTGGGCTTTAAATTACCAAAAGTGAGATAGGAATCCCACTTCTGAATTTAGCGATTTATACACTAAAATATTAAAAAAAAAAGAATACAAATTTACACAAAATACTTTTTAATCAAATAACTAATTTTATACAGAATACTTTCAATCAAATATCAATATCAACTCAAATATCAACTCAATATCAACTCAAATAATTTAAACAAAGAATCAATTTTAACACAAGAACAACGTAACAACGCCCGTCTATCCCTGGTGCCTTTGTTGAAGAAGAACTGTGTCCTGCTGGAGCGCGCGCGTGGTTTTATAACATGTCCCCCACTCAAATTGCGTCATCATGACGTCAGCTCCAAGCCACGCCCCTCCTCACGCATTTGACATATTATTATATATTACTTAAGTTATTGTAAATATTAACATTACAAACATTATTACTGTAAAAGTGTATTTGTTAGTTTATCATACTTTTATTGGTATATTTATAGTAAAAGAATGTGAACGGTTTTTCCCAGGAAAAATATCGAGTTCTTTCCAGGCGGTAAACATTAGTTTGAACAAAAGTATCAGTATTTTTCTTCATATACTTTACTTACAGTGAAGTGAATAATTCTGCAATTAATTGTTAGTTTGTGAGTTACCTGCAAGTGCTGTTTTAGAAAGAAAGTTGTTTATATCTAAAAACGGTATTTTTTTACATATTAAGATTTTTTTAGGTTTTAGTTCTGGTTAATATAAAATTAATATAATAGTGATGTGAAACTATTAATAAGTAAAACTGACCATCTGACTGTGTTCTTACACTCCAAAGATTTTCATTTTTATCTGACTCAATCGAATCAGTCTATTTGCATATCGCATGAATTTAGAACCAAATAATTACTATGTTAGACGTGTTTTTAAAGCTCTAAATTACGATTCTGTATTATACAATATGTCATTCGCATCGTCATTAAGACGAGAGTGGAGGCTGAATAAAGGGCATCTTAACTTCAAAGCCATCCCCCGGATTAGGGTCGAACAAAAAAGATCCCAACAATAAAAAAGTGGGTCAAACGCGTAACTAATCTTGAGACAAACATGTTTACAAAAATTTAAATCCAACGCTTAGCTGAGCTTGTACTTAAATGAGATTATTAAGATACATGTAATATAAATTTTGCTATGGAAATAAAAAACAATTTTGTATTTTTTTTATGTTTGATATCGACAGACGAGCATGAGGTTAACTTGATGGTACATGGTACCTCAGACAGAACATCAGTCAATGAAGCGCTATCGATCTACTTTTTACTTATAGCATTCGGAAATGCGCAATGTGCACTTCACCGGAGTTCACGGTTTTCCATCTATAAGCGGTAGTCGGAATTTCGTTATTCCTCCCAACCGTTCAATGCCCGAAGTGACTAGACATGGGGAAGACATGCTTACAGAAAATAAACATATAAACATGTCGTCCCAGTGGTATTCGAACCCACGACCCATCGGAGTGCATGATAGGTGTTCTACCAAATGCGCCAATGTTTTGGTTTTGGTTTTTAATATTCACTACTTAATTCATACTAACTATGAGTATACATTTACAGATGCCATAATTGGAAGAAATCCCTTTAAAGTGACTTTGACTCTACAAAAATATTGTGGTACTGTAGTTAAGCGCAAATGCTAATATTTTAATAAATTTATTACAATATATATTTACAAAGTTGGCTTCTTTTAGCAAACTTAAAATATCCAACGCAGTAATTCCTGCACAAAATCCGAAATAATGTATTCTACTTGCAACTTTCTACATTATTCCCGTACAGAGCAAACTGTTCCAAGTTTCGTGAAACTAAGATCCACTGGTTTTGAACCAAGGATTCTTCAAAATTCTAATGTATTTTGTTTTAAATTTACATAACCTATTTGTAAACTATTTGATGATAACTTAGACCACTTTAGATATAGACAGGGTTCAAGAATGGAAAACAAGTTTGTATATTTTCTGTCCGCGACCACACCTGGCCTTGATTAGTCGAATCTACGGTACACAGAATATAATGAATAATTCACTAGGAAACCTCTCCCAATACAATATATTACTGAGTGAGTCCTGTATTGTTTACCTCAATATTTTTCTTCTTTTCGTATGATGCGATTTTCTTTACAATTTACAATTTAAAACTTTTTCTACTAAATATCACAGAAATCAGGTTGATAATTTTGTTATAATTTAACATCAAACTATAAATTTGAATAATTATTCTAACATGTTTGATACTGGACGTTAATCACGTATTTAATACAATTAGACATGTGTATGTAACACAAATATTGAATTTATGTCGACATCGATTTAATCAGTCGAAACTGCCATTTTAGATTGAATTATTCCTGTTTGGAAATTAGATGATTCAAAGAGACAGTAAAGCCCCCGTCCACAGAGTTGGAAGATTACAAGAAAATACGTAGACGGCCATGTTAAACAAAGGATGAGAAAAAGAAGATGGGATAATACCACCGATCATTATATAAATGGATAAACATTTAACTGCAGATTATGCCTTTTCAGTTTAGTATACGACTGATAGCTAGCTGACTCACGGTCACGGTATGAATCACGGTCGTCTAACGGTATCTAACATAAATAAACATAAAAATAAGAGACCTTCAAGTAAAGAGCACACTTACATACATCACGCCTTTTCCCATTCGGGAAAACAAAGATCACGGAATTCCATATGCTTCGATCCTTGCATACCACTTTCGCTTCTTCCACTTCCATACACGCTCGTTGGTTTCGTGTACTTTTGACTTGGCCCCTTTGAAGAATCTTTTTCGTTTCCCTACGTGCATCTACCTTTCAACGTGCCCAAAACCAACTCATCATTCATTTTTCAATCTTCGTCAATACATCGTCTTTTACTCTGCAACGATCTTAAGAGCTAATTCCCTAAAACCGGAAACGTACCTTTAAGGTATTGTGTTACGAATGTTAATCATCACCATCAGGCGGGATGGTTCTTCAAGATTTTTAGCTTTCAATAAAAACAATCAGCCTCTACCGACCTTTTTCAGAAATTCAAGTACTTGGAAAGACAACATTACTTTTGTTTTGAAGATGACCTGTTTCAATAACGATCATCCGTCGAGTTGACAACTCTCCTCTGTAAAATGAAAGTACATTTTTTGATGATATTATAGAAATTATGCTCCAGTAATTTTCCAATAAATGCGGAGCAGTGCACAAAGCCAGTGCCCGTGATTAACCCAGATAGGATGCTGCATAATCTGACGTACTGTAGCTACATAGTAGATAACGACGAGTGTCGTTGTACTGCATTTCTTTTGAGATAATCGTATTAGTAGTAAAAATTTTTTATGTTAGATATCGATAGACGAGCATGAGGTTCACTTGATGGTAGGTGATACCTCAGCCACAGAATATTAGTCAATGATGCGCTGTCGACCTAATTTTTACTTCGAGCATTCGGAAATCCATATCACACGCTCTACATTTTCCGTGACAATTCTTAGTACAGTGAAACTCGAAGATATTTTATTATCATAAACATTAAACACACACATTCCTATGGAGAGACGGAATCGAGGAAGATCATATAAGAAATGGTACGTCGATCTGAAAGAAATCGTAGGAAATCTGTGTGAAAGTGATTGGATATGGATCACGGTTTTCTGATGGAAAAATGTAATATTTAGGTACGTTTATGTGTAACATGTAACATATGAGTAAAAAAGACGAAAAATTAACAGCGAATGTATCCCCAAGTCTATAACTACACGTACAAATAGTAAACAGCAGTCGCTAAATATTAAATGCAAATTTAAATTACATATAAAAATAATATATTTTATATTTAATACCAAAAATCTACGGGACTAGGTGTTGCAAAAACAAAATCGTTTTGAAAAAAATAAAGTACCGTGTACCTGTGCGAAGCCGGGGCGGATCGCTAGTATTATGCATGGTTGAAGCTATGAATTAGTGTCACAATAAAAAATACAATGGAGTTTGTAGCGATATCAAATTCGGTCATCATCCTTTATTATAAGTCTAGTATTATCCTACACACATCATCTCGTACATCTTATTCTACGTACATATACTGCACGAACTATAATAATCTTAGCTAAATGCATTTTCAATGCATTTCATTATGAACCACAAGATTAATATGTTACATTTCTCGCCCAAAGATATTGTGTCAGTAGTATCTTCCTTTGAAATATACAAATAGTATATAGCAGTTTCAAACGTATAAATAATCTCTCCTAACCGCAGTAGCAACCCAGCAATCACAACGGGAAAGTAATATCTAAACAACCCCCCGTACTAAGCCACAACCTCGACAGCCTGTCGCTAAAACTATCGTTGTTGCATGATCGCTGTGTGCGTAAGTCAAATCCCTTATTCCGAGCAGCATTTTGATGGAGCACATTTATTTAGGTAATAAACTTCGCGACTTGCGTGATATTGTCATTTATCACGACTCCTTAACATTCATAATGCTGTTTATTTCTTACATTATGGAGGTAAACGCTGTTATTTGTTTTATACTGTTTCTTTTCTGGACAAATTTATATTGTGTTGGTGGTTTCAGATAACTGAACATCATTAAAGATTTTTTGAGACTTTTTTATGTACCTTACCCTTCAGGCTTTTAAGGTAAGATTTTATGACTAGTCATCTGTTCCGGCTGCGCTCGGATATTTATCGTACATCTATAAAATCTAATAAAATTTTCAGTAAACCTCTACCTATTACTAGATTCTTGCAAATCCATCGACTTCAATATATATACTTGACAGCAATTATATCTCTTCTTAGAAAGTTAATAACTATTGTGCGTAATTCCGCCTCTGATTTTATGCCTGAACTTGGCATTAAATGGCGGAGATAGCAACTCGAATTTATAGGATATAATGGTTTACTGCGTCTTATTTTAGACTCCTAGTCTAGTAGCATTCATAATGGTTAAAATCAAATATTTTATTCGGAAAGCAATCACTTTTATTAATAACAACATATTTCTACACTTGTTACTATAATATTAATACTTACAAATAAGGAATCTAAGGAAAATTTGTCGAAATCTAACTTAAATAAACCTTATTTCTCATTAAAAACTTTAGTTAGTTTGTTATTACTTATTATAAACTTGTCTTCATGTAATATTCACCGTACGAGTATCTCATCAAAATGAACAAATACATTTGGTAATTTTACACTTAGTTTTGTTTTTTGTTTATTCTGTTCTGAAACTCTTCAACTTTTAGTTGTGATGTAGGTAAGTAAAAGTTTTGTGTTTTGAAGTGACTATCTCATTATTTGATGGTAAACTTTGAGCAGACATACAGGTATTAAATGTTCAAACTATGTTGTTTTCAAAAACAGGGATTCAGCGAATTTAGTTTCGTACAAATGTTGGACTTTTGCTCTGAGGATTAAAGAAAAGTTTAGAGTAACGAGAGCTTGGCTTATAACTTATAACTTTGAAATGACATTCGCTGGAATTCCGCCATACTATCAATTGTACGTTGTGCTAGACAGTCTATCTAATATCAGTAGTACCGTTTTTAAATTTTATTTTTATTTTATCTTTTTTTAACGCGAGTATCAAACATTTAAATACAATACTTTCTACCGGAATAAAACACGATTATTATTTATCCCGACGACGATGCTTTCCAGCAACCGTGGTCAAGGGCAGTCAAAGGTAACAACTGTCTGACTTGAAATATGACAATGTTGCCATATAAGCGCCATCTATTCCTATTTATTTGTATGTTAAATGAAGTTGCAAAAACTTTTTTTGGTTTTCCTAATATATAAGTATGTGAAATATAACAGTATGTGAGATATGATTTAGCTAAATAAGTTTTTATTTAATCATATCTTTTTAGTGATGAAAATAATTATTTTAATATACAATAAAAAATACACTATCATTGAAAATATAAAAGAAAAACTAGCGATCACCAATGTTGAATATACCTAACTACCATTATCTGTTTATTACAACTGATTTTATTTACTGAGAGTAAATTAAGTTATTACAATAAATTAAACATATATTAACATTTTCGATTTGATCTTACATTAACTAACGATCAGGAAAATGTAAAAAACTATAGATTGTATATACATATTTATAAAATTTATAATGAAAATTCATTCTACATTTATACAAATCATATAATATTTCGTAGTTCAAAAGAACTACGTGGAGAAATAAACAAAATACATTTTCACTTAGTTTAAAACATTATATTTCGATAAAAATGAGTTATTTTCTAAAGGTCGTAAATTACCCGTGCATTGATATTAAACATTTTTTTTTCATATAAATAAATTGACAGAATGTAATCCGACGAAACACTGTTATATTTACGCTAATGAAGTTTTAATATCCCATTGAAAAAGCCTCGTAAATCCATACAAATGTTATCTCGGTAGGAGCGCTGTGATGATTGATTGTTCCCGTACTAAAAGATTTCCTCGGTAAAGCGAGACATTTTTCTCCTTTACGGTCACCTGATATGATAACACATTTCGCAAAAGCTTATGAAGCGGGTATGTGACTGGGTTTTATCAGCGAAGATTACGGGAAGGTAGCGGTGGAATTCAATAAATATGCAAAATATTCGGAAATATCGCTTTGTGTAATTTTTTTGTATGTATTACGTATTGACAGTTTTTTTATAAAGTATTTATATGTATATTTAATAAAGGGAATATTCAAACATTGCCAATTCTATTTACGATTATACTTACGATCACAGAACAGGTTCTTCTATTCTGTGCTTACGATCTACCGATGTTAAACGAAAGACAATGTCTAATTACGAATGACGGATCTATCATTTGATTCGTAATAGAAAATATGTACGATTCGTCAGCCGAATCTTCGTGTTTTGTTTTGATTGCCATATTGAACAGGTGGAAAGAATATCAAAAATTCCGTCCGGGTTTCGAGCTCCAAAAAGAATCTATCGATATTAATTAAAAACGATTTGTGTTTATTAATTAAATATATTTATGGATATATATTTTTCGATTTTTATCAAAAATAAATCCTACGCACTGTTTTCATATTTCTTGTAGGATCAATTAAAACTTCAGTGATCAATTAGAATGAAGAAATTCGTCCTAAGAATCATAGAAAGCGTTTTTAAAATTTCAGTCACTAAACAACTCTTTGATATCTAGTCAAAGGTTATTTCTTTACAACAGCTTCAAAAGTTTATAAAATATCCTTTGAGTATAGAATATACTGAACAAAGAACTGAGGATAAAAGTCTAGGTCGAGTTTTTGTAAAGTTAGATTTGTTAAAAGTATTTTTTATGGAACACAGAGTACTCGTTTAGCTAATTATTAACATAATTTTTAAGTCAAGCTAATCGGCGGGCATCATTGTTTAAAAAAATTACTAAGTTACATTGTATTTTTTACTATATTTCTTAGTAGGTACTAAGATATATTTTATACTGATTTTATAGTTTAATATTTTTTATGTTATTGTAGATGTTGAGAAACGAACCAGATCTTCACTTAGGTACATACAGGGTATCTAAGAAACAAACAGTGATACGCTGTCTACGTATTATTTATTTCGTGCATTTGGCTACTAACTTCACGACTTTTCCACCTAAGTGGTTCGTCGACATTACTCGATCAACATTTTGATTCCCCAACCGTTTATTGCCGTAGAGACGAACATGAACTTGGCATGTTTATGATGATATTATAAATTCGCCAGACCCAGCGGTATTCAGATCCGCAACACGACGCGGACGCAATACGAGGCATGATGTGTGTGTATATTTCCACTTATGCAATATTTCAGGTTTCCTTTTTAGTGGACCTTCAAGGAAAAAATAATATAGAAAAAAAGTATTTCTAAATTTAAATGTTATTTTGCCACTTCTTATATATAGATTTGCAGTGGGTATCGTGAGCTTTCAATTGTGGAAGAGCTTATAGACTTTTCCTGATTTTTTCCGATATTTTAATAGAAATTATTTTATTCGGGACATAAATAAGAGATTATTGAAATCGGTGCAGCCGCTCTTGCGTTATAAATGGCGTAACTAACACGACTTTGTTATATTTTTATTTGTATATTTTGTTATTTTAGACAAAAGCTGAAATGTTTATGTCAATTTACCACAGAATAACAAGCGGTAATTGCAAAACGTTGATGATTGTTGAACTGTACGTATTAACTGTCCAATTTTGTGTGTAAATATAACATTTATTTAAAAAATATATGTAAATGCAATTGCGTCCTGCATGAGAGTATTGGTGAGTGGGTATATTGGTTCATTTACGTAATGAGGTTTAAATGGACGTGCTTCCTCTATTGATGTTTCTGACTGTATAATTATTATGGTCTATGGATTTCCGAATGCTCGAAATAAACAGTGGGTCTACAGCGCATCATTGACTGATGTTCTGTGGCTGACGTATCACCTACCATCAAGTGAACCTCATGCTCGTCTGTCGATATCTCATAAAAAAACCTGGTCCGATTGTGAATCTAAACCATCCGGGGATCGGGTACTCAAACATACCCAAAAACTTACATCAAAATCCGTCGAGCGGTATAGGAGTTAATAAAAAGATATTAGCGGTTATTAGTTCATTGATATAAACACGTAACGAAGAATTCTATAAGATTACTAACATCTATGAAATGAGTCTGAAAGGTCTTTTTATATATAAATAACGCATAAAAGGGATCAACAGGCTTTAAGAATATTATAATGGTTAACAGTCATGTATTGTCAAAGGTTTTAGTCTACATACAATAGTGGGTTTTTAACAAAGAATAAGTTGGCAATATCTTAGAGATTTACGGTGAGAATTATGAGATTTTTTGCTATTCTTTGAACATACTATATGTGAGATAGAACACCTATTCTGTAGAGTATTATGAGACTTTTATGTTTCAAAAAAAAGAACGAAACTTATTACGATTTACTTACACTTAATTCTTAAGCATAGAAGTCTCTGGATATAAAATAGAAATTTGCCAACCCTACTTTATCCAAATACAATACTACTTAAATATTCGAAGGATATATAATATAGGTGAAATAACTATATATTTGATTCTTCTATTTAAGCTAGCATTTACGGAGCGCACAATTTCTTCCACTGCAAATACCTTGGTGCACGGGTTAACTGGACTTGTTACTAGGAATAGGAAATAAAAAACTCGTATCGACATTGCTTGAGTCAGTTTTATGACCATATAGTACCTGGTATATATATTATGTATATTGAATCTAAAACTACTGGTTAGATTGTGAATCTTTAATGCAGTAAACATTTTTTTTATCTACATATAAAGCTACCAAGAGCAAAGATTTGTATTTTTGATTTTAAAAAATCTTCTATTAATAGAAAGCTACATTATCAGCGAGTACCATCCGAGCCTCGACCATTTTTTGGGAATAGAGCATCTACATTGCACCCGTGTAAGGCTGGGGTGCGTTGCTAGTATTAGATATCGACAGACGAGCATGAAGTTCACTTGATGGTAGATGATACGCCAACTACAGAACATCAGTCAATGATGCGCTATCGACCTAATTTTTACTTCGAACATTCGGAGATAGACTGAGACTGAAACGCCCAATATGATTTTCACGGTTTTTCCCGGTCGTAATTCCAAAATTCCTCCCACCTGTTCAATTTTCGAAGTGACCAAATGTGGGGAAGAAAAATACATCTTATATACATACATACATATTCATCTCTTTCCCATTGGGATAGGTTGAGATCACGTATTTCCATATACTACGACTCAGAATACCACTTTTGCTTCTTAATAAAAAAAAATAATAATTTATCTTCTAATTAGCTGCGTTATATTCGAGAGGGTATTGGTATTATAATGAATGAGAATGAGAAACTGATGAAGGAACTAAAGAATTTCAGCCAGCCAGGTAAGTAAAAAATATGTTCTAGACAAATATGTATTCACTGTTATCTAAAGACCCGTTCTTGTGCACCATTAAATAAACAATGTTAATAATAGTTCGTTATGTTGAAGCAGAAAAATATACAATGTTTATTTTATGATATAAAAATATTGTACAAATATTTAAATATTGCAGGTTTTACGTACTATAAAAATTTTTATTCTTACACAATATAATTGTATAATATCATTTACACTAATTAATTTAGAAGTAAAACTTAAAATATGTAAAAATTGTTATTGAAAAGTTAATTGTTTATTTATCCAGGTAGCCATGCAAACAACGTTTCTACTTCATGATTTTTTATACAATAACATATGTACCTACATAATATGTATATTCACTTCCGTAGCTCATAATATTATTTATGGGTTGCTTTTCTTAATTTTTAGTTCAAGCACTTGGAAATTGATAATCTGAAACTAAAACAACGTTTCATTTATGAAAGCATTCGTTATGAAAGATTTCAATCTCCCGCTGATGTAATGCTAGAAGTAGATAAAAAGGGGTTTGAAATGTATTTTCTATTACATCCAGAACTCTCTTAATATAAACTCAAATTTAAATAAAGCTTAATTCAAGTATACTTTAACTTGAAGTATTTTTGGTCAAGCGTTTGTTTTGACTACAACAGAGAAGAACCGACAAGAAACTCGGTATGTTCACTTTTAAAAAAAAAAAAATATATTTTTTACAACTGTAAAACAAAAGAAATACTTATTTTTATCGTCCATGTTATTCCCTTTGCTTTATCTAATAGTAATTCAAAAAGGTGGAATCTTTTGCATCAAAGACATAATATAAACATTAACTTCCTGTATGATAAGATTCTAATCTCCCCTCCCTTCTTCTCGATTCCTAGTATCCACATTGAATACCTCTTTCAATAAAGGCAGCAAACCGAACCTGCTGGCAGGTGAATTGGAAGGCATTTCGGATTAACTCCGAGCTTACGTTTAACTATTCTTAACACAGCATTACAGTTCGACGGTCCTACTGTAAATAATAGAGACCGGCATCTATATTGGATTGATTCAATTGGCTATCCAGCCGGCCTAGCATGACAAGCGCGACAAAATTTTGTCTACCGTTTTCTCGTGTTTCAATCGACTATCGCTTTATTTCTTTCGGGTCTAACATGACAATTACACTTAAAACTCGACTTTTAATATCAAAAATAGATACATTTGTCGCTCGAGATATCTTTTTTATCAAAATTGTCGATGTCGAGATATAATATATCGAGATATTTAACATCTTAGTTTGTCTTCTCTCGCGCGAGATATATCTCGTGGCGGTCATGCTAGCCCGGCTGGACGACACCAACGCTAACGATATTGTCACGTGTAAATATCATCAGATAACGACAGACGAGCTTAATTGGACGCCGTTAAGCAATACAGTGTCAACCCACAACAAAATAATAAAAAAAATCAATTATGATATCAATCGCTTCCTTATGAGCTGGAGCTTATGAGATATATATCATTTAAATAGTTTTAATAGCAAAAATATTGAAAAAACTAGCGGCCACGAAATCCTAAAATGTTTAAATATTTAACAATAATGCACTAAATTCTATTACTTTGATTGCTACCAAGAAAAACAATACATATTTAGCGTAATAATAATAACTACTAAAAAATCTATTATTTCTGTTATTTTTTAAAAGGAATTTAATAAAACCTAATTAAAACTTTAATCTCAATTTTCTCAAAATGGCAACCGTGTGGGTTGACACTGTATTGTTTAACAACGTCCAATTGGTGGTACTCAGCTATACGGACATTATTTTTTTTATGTTATACAAGCAAATCGCCCCGGGTTTGCTCGGGTACAATGTAGATGTACTATATAGTCTGTGTTACTCGTTGATGGAAGTTGTCGGACTTGATGTATGCGGTGATGTTAGTTATTTCGACTATGTGTTCGCGTGTTGTTCCCACGAGAATGTAAGTGCGTGCTCCTATTTCATCATACCTACCTTTTTTTCTCGTTTATATATATTTTTTATTATTACTTATTATTTTATTAAACATTAATAAAACAAAAAACTTGGCGATTAAAAAGAGTGGCGGAGAGCTTATTGCTAGTTCTTCTCGTCCGTTCTACGCTCTTGATTTGAGAACTGGCAGTAAATGTAAAATTAGAAGCATTTAATATATTTTTTTATTTTAAAACTAATCCACATATTATAACAACTGTATTTACGATTTTACAATATTATTTGATATAAAAATTAATTATTAAATACGAATTTACGAGCACATTAAACAGAGTACAGAGCAAAAGATATGACATGCATTCGCCGTGAGATCTAGCCGCGCAGTGTCCCCGCCGCGGCGACCAAGTATTTTAGAAAGTTGTTTTAGCGGCGGCGGGGCGCGGGGTGAAGAGGCGGTGGTACAGCGCACCACTCGCGCGCTGAATTTGCTGCGTCATTTTCAATATTATTTTGTTTTGCGAAGATTCTTCTGACGCCACACTACTCCCCCACCGAGACCGGAGCCAGCTACGGTCGATAGTAGTCAGGAAAACGAACCACACGACCACTTCTTGTCTTGATTGGCTCCGCTGCTGACGACTTGCTGTTATTAATTTGAACTTCATTCTGTAAATTATTAAGCAAATAAGCAGGTTTTAAGCGATCGATTGTGACATAGGTATGTCTACCACACAAGTCGATCTTGAAGGTTTTCTTCCCTCGTTCCAGTACTTTATGCGGACCGGAGTAAGGCGATTCTAGCGATCTTTTAATAGGCCCTTTGCGAAGAAAAACATGCTCAGCTGTGTCTAAGCCCTTAGGAACATAGAAAGTTTTATTGGAATGCCAATGCGCCGGCTCTGGTGCAAGGTTTTTAATGTAGCTACGTAAGCGTGAAACAAAGTCAGTGAAGTCTGTGATAGTAGTAGCTTTAGAAGAGAAAAACTCGCCAGGAAGTCGTAATTGTTCTCCGTAAACCAGCTCAGCTGCAGAGGATTTAATATCATCTTTCCACACACTGCGTATACCAAGTAAAACAAGTGGAAGTACCTCTGACCATTGATTATTTTTGTGACACATGATAGCTGCCTTCAACTGACGATGAAAACGTTCCACCATACCGTTACTTGCTGGATGGTAGGCTGTAGTTGGGCGATGCACTGCGCCTAGCAGGGCAGCGATGTTGTGAAACAGGTGGGACTCAAACTGCCTGCCTCTGTCTGTCGTAATCTTCTCAGGGCAGCCAAAGCGTGCAACCCAGCCGGAGATGAAAGCTCGGGCACACGTTTCTGCCGAGATGTCTGGTAAAGGAATTGCCTCAGGCCAACGTGTAAAGCGATCGATGATCGTGAGACAATATCTGAAACCAGAAGAATAAGGTAACGGGCCCACGATGTCCATGTGGACGTGGGAAAAACGTTGAGTTGGGCTTGAAAAAGGAGTTAAAGGAGAGGAAGTATGGCGGAAGACTTTGTTACGTTGGCATTCTGTGCATGAATTTGCCATGCGGCGACAATCTCTTTTCATTCCAGGCCAAACAAATCTTTGGGAAATCAATTTAATGCTTGCCCTGGCTCCAGGATGACTAAATCCATGAAAATAATTAAAAACTTGCTCTCGTAAATTCTTAGTTATAAAAGGTCTCGAGTTTGCCATTGATACGTCACAATAAATGTAACTTGAAGAATTTGGTAAATTTACTTTTTCTAATTTAAGTGACGTTTCTTTCTTTAAAAGTTCTTGCAGCTCAGTATCTGTAACCTGAGTTCGTGCAAGCTCTTCAAAATTAATTACATCTGCGATCTCATTTATTCTAGACAGTGCGTCGGCTACCACATTATCTGTACCGGCCACGTACCTGATATCAGTAGTGAATTGAGATATAAAATCTAAATAGCGAAACTGACGAGGTGAGCATTTATCTCGATTTGAATTAAAAACATATGTAAGTGGTTTATGATCTGTATAAACGGCAAAAACTCTTGCTTCTAGCATATGACGAAAATATCGAATAGCATCATAAATAGCTAAAAGCTCTCGATCATATGGGCTATACTTAACTTGACATGGCTTAAGTTTACGTGAGAAGAAAGCTAAAGGTTGCCAGGTGTCATTCACACGTTGTTGTAAAACAGCCCCAATCGCATTGTCTGATGCATCCGTATGAATTGCGATATCACAATCAGTTCTAGGATGTGCTAGCGTGGTCGCTTTAGAAAGAGCCAACTTACATGCGTTAAAAGATTCCATTTCAACTGGGCTCATCTCAATAGCTTGTTTGCTTTTCTTTTTGGGTCCGGCAAGAGCTAAACTGAGTGGAGCTTGGATAGATGATGCGCCTGGGATAAAACGTCTATAAAAGTTAAACATACCCAGAAATCGACGTAGTTCTTGAATATTCTTCGGAACTGGAAAGTCCATCACTGCCTGTACTTTCTCTTGCACCGGACATATTCCAGTTGATGAAACCTTATGACCCAAAAAAGTTATATTTGATACACCAAACTCACACTTAGCGGAATTTATTAAGATGCCATAATCTGATAGTCTCTGGAACAATTGATGCAGGTGATCCAGGTGCTCATCATAGTTCTGAGAAAATACTAAAATGTCATCTAAGTATCCATAGCAAAAATGAAATCCTTTGAGCATTTCGTCAATAAAACGCTGAAATGTTTGCGCTGCATTTCGAAGACCAAATGTCATATATGAAAATTCAAATAATCCAAACGGTGTAGTAATAGCAGTCTTCGGTATATCGTCTTTAAAAACCGGTATCTGATTGTACGCTCGTACCAAATCGATTTTTGAAAATATAGTGCTACCTGCTATCAAATGAGTAAAATCTTGGATATGCCTGATTGGATAGCAGTCGGGCAACGTTCTCGCGTTCAAAGCTCTGTAGTCACCACAAGGTCTCCAGCTGTTATCCTTCTTGGGAGCTAAATGAAGAGGAGAAGACCATGGACTATCTGACCTGCGTGCTATTCCAGCTTGTAGCATATCTTCAAACTCCTTCTGTGCAACCTTCAATCGATCAGGAGGAAGTCTACGAGGTCGAGATGAAACTGGCGGACCTGGTGTTGTCCGAATATGATGCACGGTATTATGCTTTGGCTCCTTATAAGTACCTGCTGGGCGCGTTATATCTGGATACCGACGTAAGATTTGATGGTAAATAGAATCTCCAGAAATTACCTTGATAGAAGTCACGTCACTTTCAGATGCCTTTTCAATTGATGTTGAAACTGCGAGTGATGTCAATCCGTCAATAAGGCGTTGCTGACGTGATTTTAAATGGAGATTTGTAGTTGCCGACATTTCTAAACCGATAATTGGTGTTGATTTTCTTTCTTTTTATAATCTGTTAGTAGATTGTCGTCATCACTCCTTCCTACAACATCAGCAGCAATCAAGTCACAGCCAGCCAGCACCTTCGGCTACAACGGGTATCCTGTCCACTAGCATGCAGCGAGCGCGTATGCCTGGTCAGCACCCTCAGCCACCTTCAGCACAGCACACTGCACTTCGGCCGGTCAGCAAGCAGAGCACATCTCTCCTGGTCGACGCAGCAGCCAGCTTCAAACACTGCAGCACTCCGACTCACTGGAGCATCATGCAGCATCATCGCACTCAGTTCCGACTCACCGCGAACTCTGCGACATCCGATTCCGACTCACTGGAATCTCGGACAACCTGGCACTGGCAAGCAACACTCAACACAGCTGTTTCAAGATCTCGATCGACCTCCGGTCTTCGGGGGGGAGTACTGTAGCGACACCTATGATCCGCTACAAGAATCAATACAAAATACGTCCATTCCTGAATCGCGCTATCAAAGTTTCTGTGCGCGCTGAGTATATATACAACATCTCGACATCAACCACTGGGGCCTTAGGGCCGGCCAGTCAGTGGTTCGACTGGTCGAGGATCCTCCCTTTAGGTTGGAGGAAGACCACACCTCCTTTCCTCCACATTGGTGACCCCGACGTGATTTGAACACGCAACCTTCTGATCTGGAGTCTGAATTGAGACGGCTTCCTATCTCCCAATTCCTCTTGAGCTAAAAGCTGCTGGATACGCTTTTCTTGAGAAGCTGTAAGCCTTTTTATTAACTCGGTCTTCAATTTGAGGTACTTGTTTTCCGAGGGAGGACTTTTAATAATATCTTTTACCTCCTGCGCAAATCGCTGTTCCAGTTGAGACGATATGTGGTAAAACTTCGTCGTATCCGATGTTATTCCGGCTAAATAAAATTGTCCTTCAATCTGAGCAAACCATAATGCGGGATCATCTGGCCAAAACGGAGGTAGCCGCACTCCAACTTTGTTAACTTCATTGTCTGTAGAAGCTTCTTGCGCCATCTTGTTCTCGAATGTTCTCGAACGTCGGGGTCACCAATTATGTGGATAGCCTACTGGGTATATCAAATCAAAAACTAATCCACATATTATAACAACTGTATTTACGATTTTACAATATTATTTGATATAAAAATTAATTATTAAATACGAATTTACGAGCACATTAAACAGAGTACAGAGCAAAAGATATGACATGCATTCGCCGTGAGATCTAGCCGCGCAGTGTCCCCGCCGCGGCGACCAAGTATTTTAGAAAGTTGTTTTAGCGGCGGCGGGGCGCGGGGTGAAGAGGCGGTGGTACAGCGCACCACTCGCGCGCTGAATTTGCTGCGTCATTTTCAATATTATTTTGTTTTGCGAAGATTCTTCTGACGCCACAGACGTTCATAAGTGTAAGTTACCTAAATGAATAAATGATTTTGAATTTGAATTTGTTATTAATTAAGCGAAGAAAAAACAGAAATCGAAAAATCGTTTCACGATACAACGAACTTCTGCGTAGAAAGATTGAATGGGATCTAGATATTAAAATATATTTAAATACTCTTCATAAAATAAAATCAAATTATAAAACTGCATTATAAGGGAGCCGCCTATCGCAGATTTCATAACGATAAAAAAATTAATCCCTCTTCAATAGGTTCGATTCTTCTCGAATGAAATGGATTGCTCGCTTTGAAGCTGTCTCTATTATATCGGTCTTAAGCGTATTGAAAAGCTTAAATATTTTTCAATATGTTTAAAGAATACAATATAATAAGAAGTAAGGCATATATCTATTTATAAAATTTACGTATCAAGGTATTTGTGGTCGTATCCTCTGAAACGGCTTGACCGATTTTTTTGTTTTTTTTAAATGTATATTTGGTAGGTATGACAAAAAGTATATTTTATAGCGCTACGATATTAGATTACCCCCCCCCCCAGATTTTTTTTCTCTTTTTTTTATTTGTCATCAAAAAATACCTATAACACCAACCACTTTATCCAGCGAAATGGGCACTAGTCAACAATTTTTTTATTCATGATGCGGGCTACGATAGTGAAACACGCTTACCTATTAAATGCTTATTTTCTTTAAAATATCCATTTTATACAGGTCAAGACAGACGCCGGGAGAGAATAATAATAATTTTATCTGATACGAGTAACACGCCTCGGCTTCGTATGGGTGCAATGTAGATGTAATATACACAAAAAATAGCCTATATTTCTCGCTGATAGCTGAAATTCTCATTGGTGAAATAATTTTTAAAATAGGTCCAGTAGTTTTTGAGTTAAATCGTAACAAACAAACAAAACCTTCCTCTTTATAATATAAGTATAGATATATTGTAGATTTCCGACGTGCCTACTCCTTATATATATAATATGCTATTTTTATATAATATATCAGTTGATATTTTCGGCTGTAATACAAGAAACTCTTCAATTGGAGAAGGGGTGAATTCGTAACTAAAATCCGGATAATTACATACTTTTCCTTGTCCACAAGAGGCTAATTTTCCGCTCCTAAATATCGAATACTCATTAAGTCCTCGATTCGTTCAATTTGCGGAGAAAAGTTCCAATAAAGAGGCAGATTTAATATAAGCATAGAGTGTTTCAAGCAGTTGGGACTGTTCAAATGGCCACCAACATTGGCTTACAATATTATTCTATTTCATTAAAACATTTGATTTCGGCAGATTGAAATTTTCTTTTTGATATTTTGTTCGTAATTCAATCGATATTTTTTTTATTTGCTTATACCTATTACATCTGTTACAGAGGTTCAAAAAAAAGGGTTATAAAAACTAAAAAAGTGTTAGTACATTTGGTAATGTAACGGCCCCAAACAAGGTAAATTATGAATCTTGGTGTCCACAAAAAAGATGGCGCAGGTAGTTACAGTTTTTATGTTTGTCGAAAACTATACGCGTTCACTACACATTTTCATTCATAATTATTATTAATATTTACCACGATATCATCCATCCGCCATAGATATGAGATGATATCCGCATGATATCAAATTGACACTTTTTTTAATTCCCCCAACTGTTTTATATATTCTGTGCTAATGTCTTGAGATATAATGCTTTGAATCCGCATTAGGGATAAAATATTAGATAATACGCTGACACCTTGGCGGGATTTATTATTTAAATATAAACGCGGAGGAAGCGAAATTTTATTTAAGCGTTACTGTTAAAAACTGAAAGTGGATAATTTTAAGTTTTCCTTGTAAATCCGTTCATAAGAGAGAAATATATAAATTTTAACTTTTTGAAGTTATACTTCTTTAGGCGCGTTATGAAAAAATGATGAGAGTGAAATTTTAAGATGCGCGCGCATCTGTGACACAAAATTAACATGATGAAGTTGGCTACAGATGACCTGCGCGCGCACGATCTCCCAAAAAAACGACATGATGAAGTTGGCTACAGAATAGAATTTGAATGATTTTAACATTTTGCTTCGATATTTACTGCAGTTTTGTTTTTTAAAATTTTTCTTCAGACGCCAAAGAAGTATAACTTCTAACATAAATACACACATACTTTTTTTTTTGTAGATATAATATATTTACAAAAAAGTTAAATATTATCTTATATCCATATATAGCAGTCTATACCATCCATTCTAATAAGTATTATAAGAGGAAAGATTTGTTTGTGTGTTTGTTTGTTTGTTACGATTTAACTCAAAAAACACTCTACCAATCCTTTCACCAATAGGAAGCTACATTATCAGTATTTTCTTATGTATAGTAACTACATCTACGTTGCACCCGTGCGAAGCCGTATCGCTAGTATAAAATAAAGGGAAAGAGGTTTCTCAGTTTTGCAGTGAAAGATAAAAAATGCCCCTATTGAAACTACGCTAAAAGCTGTATCTAAGGGACACTGTAGACATTTCTGTGTATGTTTTTTAATTAATAACTTGATTAGGAAACACCTGCTCATGAAATCTTTGTTTTATACGAGTATAAATAGTATTATTATACCACTAGCTAATGGGCGCGACTTCGTCCGCATGGGAGACTGAGATTCTCAGCAAATAATAAAAATTATTAAATAATATATAAAACATTACTTATATGTACAAACATTAATACTAAAAAAATAAGATATAAAACAAAAGTATAAATATATGGGATATCCACTTGCACAGGCGATTTCTTGAAGTAAAGAGCGATTAGAGTAGTCATTTATGGTTTTTCTCCAATCTAATGGCATAACACACACCCCCTCAGTCACACACACCTACGTATAGTCTATACGTATTCTCTCTGTAATATTATTTTATTGATTAATCTGTAAGCCTTGTAATTTGCGTTTTGTTTTAAAAATTAATTTGTTAATATTCAGTAAGCTGTAAGGTTTTCTAAATACATAATTAAATAAATAAATGGCGATATAGTATAATCCGCAAATATTCGATTCTTTATAAACACGACATACACCAGTTCGTGAGTCAGCGTGTTCAGCGTTACAGCTTAGCAGTCTTAACTGTAATTAAAATGTTCATGTTAATTCGTGATAAAAGCGAAATTTATTACGAGTTAACTTTGACAAGTCTTAGCCACTTAAGCGCTCATCAAACGGTGAGAGAATTACATTCTTTGAATAATTTGAGTTTAAATTAACAACTTTTTTTAGGTGGGTTTGCGTTCATTCCATAATGTTATCTTAAAATAAATTAACTTTTAGCATATTAAAACGCGATTTATAATATATCGCCGTGTCGTTTCGAATGCTTTCCATCAAATGGCAGTCTGCCCATGACCACGAGAAGTCGATAAAATTGCGCATACAAATGACAAAATAACATTACGAATACTTCCTCAAAAGTTATTCATGCTAATCACTTTTTCTATAATATATCTGTAGTTATTCATTAAACTATTTTAGACTGATGTTGATGCTACAGTGGATATACGCGCACTCATTTCCATTAGAAATTATATAAAATATGCACATAATAACTGCATAAAATATGAGAAAATACTAGAAATATAAAAAAGGTTTTATTAAATTTCTACAGGAGACACATTTATGGTATGCTCATCCCATACCTGAGATAAAAAAGGCAACTCATAACTAAGGTAGGTGTTCATAAATTGATGGTCAACGACAGATCAACATACGACCTCAGACAGTTATATTACGAAAAGTGAGATAAAAGATTTTATATACGCTAGAGATATTTTATATGCATTTCCGGTGCCGGTTTAAGAGGCCTTAACGTTAAGTCTCGAGGCACTCATATCCATTTAATACGGATTTTGAGTTGATACTTTTCTTCCGGGTGTTCGGGCATATTTAATCTTATTCTGTGTACTCTCAAATAAAAAGAATTAGATGTTACAATCTGACAAGGCATACACGAATTATAAACTACTTGTCTTCAAAAAAAATCCGATAAACAAATATAAATAGGCATACTTTGACGGGACTGACATATGACGGGCTCGTTGGCGCGTTTGGTAGAACACCTGCCGTGCGCTCCGATGTTTTCCCTATGTCTGGTTATTTCGAGCATTAAAGGGTGGGAGGAATATCGCAATTCCGACCGGGTAACGAACCACCGTTCATAGATGGAAAATCCGTGAAATGCACATTGCACGTTTCGGTTTCAGTTTCGAATGCTCGAAGAAAAAATAGGTCGACAGCGCATCATTGACTGATGTTCTGTGGCTAGGGTATCACCTACCCTTAAGTGAACTCCATGCTCATCTGTCAATATCTAACATAAAAAATACAAAAATGTTTTTATAAACCACTGTTTCACTTTTCTAACACTCATATTTTTATTTCTCTCATATCTCAGTGATCTTTGGTTTGATTTCCGCGACGAAAAATATATTATTCAATCTGGCAAAAAAATAAGACAACCTTCTTGCCTTTAAATTAAAAATATCAGTAAAATAAACACAAAATACTACATGTCTCACCAGGGGACATAGGTTTTCACTTTACATACTTTTTACTTTATCTCACAAACAAATATATTTTCACTTACAGAATACAGAGAAGAGTCGTTACATAAGGCAACAGTTTAATCTGCTAATGCTTATCGATATCTGGCAACAGTTCAATGATTTATCTAAACTCTAAATCCAGATATTTACACTTGACCCAATTGGCAGTCGCATCTCTTACAATCATTTTAAATAATCCTCACTAAGCTGCTCATCTCATCTGCGGATGTTTTGAGCAAAATCCTTTAAAATATTTCGATTATTTCCTCAATTAATTATAGCTGACAGGTACCATTTATCATAATTGTAGAAATTTCTCGACGCTTCCAGAATATGGAGATAAAAATATAGGAAAATGATAAAATAGGTGTGTCATGATAAATTCTATGGATGCTTTAACATTTTGTTTATTTATCGGATATTAGGAGTTTCTATATATAGTAAGATTTTTCGGATTTTAAAAATAATAAATCTTCTGCCCCAACATGAAGCTCTCATAATTAATCAAAATCAGTTCAACAATTTTGCCATGAAAATGTAACAGACATGTAGTTAGTTTGGATTTAATATTAGTATGAAATTATCCGTTTGAATTGTATTAATATAGTCAGTGCAGTGTGTTATAAGGCCCATACACGATTCAAGTTTCTTGCCTGTTGCATACAATAAAATTGAAGCAATAAATTCTCACACACAGTGATTTATTATATAGAGAAGGTATTTATTTAGTGATGATAACAACAATAATGGATATACTTCTTTATGTTTCGTTAAAACATGATTTAAAGGAATCACCATACCTACGTCATGTCGTGTGTACATTTTCCATAATTTATAGATGCTTAAAAACTCTATCGATTCCTATCCTAAAAATACATACAAAAATGATTTGCAGCTTGAGTATCTGCCGTAAGGCTCAAGCTTTCCACTCAATGCTGAGAATTCTAATGTCTTACTGAAACTTTAGCTCGAAGTACATAATATATGTGTTGTTAGTATTATTATGGCACTTAATAAATTACTTCTCTTTCTAATAATAAGTGAAAGATTTTGTAAAGACAGTGTCATAGAAATCAATTCTATATTTCGAATAAAATTAGCATTCAATGTGAATGCTTCACCGCATTACATCCGTAGGAATATCTATTCTGTCAATATATTTTTACAATCTGTCACTAACAGATAGGTAGACAGCATGGCGGAGACGTAACGTCACGATGATTGATGCCATAATATATACGAGGAGTGATTGATGGCGTGTATACTGTATAGTATGGTTAGTTTTTACCGCGGAAATATTTAGTGTTACAGAGCATTGTCTCAAACTACTGCAACTAGGCTTTAAATTACTTTACACCACTCTAACTTCAGCAACGCTTTCATACATACATAAAGGTCGCTGACCTATCTGTATGTATGAAAGATGAACCTGTACTTTGCGGCTTTTCCTGCTATGAATAGTGATGCGTTTCGGAATTCAGATATTCCTTCCCTCCGTTTAATAACATTATATAAAAAATAATCTAAACGAAATAATGCATAATATTGTCTTTCGTTAATGCGAGTATCATACTTTTCAATTAATAAAGAGATAAATGGAATTGTTAATTATATTTATTCCGACGTTTCAAGCGATAACCAGCTATCGTGGTCACGTACAGATCGATCATGACCACTCTCGTGATACACATGATCATTTTATGAGTTTTGTGATGCACATCATTTTTTTTATTATATATACACGGTATTCTAGTGTAATTATTAATTTCTTGGATAAAGCTATTCAATTAAAGGCCCATTTTCTTGACTTCATTTTCTTCTAAATAAAAGAGCACTAATTGAATGCAATAATTGACATACATTGTAAGCAACATTTTACACGCGGTAATTAGGGTTCTTTACACCTAGAAAAGTATTGAAACAAAACTTGTATGACGGATCAATAATTTTACGTGTTGCATAGACCATGCAATACATTTATTGCTTCAATTTTATTGTATGAAACAGATATGAAAATTTCTTCGTGTAAATGAGCCTTTAGACGTGTTTTTTACACCTGATAAAATATAATACAAATTATACGTATACTTTCATCTCAAAGTTATTTATACAATAAAAATACAAAACACATAAACACACACACACACTATAACATTTTATACCTAAAACAAGGTAAAACTCTCTTATCAATATTGTCATTGAGATAACTCAACCCCTTTGAGTGAAGCCGCGGGAAAAATCAGTAGAATGCTAGCGGTATTGTGTCACCGTTGAGTGAAGGCAGATGGGCATACATCGGCACGTCATTATCATAACCGTGAAGACGTTATTAAATTCTACGAGAGAGTACGGTTATGGGGCTGTATTGGAAAATCTATTTTTATTAACCGATCCAATTCACACGGACTATATGGATGCTGATATGCAATAGTGTCAACTCACATGATTGCCATTTTGAGTAAATTGAGTTTGAAGTTTTAATTAGGTTTTATTAAATTTCTTTTAAAAAATGACAGAAATAATAGATTTTTTGTAATTATTATTATTACACTAAAATATGTATATTGTTTTTCTTGTTATGGTTAATACATTTTAGGTTTAACATGTTAGTGTTTCGTATCCACTAGTTTTGTCAATATGTTTGCTATTAAAATGATTTAAATGAATAAACCTTTTTTTAAAAATGTTTTTCAGCTCATAAAAAGCGATTGGTATCAAAATTTACATTTTTATAATTTTGTGTGTTGACACTGTATTGTTTAACAGCGTCCATATTACAGTGGCTGTTACTTTTAAGTGAGAGGATTAGGCGAAGTGTTTTAGCTACTTTTATGACTTAACCTAGAGCACTTAGGGTCTACTTACCTGGAAGTATTCGGGTTCTGAAATAAAGATCGCAAACTACCTCATACTGTAGAGTAAAAATCGTACAGTGAACCCTATGGAAAATAATTGTTATTATTTATCATAGATATTTGGTGCAATAGTTATACATATTTGTATAGGTATTTAATCGACGTTAAATTAGAATCCTGCTCGTCTCTACGGCTTATCATTTAGAACTTTGATTATTTGACATATAAATAATCTAAGATTTAGAACATTAAACGAGTGAAAGGATTATATCTCCATCTGAGTATTCCAAAAGCTCAATTTTTACTTAAATTTACATATTAGATACGACATTAATATATATGAATTGAAACAAAGACGCACTGAAATTCCTATCAAAATCATAAAATTTTCAAAGCAAGAATCAAAAGCAAACAGTAACAATTTCACTCATCTTATTAAATACTGTAAGTAAATCATAATATAAAAAAGCATAGATATTTATGTATCAGAAGTATGAACTACTTCATTAATATATGACATCTATCCAAAACTAAACATTCTTTAAATTTATACGTAAAGGTTAGTACTTTTTTGTGTTAATATGACGATAATATGTAATTGTTCAAGATGTCGGAAAATGTTTCATTGAAAATACTGTCTGATTTTCCTGGTCAAACATTTAAAAAAACATGTTTTATTTTCCAGCCAAAAGCTTTAGTTTTCAACTAATTTCATTTTGTAGTAGTTAATTTCCCCAACATTTTTTCAACAGTAATATAATAAAAATATGAAACTGTATCATATGTATATTTTCTGAAATAAATTAATCACGTCTCAATTATACGAAAGTTAATTTAAACAAATGTGAGAATCGTGCAAAGAGCTTGTTAAATTACGAACAAATCGTATTAGTTCAAACAATGGCTCAATTGTACGGTGTTAGGGATGAATCAATTAATTTTGCGGGATTATTGTGTAGGCTACACAAATATTATTCATAGCTATTGTTCTGCTTATTAATGCCTATATATGTACTGTATACGATACCACTCTACCGCTTATTATCAAAGTGAAAAGTTCCGCTATTGGAATTCGTTTGGTTTGTCTCGAAGAGTTCCGGAGGCTCAATTATCCTATGTTTCTTATTCATATTATTAATTATATATTTACCTGCACATTTGTTTATCTTATTTCAAACAAATAACTAATTTCTCATTTAGATTGAGCGGTCTGTCATCTGCAAATGTTTTTATTCAAATATTTGATAATCTTAAAAATTACATTTATGCATTCTGCTACCCTTCTTTTATCACCCTTCTTAATTTTTGGTAAAAATATTTAGTGAAGCGTAACTCTACTCTTTTCATATATATTATGATATATTTTATTATATGTATTTAGATTTAATTTTTTTTGTTCTAAAAATATTAGAATATTAAGTGCGTATCAATACTACGTGTTCCTCAGGAATAAACTTTATATCTAATAAAATGGTAAACCAGTATAAGCTTGGGTCAGCCCTTGGGGAAAGTAAGGTTGATATTCATTCCATGAAAACACCTTAAGAGAAACCTTTTTGGTAAGCTATCACATCTCTGCATGCGTTTTCCAAATAAAACAATTAAAAGTATTTTTGAAAAAAAAATCCTTTTAACAAACGCTAGAATCGCATTCATGAATTGCAGCTTTAATTTTCGATGTGATATAATCTCAAAAAATAAAAAAAAATCAGTAATTCAAGTGTCATGTATTTTAGGAAACTCTTTATTACATATATTTTACAACACAGTATAAAACAAAATGAACAGTTATTCATATTTGTAACTTGGTTGAAACGTCTAATAACAAAAGTGATCCATTTCATAAAATCATTTTTCTCGTTAGAAATGTGTTTTCTTTTCGCCCTAAGCCCGACCCGCTGTGACCACTAAACGGTAATGTTTGACGTCTCCATTCCAGTCTAGACGCTCCGATCCCAACTGCATCCATTCCGTGCTAAATTGCATTACCATTTTGTAACCACTGAAATGGAAGACGTGAAAAATATGTGAAACTGAAAGTCTGGAAATGGAAAATACAATAATATTGTAAATATATATGTATATTCTGACTTATCAATTATGAGAATATGATACCGTATTCTATACATGATTAAAATAAACCAATAGAGCCATAATAAAATGCTGTACTAAAAAAGCCGTTACAAGACTAAATAAATTTTCTCAGAATGCTACTATCGTGAAGTGAATATTGTCCATTTCGGTTAATGTATGAATTTCTGACTGCTTAAAGTACAAAATAGTTCGTTAGCACATCATTGAATGATGTCTTATGACCAAGCCTCACACAGGTCGTGATTGTCGTGATCATAAATATTTTAATAATGGATAGAATTCCATAATTAATTAATCATATTACACATCATAATAATTAGCAAAACATGTTGCTTTTGATATTTATATTCTAGCAAAATAAATGAAACTTATAAATCCTTCCTCACAAACAAATAATATTAATTCTCATTAATTAGGTTAATCATACTTTATTCGACATTAACACTGTATGAGTATATAAAATTATTTTTAAATCTAAGCTAACGAGGTCTGTGTATATCCAAACGGGTTCTTCATCATTTGTGACTGCAACACTGATTTTCAAAAGGATCCCTTATCTGTCACTCCCAGCCTGAGTGAAAACAATACGCCTAATTAGTATTAAGCACAACGCAATGAAATTGCTACATCTATATGTTTGAACTAGTGATGTGCCGGATCGTTGAAAATGTATATCCACGGATACGGATCCGAATATTTGGTTTTAAGATCTGCGGATACGGATCTTTACGTTCTTAATAAATTGCTGTCGTTGCGCGTGACCTTGAATATATTTATTTGTTTAGTTTGGAATATAAAGGTGCTATATTTGATTTTAAGAAATAAAAACATAATCTGAATGGAATTTAATAGGTTTTCATTGCTATCTAATAACCTATATATATACGTAATTAGAATTTTGTCTATGTATTGAAAATTAATGACGTAAAAGATCCGGGAAAGGTCCGCCAAAAAAGTAACGGATACAGATACGGATGTTTCTCCTCCTTCGGAATTTCGCGGATACGGATATCCGGCACAAATCTTCAAAACCTCAACGGATTTCGAAGTAATTTTCATTAAGTGTCTGAATATTTTCAGGGAGGTTTATAATATTTAAGTATTTTGTAAGTACACCTAAGGTTATATGGATAATGACTCTGTCAAATCAAAGACTGTCTCTCGTTATCGATCCATAATGATTTAAGATAGCCATCAATTTATAAACAGTGCGTAAACTTTTCACGCCACGGATATCTGTCAATTAAACTATTCCGCCGAAACGGGCGGAACTTTCTGCCCCACAATAATTGAGGAGACAGTTATATAAACACGCGTAAGTATGGCAGCCTTGTTTTCACTTCAGAATCAGCACTAAGCTCTCCTTATTGTCGTGAAAGTCGTCTCATTGATTGTATGAAACAATTGCAACTACGGTTTGTGCGCGGCTTCGTGTGGAAAAATTTAGTTGTTTTATTGCCAATATCTCATCAATCATCTCATCTCTAAATAGTCCAAATTGTGTTTTTGCGTAAAAAAACAAAAAGATCACACTTTTGACGGGCTCGTTGGCGTTGAACACCTGCCGTGCGCATCGATGGGTCGTGGGTTCGAATCTCACCGGGACGACATGTTTATTATTTTCTGTAAGCATGTTTTCTCCACGTCTGGTAACTTCGGGCATTGATCGGGTGGGAGGAATATATAAATTCCGACATACCATACCATAGATGGAAAAACCGTAAAGTGCACATTGCGCGTTTAGGTTTCAGTCTACGAATTTCCGAATGCTCGAAGTAAAGAGTAGGTCGACATCCATTGACTGAAAAAAAATCTTGAGTAATAGGAATTCCGCTTGGACTTAGCAAGCTACTTCGACTTTAATATATATACTTTAGACATTGCAGAGTTTATTAACATCACTTTCACGTAAACTCAACCATTTAATCAGTGCACGCCGATAAGCCCTCCAATCAACAATTTATTCTCACTTCAATTACAAATATTTATATTTTGAACTGAAGAATAATTAACAGCGTCTGTCTAGTGGAAAACATTTTGTAAAATGAATTAAGTAGTAGATTTATTAGAGATATCGATAACATAGACCTTTCAACGAATAAATATACAACCTTTGGGGAGGTATGGCCAAATGTCACCTGGAAACTTTGGATGCGATGGACAGGCGCGCCAAGAAGCTTATAGATGACCCATGATTTGTTGATCACCGATTACTAGGTCTTGACGATTGCCGGAGAGTGGCAATCTTTCGATGAGTGTGCGTTGGAGCTACATAACCAAATCGCTTCTTCACCTTTTTATCTTCGGACATCCAGACGCAGGGCGAGATGACATTCTTTAACCTTCACTCCGTCCAAGTCATTTCTTTCATCATTCAAACCGCTAAGGATTGGAACTCCCTTCCAGCACTGACCGCATCACCGATTATCACCAGAAGGGATGGTCAAAAATCTGTCTATTCAGTTATAAAACAAAAACAAACATTTACAGATTCGTATTTTTCACAGCACATCACAAATGCCAAATGACTTCTATCCATATAAAAAAGACGAGAAAAACTTTTTATCGAAAAAGTGAGTAAATTTTCCCGTAGCGCAGTTTTGATCGGCAACTCCGGCCGACCATAGATAAGGAGTATCGCCCACGACGACCAAAAGGCCAATTATTTCGTCACTGGACTTTCCATTTCTTTACTATTTTGCTCGTGTGAATGAATAAATATATATTCTTCACATAATATTTTAAACAAATTGCTATACATGAGTTATGAATTATTCTTATAAGAAGTTAAACTAATTCCGAATGATCGAAGTAAAAATTAGGTCGACAGCACATCATTGACTGATGTTCTGTGGCTGAGGTATCACCTACCATCAAGTGAACCTCATGCTCGTCTGTCGATATCGGACATTAAAAAAAACATAGTTATCTCTAGTTTCATTCGAAAAAACACACTTTTAAATTAGTATAAATTAAAACTGTTTTTACTTTTTGTATTTACCTATACAGTTTAACATCTAGAATAAAACGTTTAATTTTTGGTTGTGATCTTAATATACGTGACCGCTTTTTGATGGTTTAAAGATTTTGACCGCAGATCAATGAAATGCAGATGAAGAAGCTGTGTAATAAGTTCCTAGTCATATTTTTTAAGTTTGAAAAACAAAATGTTCCTTCTTCCTTCACGGAAAAAACAGAGGAACTTGTTGACTAGAATACGAAAGGGTATAGGCAAGTTAAATATGAAAATGTCAAAATTATAATGATAATAATTTTGTTATTGGTAAATGTAAATATGTACTACTCGATGTCTGACGCTTGTAATTCGCGAACTTTCACAAATATTTTTTATAACTTCGCTTATATACCGAAATATATAATCTATCATTTATTCTCAACATAATAAAGTTGATATTTTGATCCTATACCAATAACAAAAAATGCCATTCTCGTCTTTAATACGACTCGTCACTTCAGGTAGTAATATCTCAAAGTCAAACCGTGTTATCTAAAACAATCCAATACGTATATCGAGTTGGAGTAGTGGGGTTATTGTGAACGTAGCGAGTGAATCAGATCAGCATTGATTATACGAGTCACCGGAGTGCGGAATCATTGATGAGCTCGGGACGTGTTCCGTTTCGTGGCTATTTGTACCTGACCGTACGAATTGAAATGGGATTAGCTTCTGGTCTGGTTGCACTTATCTATACTTATATACTAATAATATTATAAAGAGGAAAAATTGTATTTTTGTATGTTATGAATAAACTCAAAACCTACTGGACCGATTTTGAAAATTCACCTTTAGGCTAACTACATGGTGTAATAGTTGCAGCTCCTTACAAAAAAAAAAACTAAAAACTTGTTTATTGCCAGTTCTTCTCGTCCGTGCTACTTGATTTGAGAACTTTACATTTACTGCCAGTAAATGTAAAATTAGAAGCGTTTAGTATGTATTTTTTTATTGACGTTTTTAAGTGTACCTACATTGTGTTACCTAAATGAATAAATGATTTTGAATTCGAATTTATCCATCTTATGTGAAAACACGTACAAAAACGGGGCCTACTAAGAATTTGATTTACACATGTTGACTGTAAGATGAGACCAAGGCATAAATACAACCCGATGCCCCCAAGCGCTCACCTTACATAAGATACGTTTAATAATTCACCCCAAGTAACTAAGCCCGAAGCCGTCCGTCGTGATCAGAAATTTGAGCTTGGTGAGGGTGAACCCAGTTTTAATCTTACAACTTTTCCTGTCCGTGTCACTCTAAACTCGCTTCGATTAACGGAGAATTACTTTGAAAGTCTATATGAAGCGAAGTTTGATATTGGGGACATTTACCCGATGCGACTTTTGAAAGAAGGGAGGAATATATTTTAGGTGTAACGTGTGCTAGGATTTTTATGTTAGATGACAGACGTACGTGATGCTCTTTTTATTTATCAAATGTTATATTTTATTTTGATGACGGTTTTAGTTCTGAGTATGCGTTGTTGCGCGGTACTGAGTAAGCTGTTAAGTTTGAAGTGAGTGAAGTGTATTTAAAACTCTTTAATGATCAAACATTTAAATAAAACTGTTTTTTACCGGATTAAAAAGCAATTTATCTATATATTTATAAAAGAAAGTTGTGTTAGTTATATACTTATAACTCAAGAACGGCTGTACCGATTTTAACGATATCTTATTTGTTGGATTCCTCTATGTCGGGAATAAGATATAGGCTATTAAAATATCGGAAAAAATCAAGAAAAAAATATATGCATAAAATAAATTAGATACGAAACTCCGCCATCTTGACAGCTCACGTCATGCATTCTTAGCTTTTTTGGAATAACAGATGTCTACTGCAAATCAGTGACATATGAGACAATTATAGTGGGTAAATGGGCATATTCAAATTTAAGAATAATTATATAAATTCGAAGCAAAAAATTGTGGCAGAACAACGTCTGCGGGGTCCACTAGTTTATTATATTTTTGAACTGTGAAAACTGTTGTCACGTGCAGACTGAAAAGTGAAAGCTGTGTGATTTGAAATACTAATACCGCCAATAGTAACGCCATCTCTCTTCGGATTGATACATCTTGTATTTTTCTATATTGTAGCAATATTGGGTAAAAGTGTCTTGTCTTGTTTTTTAGTATATTTGACATAAGCTTTCAAATTTATAACCAATTTTAAATAATTATGCTGTGTTTAAATCAGTCTATCCAATAAAACATAGAAATGAATCGATTTTTTTTATATCTATCTATATAAAACAAAGTCGTGTTAGTTACACCATTTATAATTCAAGAACGGCTGCACCGATTTTAATAATAGTATCTTATTTGTTGGATTCGTATATGTCCCGAATAACAGAATATCTGAAAAATTCCGGAAAAAATATAGCAGAAAATTAATTTTAAAATGAATAAGACAGAAAAAAAATGCCATAACTCCGTAATTCCACAATTGACAGCTCACGTCACGCACACAGCTTTTTGTAATATTTGATGCCCACTGCAAATCTATATAATAAAAGTGAGAAAATAACAAACTCAAAATAGCAAATTCAAATTTAGAATATGTTATTTTTATTTTTGAAAACAACATTCTGACAGGACAACGTCTGTCAACAACAATGTCTGATATTATATAGAGGAAAGACTTGTATTTTGTTGTTATGAATAAATTCAAAAACAACTCGACTGATTTTAAATTTATTTCACGAATAGTATGCTACATTATCAGCGAGTAACATAGGCACTTTTTGTGTATAGTACATCTACATTGCACCCGTGTGAAGCCGTGCTGCTAGTCTTACATAAAAAGTAACGTAAAAGACGAATAGTAAGAAATCGACGATATTTCCGGGGATACAAGAAACATATTGCCCGCGGCATAATGTATGTGATGCATTATTTATAGCACTGCCCGACCCATTTCATTCCCTTTTCCCATTGTTTGTACCGTGGCTTCGAAGCCCTGGCTCACCGCGATATTTCAATGTAAGGTCTGTATCTGATGGATAACCTCTATTTACACAAATGTAAGGACTTAAGATAAGCTGTGTAATGTGTATCTTGCCTTAGCATGAAATTGGGATGAGATGGGAATTGCGTATTAAATGATACTAGTTAATCTATTAAATAATCTAGGTAGATATTATAACTAGGGGCGGATTTGAAATGCTGGCTGCTCTAGCCCTGTGTAACATTGCCACCCCTACTCAACTAGATTACGAATTGAATGAATTGAATTTAAATTTATATTTTTTTTTGTACAATACATAACTGATATATAAACAAATGAACTGAACCAGCCACCGAAAATCAGTGTCACATCACTAAATAATGTTTCTTTTATTATTTATACGTTGCTAGTATTAAATAAAATGAAACAGACCATGTTTCATTTTATTTAATACTAGCAACGCGCCCCGGCTTCACACGGGTACGGAGATGTACTATACATAGCCTATGTAACTAGCTGATAATGTAGCTTTCTATTGTTGAAATTTTTTTTAAAAATCGGTTTAGTAGTTATTGAGTTTATTCATAACATACAAAAATACAAAAATTTAAAAATACAAATCTTTCCTCTTTATAATATTAGTATAGATATAGATTTAATTTATTATTAGTGGTAATGTTAGTAAAGTTAAATTTTATTTTTAAGGGTTAGTTAAGTTTTTATTTTTTATAGTGGCTAAATAAAGAATTTCATTTATTTTCTTATAAATACAACTTGTCCTTGCATCAAGATCATGATCTATCTCGTTCTCGCTTCGAACAAATAGACTCTTTAAAATTCCTAAGAACCGCGATTCTATTTCCATTAGCACTCCACCTAATAAATTATTCAAGGGCATAGCTGACCCGACATTTTCTCCGTGACAACCGCCAATCTATCACAAAGATACCGTCTAGAATCCAAAACGCTCTATCTAATGTACTATTACGTTTTTCCAGACGAATACATACATTGTTGGCACAAGAATCGCATGAATATAAGAAATAGGATCTATTTTGATAAAAAAACAAGCCTCTTTTCCAAATAACTGCGTTCTATACGGTTGTATGGACGTTTTTATGATATGTCTTACATATTTTGTTGAGCGGTTTTAGCGAAATATAGCTTTTTTTGTGTGCCTTTTCGGTTTTGCTGATTTTACAGATCAGTAAAGTTGTTGTTTGTATTGACATGATATATATCGCAAGAAACGGTGGAAAAGTAAAGTGAAGCTTCAAGCTGATGTTTAAATTAATTATTTATGAGTAATTTTAGATATAGTGACTTCAGTATCAAATGGATTAAAATATAGTGTTACAATATCGTGTTGTTATGTCACATTGTTGGTGCCATAAAATTGTTAAATAAATATATATGTATTTCCAATTTTTTTTGTGTAATTTTAAAGAATTTCTTGGCGAAATTAAACCTTCTTAGACAAAGCCGCTTACTACTGATCATATAGGTATACATAGTTCTCCTGAGCCACAGTTGTACTTAGCTTTTTCAGGAGTCATCGTTTCTAAGTTGTTTCTCTGTTGTGTTTCTATTTCACTAATAAAAATTATTATTATTAAAACTGATTATTTGATTTGACAAACATGAAATCAGAAACGTGAATAAACAGTCTAAAATTAGATTCTTATACGAAATATGAAGTAGGTAGTTGGTGTATTAATAGTAAGAGCACGCATTAATTAATTTTGTAATTAATTGATTTGACGGCTCATTGCGATAACTTCAGATAATGGACCATGTTTGTTCCTAGTAAAGCTTAATGTAATATTAGAATGAATATAATTTAATTATTGTAAAGTAAACCTCTTGTTTTTTTAGTATGAGCACACTATTAGTCAATATTGTCACAATATAGAAAATCAGAGTAAATATCAATTCCGTAGGAATAGATGGCATTAATATGGCAACTTTGTGATATTTCAAATCAGACAGTCACCTTTCTGCCCGTGATCACGGTTGCTGAAAAGCATCCGTAACGTCGGCATAAATAATATTAATAATAAATCGAGTTTATAATCTGTTATAAAACATTTTATTTAAATGTGTGATACTCGCGTTAATAAAAGACATTATTTCCGTATGATATGTTTAAATTATCACCATTGCAAAATTAATTTGGCTCAATTCGCCCTCTCTGACGCAGGCCTAACATCTTGTAAAAGTAGGTCGCTAATCATTAACGCTGTGAGTGAGCTCTTGACAGTTTGTCACCTTTACTTAAGTCTCCAGCTTTTGATGGAAAAACACGTCCCATCTCCAAATACGAGTAATGTGCGATAAATGTAGATGAGTGAAGACTGTATAGATGGAACATGCATGTGTGTAGAAATACTCATTTTATGTTTTTGGAAAGTCAGTTTTATACTGATAAGACTTATGTTCGACAAACTGGATTTTCAACATACTACATATGTTATATTTGATTAACTGAAATCTTAATAGGTAGCAGAACAGTAGTAGTAGTTTAATTATTTTGTTTAGATAAAAAAGCGGACCTATAATTTTTTAAATCTGAGACTTTTAGGCTAATAAACAGTTTATTTTTATCCCAAATTACTTTTCTTATTGTCTCTATCATATGGGAACTCAGTCTTGTGATTTTCCTTGCACAGCTTTATATTTTTTAACTATCACTATACGTACACTACAGATATGGGTTTCTATTGGAAATTCGTCCATACAAGACTGTCCCAAACTATTTTTATTAAATATTGAGAATGTTTGTTAATAAAGTGAAGGGCAATAGTAAATGAAATATGTATATCTATACTAAAATTATAATGAGGAAAGATTTTTTTGTTTGTTTGTAACGATTTAACTCAAAATTTACTCGACCGATTTTAAAAATTCTTTTTTTTTTGACAACGCGCCCGTTTTCAGTTACTATCATGTTAATAAAGTCCACACCTTTTCCTCTTGATTTTTGAGTTATGGAAGATTTTATGCGAAACCGTGACAGGGGACTGTTTTTAAGGAAATTTAAACAATTATTATTTTTGTTTTAGTAATCAGACATAACTTTATATAAATTTATTCACAAAAGCTTACTTTTGCTAGCGTTTTATAATCTGTGAGGAGTACTATAGCCACTTTTGTAAATATCCTAAATCTAGCTGTTATCTACTCGACGTGTTTAATGATTTTTATAACTCACCCGCATTAATGAAATATAACCCACTCCTCTTCTATATCCTCTATACAAACTTTGTGTTTTTTTGGGGTAAAAGCTCAATTTAATCCAGTAGTAGATAGATTCCGTTTATACATACATGAATAAAAGTTCATAAATACTTACGCATAATTTACAATATAAGTACATTTAAAATTATAAGACATAGATATACTGAAATTTAAAGTTAAATAACATTGCTATAAATAATTTCACAACTCTCAAACACAACATTATGAACAAACCTATCCTACCCTTGTTAATGTCTGCTACAAATTGACTTTTAATTTGTTAATAAAATATAAAATATCGTTGTATTTTTACTGGCCTCTAATTATTTTACAACGAAAGTTCATTGGTTGACGTTATCTCGGGTAAATCAAAATGAATACATTTGTATTAGGGTAAAGAAAATCTAATAGATACATAGTTTTAAATACAGTATCTAATATAATATCGAGCTGATTAATTTTTTTATAATAGTTAGATATAGAAATTTATTTTTAATATAATATACTATAGGACTACATATATCCACAAACAACTTTTTTATTATATTTTTAGGTTTATAAGCTTAAATTGTCCTGACTTTAATTAGCACTGTTGGTCCTGGGTTGGAATCCCGGGAAAACAAGATTTAGAAAATAAATGTTTCGCACCTACTTACGTGATCCACCTTTCAGTGACCTTCAGTAAGATACTAATTTTAAAAAAAAAGCTTTAACTGTAAAACTGTGGTATTGAAATAATTTAAACACTAATATTCTTAAAAGTTCAAGTACAATAACTTATAGATAATTTCATAATTATTATAACCCATTTTGATTGTTATCCCCAGAATTTAAAACAGAATTTTAGTTTTAATTTTACAATAGAACCTAAAAAAAACTTGTTGGCTATGCTTCTTATTACGCCAATTCAAAAATTATATCAATATATTATGTACTATCACCTATGTTATTTAAGTAAGATTTAATAACTTCAGGATACTTATAAGATCACAATTTCAATAATATTCCGTGCAGATGGTCCAAATTGTAAACTCTATTGATCTCCGAGAACAAAGCGAGATCATTCAAGTATAAAAACAATACTCCACGAAAAAAAGTAATAACAATTTTTCATTTCTTTGTTTCAGATAATGAAAGCGTTTGTTTCTGTTTCACGGATGCCTTGAGGCAATATGAAATTTAAACGGAGTCTAGACGTGCGGCTGATCGCCTTGTGCACCACCTGGATGCTGCTGCCGGCCATCGCTTGCCCCTCCCAGTGTGTATGTAAATGGAAGAACGGCAAACGTTACGTCGAATGCACGGACAAAGACTTGAAAGCAATCCCGAACTCTCTAGACTCCGAGACGCAAGTATTGGACTTCACGGGCAATGATCTCCAAGTACTACAAAAGGAGACATTCCATAAACTCGGCTTGTTGGACTTACAGAAAATTTATCTCCAGAGATGTCGTTTGCAGAAAATCGATAACTTCGCCTTCAGGGGCCTCGCCAATTTAGTCGAGTTAGATCTATCCAATAATTACATCACAGTCATCCCATCTAGCAATTTCGTCTTTTTTCCATCACTAATGAGACTCTCTTTGAACAACAATCCTATAACAAGTATAAAAATGCATTGCTTTCAACATCTGTCCTATTTGAATACATTAGAGCTGAGTAATTGCAAAATTGAAAGTATAGAAGCGGAGGCTTTCGCTGGATTAAAGCACTTGGAATGGCTCAGACTGAATGGTAATAGGCTATCAAATATTCAAGGCGATAATTTGTTTCCCGATACGTTGCGGGGTATCGATCTCCAAGGTAATAATTGGAATTGTGATTGTCATTTGAGAGATTTACATAGCTGGCTATCGAATTTCAATATGCCACACGCCGTGGAGCCAATTTGCTCGCAACCTGAGCGGTTGAAAAAACGCACTATCACAAGTATTGATGAATTCGATTTAGCGTGCTTGCCGAAAATCACTCCAACTCTCGCGTACATAGAGACCAATATCGGAAATAATGTTACCCTCGAATGTATAGTCAAGGCTGTGCCAGAAGCGAAATTACAATGGTTCTATCAAGGGCAACTTATACGTAATTATTCGACGTCAGCCGCTGAGCCGCACCATGTTTTCTACGTTGAAAGCGGAATTATTGATAAAAAGAGTGAATTGTATATATACAATATTGGAACCGATGACAATGGAACTTATTCATGCATCGCGGAAAATTCTGCTGGAAAGATACGAACGAACTACACAATTAAAATTCTTATTAAAGAGGAACCCGTAGTTATCGTTGTGACTTTCCCTCACAGACATTTAGTAGTGATTATAACAGTAATATTTTTAATAATTGTATTATTTATCGTCATAGTCACGGTTGTGTTATTAAAATTTAAAACTGATACGAGAAGTCGCAAGAAGAAAGAAAGCGGTAAAGAAGTCGCGTTATGCAATCAAATTTTGCCTTCTAGTCGCGGAAATGGTAGCTCTTTACCCAAAAATAATGGCAGTGTTATAGTGAACGCACATTCGCACCACGCATTGCATTATACTGTACAAACAAACAGAGATTTCGAGTCGAACGACACGTATCAAAGCAATAACATGAAAGGCTTTGTCGACAGAAATCCCGACCTAATTAGCGATGCGGAAACGGTCGCAAACAACGCTCAGAATGAGAATACAGTGTTATCAGTGTACAAAACGCAAATTGGAAACGATAGCTTTGAGGAAGAGACTGCATTCAGTGCCCCGCCTGTGCAGAGGCAGGTCACGTGGCAAGACCAACAGGCTGTAAATAACATGACTCTACCACAAAATGCTATGTATCAACATTCCGCCGATGTCCATCTCAACCCTGGCTGTTTTTTAGACAGTGAAGGTTATCCTTTCGATTATGGCCTTCCTAAACATCCGTGCCGTGGGCCAATGATGTCTAATTATGCTGTAGTCGGTCCATTTTACCAAACACTACCA
Organism: Anthocharis cardamines; assembly: GCA_905404175.1. NCBI lineage: Eukaryota > Metazoa > Arthropoda > Insecta > Lepidoptera > Pieridae > Anthocharis > Anthocharis cardamines. The sequence goes on along the minus strand of FR989958.1, from coordinate 12,437,014 downwards.
CATAATAGGCCGAAGGGTCAAAAGCTTGCATGTAAGTTCGCAAAAGACACGGAGTTTAATGCTACGCCACCTCCATGCACTAATTTTGAAATGTTAAACGGCACAAATGTGCGACGTACTTTAGAAGGATATCCGGTGCCTCGTAACCGCCAAATTGCTTTCGTAGGAAATGGGACAGTGTATTACAATGAAGAATTTGTGCCTTCGCCGCCTGAGGGCTATAAAACTGAGGCAGTTCAGTGTTGTGCACCTCAAGAACCGTGCGCTGCTTGGAACCCTAAGGGAACATGTGCCGTAATGGTCCCAATGGGAGTAGAAGCACCGGGAAGGTGCTATCAAGTGGAAACTAGATGTGTAGATACTCAAACGACAGATACGCGAGTGCCTGGGGAAGGTACGGAGAACGTTTTGAAACCGTTGCCTCAAGTCGCTAAATGTGCGTCAGATATATGTTCGGAAAGCCCTGACGAGGGATATGTGGGTGACGCTAACGACATCTGACGACGTCGGCGTACCGATAACGCGTAAACAGGGCAATTTAGACGCTAGCGGAGTGATAAAGCGACTGAATATGAATAGTTTTGTATATAGCGAGTGTACAGTGCACGTTTGCGTTACATTGTATTCGTTTACAAAGTGACCTTGAATTTTTACCATTTAGTTTTTGTGATAAATAATTTTCTAAAGTTATCTAGTCAAATAAAACCTAGTCATCATTTTACACAAAAAATGTAATGTACATTTTAGTTCGTAACGTTTGTGTGTAATCGTTTTTGTAATGATATATTAACAAAATCTTGCGATGTGCCAAGTTCGAAATAGTACTAGAGTAGACTAAAACTACGCCTAAACCATTCGTTATGAAGTATTTCTGTTATTGCACTTGTGAGAAAATTGGTTTTTAAAATGAAATATTGTAGACTCCGCTGGAGTTTTCTGTTTCAGACTGTTTCAAAACATTGTGTATTGTTCTCATTTTTAGTTATGTCATATGTAAGAAAGTTTCTTAGAGCCTTGTAGTCTGAAATTATGTTTTAGAAAGAAAACGTATTTTATATGAAGAATATATTTAATCATTTGTAGAATTTGATTTAAGAAAATATCATTACATAACACAAGTATCTCATTTCACTAGATCTATTTAAAGTACAGTTTTAATTAAAGGTAAAAAAAAACATTTTTATTCTTAACAATTAATAGTATTAAATACTTTAAGATAATTCCTCGTCTTTATACGTTTTAATATTCATGCGGACCCTTGACTTCTTAATGAAATAAATAATTAAAATGAATTATAACTGTAAATATTATCGTGTAATGTAAATATTAGATTTTATTACATTTCCAAATGGAATCGAGTAGCAAACGCCGCCCACGTCACTTGTACTTTAATATGCAAACTGTAATGAATTTATAATTTTTAAAAAATTCATTATATTATAATATAAAAAAATTATTTATAATATATAAAATAAATACGATTATGTCTTGTAACTTCGAAAGAGGCTTTATTTATTTTGATAGGTGTTCCCTTTTATGAGTGTTCAACCTTTTGTTAACCGGATATAGCAAAATGTTCTCAGCATTAGATACATAAATGTAAATATCATCACGGTATATAAAATATTTTTGTTACAAGTGAATTGAGCTGGCGCAATATATCGATATCAGGGTACCTCCCTTACGTTAGTTATTTCGTCTCTGACATTTCCTTGGTTTTGATATACGGAAAATTTGATAACAAGGAAAACGTATTTTGCTACAAAAACGTATTTATTGTGGAAAGTATTCTATAGTGATAATATCAAAGACAGTTCAGAGGATATCACTTGCGTGGTTTAGTGGTATAACACTGGAGGTGGAGGTTCGAATCCCGGTCACTTTTTTGGTTGTAAAGAAAAATTATATGCGGACTCAGAAATATAATATCTGCCAGGTGATGGATTAGTCGCAAATCAAAATCATCGATTTTTTTTCTAATATGTTCTTACCTTATGATATGCGCAGTGGAAGCAGGCTGAAGGTTATGAGGATAATACAATTTCCTAAGTGTTACTAATGTCGTACATGATAAAGTACATATAAGCAAACACTTATTTACACGTATAAATCAAAAGCACATTGCCTTTGCGTTGTGATAAATGGAGCGAAGGGCGGTGCTACGCATGATTTTGCAAGCTCCGGGTACTGTGATAATAGTATACTATGAATCACGTTAAGTTGGCTTACTTAGCGCCCAAGTACCTAGAGTCTGACGTAGTATATTGACGCAAATAAACGAGTTTTTGCTTGCTTTTTTTAAATTTTTCTGTATCCTGTGTTTTATGTATGTATTTTTTTGTATAGAATAGTGGAAAAACGGGCAGGCTCAAGTTATGATAAGTGATAACCGCCGCCCATAGACATCTGCAACATCAGAGTCCTTGCAGATGCGTTGCCGACCTTTAAGGAGAATATAGGCTCGTTTCTTGAAGGTTCCCAAGTAGTATCGGTTCGGAAAAACCGCCGGCGAAAGCCGGCGAAACAAATACTATTAATCTTATAATTATTTATACATAAACTGCATCTTACTACAATAAATAATGGCGAATCATTCATATATACAAATAGAGATTTTATACTTAATATAAGTTTCTCGTACATAAGGTTTAATACAAATATTCTATTATATTTATTCTTGTATTTAATATCAAACGTTTCTCGTTTATATAAAAGTTTGAGTTATTTAAGCTAAGCAATACACCTGTACACAATATCTGAACGTAGAACACAATTTATAGGAAAATTGAAAGTTTTCTTCGAAGTAAAATACCTTCCTGAATACAATATCACAATATTCCGACAAAACTTTGTAAATGCACCTTGTTGAGAGAATATTAGTATACAGAACCAAGAAAATGTCTGAGAACGTCTGAATAGGGAAATAATGTATGATATCTTTTGTAAGAAGACCATTTCTTTTCATATATTTTGTATCATGAATAGCAATAACTATGATAATGTAACTTGTGTACAGTCAGAAATAGAAGTGATGTTTCATCTAAGAGTTTGGCCTAATTTAAAGACATTTTTAATAAATATATGATTGATTCATTTGCCAGTAATTGTAATTGTTTAATATCAATGATTAGTAATAGTTTTCCTTGATATGACTTAAGATTTGCAATAATTACATTTTTTTATAAAATATTTGCTACTCCTCTTATATATTAATACGTCAGAATATTAAAACCTTGGAACAAAGACAGTGATAACTGGAATAAAAAGTAATCACTTTTGTTACTGACTGTATATTACTCTGTCAACTTAAGTACAATGTTGTCGACAATGCATTACGTTTTCCATTTTGAAGTAGGTATTATTAGACTTACAACGAGTAAGTGAATTGCACTACTCTGAACAGTCTGAACTTGGTTATAACGCCATCTTGAAATCAAACAATAAAACACACTGAATATACATATATGTATGCATATCTCAGCTCACAGTTCGCAATTTGTCGCATTTTTTGAGTTATATTGCGCTATGCATTGTTGATATCATTTATAATATAATATATTTTCATCTGTGTAATTTGTGGATCTTAATCCCTACCACATAAGTGGCTTTGTCGTATGTGTAGCAAAACAAAAGACGAATGACGACGATAAACAAACACTTCACTGATAGACAAACAATAAACATCTCGAGATATTTCAATGTCGTTTAATATTCATAGAGAATATTCAGAATGTTGAGATAATATGGCTTATATGGATACACATATAAAGTCGTGTATTTATAACGACTGAGTATAAAATCACATTCTAATATTTTGCTGTTTACAATAAATATAATATTTATTAATTTTGTCATAAGAGTACAATCTTTTGACTTGTCATTACATTTGTAACCTATACCAATATACCTATGTATTTAATTGTAATTTTATTTGTTTCTACTCTCTTTACAACATGGAGTCTATGCACTATTTTACAGGTGATTTATTTTTCCCAAAGAAATATCTTACTTAATTACTTACTTATAATATAATGATATATTATCCGCTTTTGGGTGATCTAAACCTATATTAAGAATCAGTAAAAAAGAAAGTCGACCTATTTCTTTTTCTATTTCATATTTACATAGAAATGTGTAAAAAAATTCCTTATAACGGCAATATAACTTAATTACATATAAATATAATATTATTATTATATTGCTAGCATTGTGAGAGACAGGTAACCAGTCTTTGTCACTGGTAGATTGCATTCAACTCATCAGTATTTTTCATCAGTAGTTTTTGTTAAAACTTTGAAAACACTACCTCAACGCCACTTATGTAGGTTACAGAGTAGAAGAACAGTGAAGTTTATACTGTATACCTAATTATAAACTACACTGCTCTTTGCTCTGTTTTATTCACAGTATTATAAACGTAAATGGCAGACTGGATAGATTCTCTTGATAATTAAATAGCACAATATCACAATGTTATTCTTAGCGAGAACAAAATGTAGATGTGCATGAATTTGGAATAAAAAGTGTATTTTTATTATTGTTTTTAATTTAGTAACTCCTTAATTCCGGTTTTATGGTTCATAATTCACTAGGTTATTTAACGGACTGTAGTTATATTATCATTGGAACATTTCTTATTTCTCAAAAAAGCTAAGGCTGATATTTTAGGCTAATTTGATAAATAACAAGTTTGCTGTGATAATATTAATGATAATATTAATTGTGTTCAATGTGTTACAAAAAGGGAAATAATTATAATGATTTATGTCAGATATCAGCCGTTTATAATCATTAAGATTATCATTAAGGCAGTTGTTTGACTTGAATATAAGTTATGATGATAAATCACAATCGCCTAGAAGTTACCTGTTTACTATTAATTTAAATGTATTGTTCGGGGAAGAAAAACGCAGGGAGGGATTTCAATCCTACAGTTCCTATGATGAAGGAGGAGTCAAAACGACTTGTATGAAGTGCTGGGATATCGACCAGGTAAGGGTACTGATAAGTGATAGATTGGGCTACGAAGTTTTTTGTCGCACACTCTCCTGGCTTTCTCGCAACTGGCTGACAGCACACTGTCTAGTGTCTAATCAGTAATACTAGGTCCTTTTCATCACGATAAGTTATTATTAAAATTGTACAGATAATGACGAGCATGAGGTTCAATTTATGATGGGTGATCAGTCACAGAACGTCAGTCAATGATGCGCTGTCAACGTACTTTTTACTTCGAGCATTTGGATATCCGTAGCCTCAGACCGAAACCCGCAATTTACATTTGACGATTTTTTTAGGTCGGAATTTCGATATTCTTCCCACCCGTTAAATCACCGAAGTACCAGACTTGAGTAAAATTATAATCATGTTGTCCCGACGCGGTTGGAACTGGCAACCCATCGGACCACAAGGTAGGTTGCATTTTTATTTTATATCCTACTCATTATTTCTTTTTATCAAAAGGTAAATTAGCTCATCATTTGAAACGCAGCAATCATAGTAACATGTCAAGGGAACCGATTTTCCATACAGGTTTTTAACAAATTAAAAATGATCCTAGACTCCGTCCGACAAACGCCTATATAATATTATGTTCGTTTTGTTTTAAGTTTCTCCCATATAAAATACTAGCAATACGCCCCGGCTTCGGACGGGTGCAATGTAGATGTACTATACCCAAAAAAAAAAGGTCGAGTAGTTTTTTAGTTAAATCGTTACAAACAATCAACCAAATCTATTCTTTTTATAATATAAAATTTATATCTAAAGTTTATTTTAGACGCCTTATTTCAAGTTCTAAATTTAGCGAAATGACAGTCAGGAATTTTTATATTTCAGTTAGGTTAGCATCCATAAAAATAATAATATCATCACAAACACAGGTTTGATGATAAACCGTATTGTCTTTCTTTTGATGCAATTCTTTATAAATCTACATATTGTACACCCACCCTAAACTTCGAACTTCGTTACTCTGAAGTTAAAAGGAGGTATTTCCTCACAAGTCTCAAAGGGTCAATGGCCCTCCGGGAGTTAATTTCGATGCAATATCCTGATGCAATATATTGAGCTCTTTAGATTTGTTTAGAGACGTCTGCTTTACATCGTTCCTTTGTGACCAGAATTCTAAATTAATTGTGAAATAAATAGTTGGATAAAATCAATGTATCATACCTAACAATAAATCCTAAATATTCAAATTATGTCTAACTAGTATTATTAGTGTCGCTATAAGAATTTTCTATATTTCACTTGCTCATTATTTATAACACATTTGGGGCTCAATTGTTCGAGGATCGCTTCATAATGCAATTAATTATGATATCTTTAATAAAAAATAAACAAGAAAGCTTAATAGCAGAAAATAAAATAATATTCCATAATTCTTTCATGGACGGAGATACCGTTGCAAGCACATCAAAAATAGTGTGTAGTTTTTATAAGAAATTTCGAAAATAAATAAGTTCATACATATATTGCCATTTTATATTTCAATCGTCCGGCATACATTGCTCAGTTGGCTAATAGCTAGGGAGGCGAGGTAGCTAAATGGCGTAATTCAACGGCGCCGTCGAGACCTATCAAAATCGAAAGATAAAATAATTTCGAAAAGAAAAGCTCGTATGGTAAAAACCATTTTAGCGGTGGGTTTGGCGTGTATGGTTTTTCAAAAATGTTAAAAAAAACAGTTACTTGGGCATTCTCGAGCGCGTCAGATATTCATACTACGTATGCCCCAAGGGCCTCTGATAACAACGGTATACTAATCTGCCGGTTTGCGTGGTGGGGGTAGGCATATAAAGTAGTCAAAAATGCAAAAAAAAAAAATTTACTCGAGCGCGTCAGATTTTCAGAAGGGGTGTTACGTAGGCCCCAAGGAAGCTTCCTTTAAAAAAACTGACGATTTGGGCGTGACGATAAGTTACGATGAATTTTTGAAAATGCAAAAAAAAAAAGTTTTTTTGAAATACTCGAGCGCGTCAGATTTTTATAGGGGAGGTTTATCTCGGTATCCTGAAAGCATATTTTCTTAATCTGACAACAATGTTGGTGGGTTCTCTTAATCTGACCGAAAAAGGTTTTTTGGTTTCTATTTTCCTTTCTTTCTCCTTGATAAAACGGGGAATTTAATCGGCGTCATACTGAGGGCACACGGGTCTACGGTAGGGGACTATAAACATATGTATATATATATATATATATATATTAGGGTGTACCGAAAATTCCCTTCTACCGCTTCTTTCCTCACCATCAATGTTGCGAAATAATAAAGGAAAAATACTGGTAGGACGGCATATTTCCGCGAAGCGCTCAGTCTGTATTACATGTTCATGGCAAATTCCTCTTTTTTGCTTCAATTCTTCACTTCGTTTTGCTTACGGTACGTCCAAAAAACAATTTGAGGATCAACAGGCTATTGAATAATATACATACATGAAACTGTACATGTTAATGATACTTTTGTATACAGATACGCGTAACTTTTTCCGAGTCCACGAAAATTGTCGAGAATCTTTAGAAAAAAAAAAATTTGAGATATAATAAAAGTCACATAATTTAATCATCGTTATTTCATATCAATTTTTTTTAACACCCTCAGTTTTCGAGACATACTCAAAAAACCGGGAGTTTGAGTTTTTATGATGCTTCAAGTCAAAAAGTTTTAACTTTGGACAAAAATTTAGAGATGTTTTTTGTGTAAAATAAAATTACCTTTTATGTTTATTTAAACTTTTTTTTTGTAAAATGTATCGTTCGCGACTTATATGCCGCAACGCGTTTTTCGGAAGACGAAATGGCTCCTCCACACTTCCGGTCATGCGGAAACCGGCAGATTTTGTATTTTTAGTAAGTTTTAGATTATATTCTTCAAAATAAACAATAAAAAAATCGCGCTCGAGAATGCCGGATTAACGTTTTTTTTTTTTACAAGTTCGCGACCCTATAACTCGGCGGCGTCAAGGACTTATCGTCAGATTAGTTCAATTTAGTCTTAAAACACTAAAATCAACCCCCAATATCTTAATCTGACGCGCTCGAGTATTTCAGACCATCGATTTTTTTTTACTAATCTGATCGTCTATCCTAAGCGCGCGTCACTACATATAGAGCTAAATACCTTACAAGGTTGTTCTATTAGGTCTAATAAATTTCTCATATCTTAAACTGCCACGCTTTAGTATTACCGAAAATTCACCTATTCGCCTCCTTAACCATAATAGTGTCCACAATTTATTTTATAAATATCAAAGTTTCATAATTTATCATCAATCATAATTTATTATACACAAATTCTCCTCTAATGACGTTTCCTTTGAAACTGTAATACACAGGTCAAAAGATCTTCTGAGTTTTGATAATAAGGTATTCAGTATCCATTAAGGTTTCCTAGCCAATTTAATTTAGAACAAGTTCAAAGTAGGGTTCATCCACCTTATTATTCTAATCAACGACAAATCTGCCACGGACTACATCGCTTTTAACATAGAATTAGTTTGATATGATTAAAATTAATCCTCAGTACTTTATTAAACCTAATTCGTTTATTATTTTTACTGATATATGGAATTCATAAAATATCGATGACTAGCAGCCAAAGAGGGATAATAGTCTTTCCACAATTTAACAAGAAAAGTAATTTAAAGTTCGGAAAAAAATATGTACATATACGAACGACAAAAAATTGTCGTAGATTTATGAAACTTAGATGACTTTATAATAGATTAAAGACGCAGAAAAAATACCAAATATTAAGAAAGAAATTAAAGCCAAAAACAAGAAAATAAGCTTATCCATTTTTGGCTGTTAGTATATGTTCCTACCAGGGCCGGATTTAAAACTGTAGAGGCCTTGGGCAAAGGAAAGTGATTAAAATATTGAAATAAGCTTAACTTTTTTTTAATTTTTTTAGTCATGTTTGTACAAAGTACAGTAGGTAAAAGTAAAACAGCGAAAAATAAAATAAAATAAAGGATGTCTACTGGTACTCATAGGAATTAGAAATATTTTTTCAGAAGTCTCTATTGTGAAGGCCCCGAGGCAGCAGCCACGGATGCCTTGCCCTAAATCCAGCCCTGGTACCTACGCCTGTTCAAAAACATCTGTATAAGAAAATAGTCAGTGAAAAGGACATAAATATATCTGCCCCATGTCCCAGGATACGGAAATGATGTATTTGCATTGAAGTTTCACTCGACTGCGACAGTGTATCGTCAATTTTTAAAAAATACCACCAGCTTTCAGGGATTTTAATAAAAAAAACGTGTAAATTGTCCATAAGAGAATGTTGATCTTTTTTAAGCCGAAAAATAGGCAAATCAAGTTTATTCTTTGTGTTATGATTGTCACTTTAAAGGTATACATTACTTACATAAAACATAAAATAAAGTCTATGCTACACCAAATTGTATACATGTCGTAGCAGTCTGCTACGCCGTAGAGCTACATAGATATATCCCCACAGATTTCACGTCGGAGCAGAATTATACCTTATAGGTAACCTTTTTTCATTTTTTCACGTCGAGACGTATTCATAAATAATTTAGTAGCGTCTAAGACATATTTCATTAAAGTATCATGAATTCAAGCGGCACTGAAGAAGATTCATGTGAATTATACCGGTAAGAGCTTTTTAACATAATATTTTACGGTGTCACTTAAGCACTCTATTCATTTCTTGCGCTAGATATTCTTGCATTTACCAAACTAATACAATAAATGTAATTAAGCTTAGAGATTCAAGAAAACCTTGAATCTAATATTTAGTTATTACTTAGGTGTTTCGATTTTAATGAATTCGTCTGCATGAATACACACAAATATCATTAAAACTTAGATTAATCAATATTCTTGGTTAAGAACGTAGCTCCTCAGTAATTTTACATCAATCCTACCTCACATAGGTACCTCACATTAATAAGGCTGAAATTTATATTTCTTCAAGATAATTAAATATGTATTTTACGTGTTCTCACGTAATTATAGTGTAATTGCTTTTGATAAACAAATACTAACGTATAATTAGATGCAGCAGTTTGATTTTTTCTGTAGTATTATTAATACTTATCTATTCCAGTTCTCTGAGTAGACCATGTTAAACTGAATTACGAATAGCATGAATCTAATGCCTATTATTTATCTATTACTAGCTTTATCCGGTAAGCGTTGCAATTATATAATAAAAGATATTTTACTTAAAAGTAAAAAAGTGTCAGTCAAAATCATGATCGGATGAAAAATTTAAGAGTGCCTAGGGAATCATTGAATTAGATTTTATTTATATAAAAGTTATCGCTTAAAACTCACGATTATAAAGTATTTGTTAATACCATTGCAAAGTCTAAGAAGATTATTTACGTAGTCACGGTAAGTTTCATTCTCAAAATGTACGTATTCGCCAGTTTATCTCTTTAGTAAAATGTCTGACTATAATTTATGTAACGCCATCGATATTTCACTTCTGTACTGCTTCATATTAGATTTCAGAGATGCGATGTAAGGTGAAGATAAAATTGAACCATTTTGCTATAGCTTTTATCAAACTAATAGTGATGAAGCTTAAGGTAGGGAATTATAGTTGCATTTCCATGAATATATGGAAATATTTCATCACACGTGTATTGGTTGTTGCAATGTATGACTGAACTTTAAAGGAGTGTAATGTGGGCTTCTTACATACCATCTCACTTTTACCCTCAAAGTTTCCTAATTTTATTTGAAGAGGAAATAAATCAAAATTTTTTGAAACATTGAATAATCCATGAATATGTGAAAATAACCACAGAGCTATGTGGAACAACTTGATTGAATAGAAATGAACTGATTTGACAGTCTGATCGTTCATTAACTGATTTAAAATAATTTATTGGCTAATGCCATATTAATTTTATTATAACACACACACAAATACTTATTTCTAGCTGGTTGCACATAAAAAGATTTTTCTTATAGGATGATAGTTAGCTGGTACTCGGAAATATAATTTTACGAGCAGATGTGATTTTCCTTCTTAACATTAGTTAACATTAGTTAAGAAGGAAAATCACATCTGCTCGTAAAATTATATTTCCGAGTACCAGCTAACTATCATCCTATAAGAAAAATCTTTTTATGTGCAACCAGCTAGAAATAAGTATTTGTGTGTGTGTTATAATAAAATTAATATGGTATCTTACTCCCGATGTATTTATAAATATCTACATTTAAACACATTTTCTTCATACACCTTAATATTATTATTAGAAACTAACCTCTACCCAGGACTACGAACAGAAGCACGATCAGGATATTTTTCCAAGATAAAATTATGTTATGACTATCTATGTGCTAAACTTTGTCCGAATCTATGAAGCCAATAAAGCTTTATATTAAATATTTTTGATTCATGTGTAGATAATATAGTTTATAGTAATATTATAAAGAGGTAAGATTTGTTTGTATGTTTATTAAGATTTAACTCAAAAACTACTCGTCCGATTTTAAAAATTCCTTCACCGTTAGAAGCCTACCGTTCTTCACCGAGTAATTTATTTCCAGAAATAATGAGGGATCCCTACTATAACTTGAATAACGTTACCCAAGATGTAAAAATGTTGTAGGGAGTAATCAGTAATCTCTGAATCGACTGAATCGATTTTAACCGACCAATAGAAAGCTACATTATCAGCGAGTAATATAGTCTATTTTTTGTGTATAGTACATCTACGTTGCACACGTGTGAAACCGGGGCTTGTTACTAGTAGTTTATATAATAAAAGGAACTTGTGATTCGTCAGCGAAAGTATAATTATGCAGTCTTCCCTACTACACGTTCCATGCACTGTGGATCTGGCACAGGCTCCTACATGTAGTCATATATGATATCCGTTCGTATATTTTGGCCAACTTTCCTACGTACATTACACTAGATTCTGACATCCGATTTGTAAGTGCTTTTGGTAAGAATTGTTATAAAATGAAAACAAAGAAATTGCGCCTTATTTTATTAAATGTTCTGCTATCGAACATTAATATTCACTTTTGAAAGAGATTTCAAACAGTTAGAACCTTGTTGCTACAGATTTAATATGTTATTTAATTTGTTTACAAAGTGGCACTTTAATTTATTTATATATGCGATAAGGTCTGGTTGAACACTCTGATAGCCGTACTAGTATGTGATAAAAGGATATATTATAATGCCAAGAGTTGATATATTAGTTTAGGTGCTGTAATCACTGAGAAGTATAATGTAGGTACTCTACTTAATCTTCTACTATATTTATAAGTAAGTAAGATGAAATTTTTCCTTTAGTCTATTAGAACTTTAGAATGTTAAAACTTTAGTAATGTTGTGTCTATGTTTAAGATAGATATGAAATTAATAATAAGTATTAATATTAAGACGCAAAAAAAAATTACGTATGTAGTGGGTATTAAGACATACAAGTTCATAAAATATTAACTACGTAACCAATTATTTCTTATCACTTATCACTTCATAACCACAAAGAAACTTAACTATGAAAACAGCTAGCGATCAAGAAATTTCTCTATTTCTAGGTAGATTTGTCCCTATGGAAAATCGATATCGCCATTTGCGGTTGCAATTATTTGAAGTTAATTTCTGAATAGCCGTTGTTACAGTGATTTTCGTTATTTTTCAGATATCAAAGATTCGATTAATTATATTGAAAGAATAACTATATTTTATTGAAATCTAATAGTTTTCAGTTTAGAACAGTCGATATTAATTTATTTTAATGGACAGGCGAGTCGTATTTCAACCGGATAGTCTCTCAGATTTTAGACAAGTGGCAATCGTTCTGTGTTTTTGACGTTTTGTTTCATTGAGTAGATTAATAACACTTAACTACAAAGTTCAAGTTCATTTTGTCACATCAAAAGAATTGTCCTTCATTAAATTGATATCTTCTATCAAACTCCTAAGCTTTTCTGTACGAATGTATGTAGTCACTTATTTAAGCTATCTGTGGTTCTTTTGAAACATCTTGTTTTGTCTTAGTTGTCCAATTATTACATGACTAGCTGATGCCAGCGACTTCGTTCGCTTCCAGGCTTCATCTTAAGCTGAGCTTTTGAGCAAGGTTTCTTCATATGATATATTCATCCACTATTCCACGAATACATATTGAAAGCGGCGAAATAATCAAACCATTTCATTTACATATCAAACTGTTATTACATCTGACAATTCGAAAAAGTTCGACGCGAGTCATGCATTGCAATTTGTTGATATGGTGCCTTTAAAATAATCTTTAAATGATGATAACTTTTCTTTCCGACAACAGATTTCGATGAAACAAAGCCTATATCTGGCCCGGGCTTTGCTTAATACATTTGTGTAAGTTGCAGTCAGCATGAAAATCGGTTCAGTATCTTCGGAGATTAGCCCTTACAAACAGAGAAACAAAAAAATTAAAAATAATCTGGGTTTATTCTACTTCTCTTCTTACATCCCCCTGACTTGGTTTTTAGCATTTTTTTTTCTATGTGCAGACATTTTTACCTCTACAGTTTTATTATATTATGTATAGATATTGTATGAACAAGCAGTGTTACGAATTACCAAATCCCTTTTATACTTCACACGACATTAAAAAACATTTTCTGGAATGCTATCTTAAAATCTGGTCCCAGGGTAATAACAGTAGCACAATGGAACGGGCACGATTACTGCGAACGGTTTAATAGCCGCTAAAATTTATTGCCGGTTCCGAACGAGAGGGAATTTCAACTTCCTGCCCTTCAAATTCTTATTCCTTATCAGTTCAATTTGGTAGTTTGAAGTTACTGTGCAATAAACTTTATTATTGGAGTGATAAGTTTTTTATATAGATTGCTTATAATCCTGCTATATATTTTACAGATTTTCAAACAGCATTTCAAATATTATTAATTTTACACATAATCGTGTAAAACAAAATCAAATAAACCTTATAGCTAGAATTAGTGCCATGATTAAATAAAAAAATATATACTAATTATATTATGTATGTATAACCTGGCAATTGAAAAAACACCATACAAAATACAAAATCGCGACATTGGCCCGCGCCCCTTATTTTCCCCAATTTTCCTTTTTTCTCTCTTTTCTATAGTAAGAGAGTTCATACTAAAATACGAGTCTTTCCAACAATTATCATGACTCGTAGATCTGCGACCTTTTTTATGTCAGATGTCGACACTCGACAGACGAGCATGAGGTTCACTTGATGGTAGGTGATACCTCAGCCACAGAACATCAGTCAATGATGCGCTGTCGACCTACTTTTTACTTCTAGCATTCGGAAATCCACTGACTGATTGATTGAAACCGAAAAGCGGAATGTGCACTTAACGGGTTTTTAAACTAAGAACGGTGGTTCGTTACCCGATCGGAATTTCTATCCACCGGGTCAATGCCCGAAGTTTCCAGACGTGGGGAAGACATGCTTACAGAAAATTATAAAGATATCGTCCCGGTGGGATTCGAACCCATGACTACCGAACGCGCCAACGAGCCCGTTTTATATTTTCGCTCCACAAAACCATCAGCAATGTCAATATGATCGCGCTTGTAATGCTAGCCTTCATTCTCACAACAACTTATTTTTTATATTTTTATATATCGTGGTAAGAAAATCCTTATAGAAAAAGAGCAATATTAAGTTATTACGTGTATTTGCGACTAACAAGGCCTCGCCGGAGGCTGTAATGAGATGGCATCGACAAATCAATCAAGCCCTCTGCTGGAACACAATTTTTCCTTGTTCACGCTAATAAAACACCGGCCGATATGAAATGAGGCTTTATTTACCGCATTATGGCCTGTTTTCTTGATATATTTATTGAAATTGTGGTTTTCCTTGTAATATCGTGTTTGTTTGACCATGAAACAAATTACGGGATATTTTTAACGTCTATCAGCAATGTTGTCGGTGATTAAGCAAAATAATTGAGACAGACGTGATTAAAACATATTATAAATATTAAATAATTCGTACAGGTGCAGTGTAATGTACTATATAGCCTTTGTTACTCGCTGATAATAAAAAATAAATAACGATTTAACTCAAAAACTACTCGACCAATTTCAAAAATTCTTTCACCACTAGAAAGCTACATTATCAGCGAGTAACATAGGCTATAATATAGTACATTACAACTGTGCGAATTATTTAATATTTATAATATTTGTTTGTTTATTTGTAACGACAACTAAACACACAAATCTTTCCTCTGAGTATAATATAATATTAGTATAGAATAGTTCACATTCACTTCACTTATAGATGTAGGTACTCGGCATACGTTATAATGCCACGTTAAGTGACCGGTATAGAAGTTGATGTACTGTACGATCTAGCGAGTTATTTTTATTTGTTTGATCCGAAACTTCATTGAAGTTTCATCTTAATGGGATCAATTGTTTAGGAGTACATAGAGAACAACCATACTTACTAATTTTAATTTATAATATATAGATAAAATATTCATCATCTCTAAAATGCTATATGTATAAAATTTAAATATTTTTATACATATAGCATTCTAGACATGTTCCCAACATTGCATTGGCAGCACTAACTGAACAGCTGCATTTTCTTAGAAACATTTACTTTAAGTTAGTATTACAAGTACAGTTTTTATCATATGTGTAGCGTGGAATAAATTCATTCTTATTGACTATCCTCAATTTCCATTTAGGACCAATTGTCTATGGTCTTTATACGAATTATTTTATTATTTTAAAAATTTTACTTTTATTTTTGAGTTTATCCAAGTAAAAAGGACTAAAATATTAAAAATGTAGCATGACGAATAGAGATGGTTACCTATAGTTCTTACCTTCGTTTAAACAATAATAAGCGTTATTTTTGTTCATAATAATATATCATAAAGTTATTTCTAAGCCGTATAATAATTACGAAGTTAAAACATGGCGCAAGTTAATTTCAAGCACAAAGACGACGTTAGGGCAATAATTATTTAAAACTTTGTCATTGAGAAAATATTTCACTTTCAGTCGCCAGCTACTTAACTTCATTAAGTGAGTTTTATTATTACTTAGCTACGGCGTGCTCGCGGTTTTATTTAAAGAAAATCTTAGTTCTACCTTATTTAAAGATTCTAAATTAAGATTTCTCCGCGACATCAGTCGTTTAGGAAATTCTCACCCACTTTTCCGATATTGAAAACTCAAATCCATTGGCCCGAACATTTTTAGGGAAATTTTTAAACCACGTAGCTGTTTTATTTTCATTGTTGTGTCGTTGTACACCTTGCGTTCCGGAGGGTCGCTGATTTGAAGCCGGGTTTCGCCGGGTTCTGTCCGAAATATCTAAATTCCGGCAAACAGAGCTTAAGCAGGATTTTCGGATGTACCAAGTAATTGATCGAGCGTCAGTGCTTGATAACCTTTGGAGGGATCAGATATAATATCACTTCACTACACCTCTGTGTTTTACTTTAATAATTACACTTTGCTTAAATTGAAATTGAAAGGTAATCGTTTGGCGTGGTATGGACAAGTTATAAGGAGAGATGAAGGGCATGTATCTAAAAAAAGTTTTGAATATGAAAGTGAATGGGTATAAGGGAAGAGGGAGGCCAAAAAAAAACACTGTGTGAAGAGTGATAGGATGTGCTTGAGAGGTGTGACTGATGATATGGCGAGTGAAAGAAGAGAATGGAAAAAGAGAACATACTGCGCCTAAAATATATAAACACTGTATTTAATTTATGATTGTGTAGGTGCCTTATATTGTTATCTTACTTATAATATATACATATCTCATATGTTTAATGGATATAAATGATTCGGCCTTTATCATATACTGTAGTCAAGTTTCCAAATAACACGCAAGCAAAAAGCCGAGTAGACAAAAGTAAAATATATTGTACAATAAAAACACGATAATAACACAAAGTTTTTCATATAAATACATGCAGGAACTGAGCTGAATTATTTATCGTTAGATAGCCGGTCTGGAACATAAATCACTATCATTTTTCGCAACTTACTGCGATGTGATAGTGAAATACACGGACTGATAATGTATGCGTTTATTTATCACTACAACCTAACCTTACCTAACACGAACTAGGTACTTAAGAGAAAGTATTCGTATCGTCAATCAGTCAGATGTATGAGGAATTATTCGAAACTAGCAACAAGCTCCGGCTTCGCACCGATGCAATAAAATACATCTATAGATGTACTATACACTAAAAATAGCTCATGTTACTCAATAAGAATTTTTAAATTCGGTCCAGTAGTTTTTGAGTTTATTCGCTACAAACATACAAAAATACAAATCTCTCCTCTTTATAATATTAGTGTAGATTGCATACACACTTTTGTCTACTCGGCTTTTTGTAGTAAGAGGACGCGACGGTGTCTCGAATATCAACTGGTATACTATTATCATTGAAACAAAGTATCGATTCTCGAAGTAAAGATAGGTTAGCACATCATTAATGTATGTACTGTGGCTGAGGAGTCATCCATCATCAAGTGACAACTACCTCATGCTCATCTATTGATAGATCATAATAAACATATCATCAATCATAAAAATCAGGATGACAGCGCATCATTGACGGATGATCTGTGGCTGAGGTATCACGTACCATTATGTAACCAACTGGCTGAAATTATTATTCTCAAATAAGAAAAGTGTTAAAGGACACTATCTTAGTAAGAACATAAAATCTAGGTAGTTTGGGATAGAAATAAACTGTTTATTAGCCTTAAGTGTTAGGCTAGATTGCATGTATTTTAAGTGCTTAGTTATAAAAAAAAAAAAAAATGTATATATATATTCTCAAAACAAATCTCGTGGTATGATTATATATTGTTTTCTAATTTTCTTCTATTTAAGAGCAAACAGCAACACAAAATATATAATAAAGTCATAGGTATATATTATGTAGCAATAGGTAGCAATATCCCCTACTTCAATAACTTTAAATAATCTATAACAATTTTTTGCGGCCTCAAAACCTCGATATGTTACATAAAATATTGGTATAGCTATAATGACGCGGCAAGTCATAACGTATTTCGCTCCCGTGTGTTTTCGCTGACCACAATCGACTGACACTCAAACCAAACACATAATGCATAAAAGGCATCGAGCGTTCGCAACGATTTGTCGGTTCACTCTTCTAGGGTTTTATTTTATACTTTTACGTAATACATTTATGTTATCCTAAATTCAACCTCAAACTTTAGACAACTCAAATTTAAGACATGCTGGCTGAGATCATTTTCTAGACTTAATTCTAACGCATTACAAAATATCATGCCATTTACTATTTAGTGCTAGGTGCCTAAGTAATAATACCTAAAGTAAATTTCTATTATACAAAAATATCTTTAAAAATTAACGATAAACCGAAAAAAAAATAGTTTACTTTTTATTAAGATACATAATTTAATATTATTAATGCATTTGCACGGTTTTGTCTGTTACATTCCCATGGCCAAACCGCTTCATCGATTTTGATAAAACCTGGGATCAAAATTGAATCGTGGAAAAAAATCCATTTTTTTTCATGAATCGAAAACAGCCACAGAATATGTATGTAAGTCATACTTTTCATGCTGTCAATTTGATAATATCAATAGGAATAAAGAAAAACATTGGAACAATTTAAAAATTGTTTATACTCGATAAATAATAATTTATACAAAAAACCAGATAAATAAAATAACTTTCTGAAATTGCAATTTTGGCTCTGACAGAAGTTTAAACAGGTTATATTCGTGGAAAACTGTAATATGGTTGTTTACAAGCGAATATCCGAGTAACTCCGTAAACTATGACGGTTATAAAAGAGTATTAAAGCGTTCATTTTGATTAAAATGTAGTAATTATTCGCATGGAATCATATGCTTTTATTTAAATTTAGAACATTTAGCAATATAAAACGATTTCTAATTGAATTCCTTAAAATCTAAATGGAAGGTAATTTGGATTTAGCATAGTTTTCTAGTATCCATCTTCTTAGCTTAGTGCTCGTTGCATTAAGCACCGGATATCCCGGGTTCAAATCCCGAGTAAACAAGATAAAAATGATACTCGAGCGAATCAATGACAAATTAAGGTAAAAAATATTATATTATTGTTCGAGTATGCTTTTCCCTTATTATTCGTGGTTTTCGATGGCTGGACGTCCAGCTAGTCTTGAATTGAAGGTGAAGCGGTCGAAAGCCATATTTTTTAGAGGGTACTGTTTTAATTTGGTGCTGTTCGAGGAGAAAGTGTTTTTACGAAAATTAGCTTAAAAGCTTTTAGCTAAAACTATATATCGAGTTAAAACAATACCCTTAAAGGAGTCAGAAGACTTACTAGCTGCTTGTGTATTTGTTTATTTATAGAATAGTGGCCAAACGGGCAGGTGGCTCAAGTGATGGTAAGTACCAGACTAGATGGTAAGACCAACTATGGACTATTGACTTAACAATTGTTATTGCAATAGTAATTTCTGCTTACAGATTAATAGCGAAGACCTTAGATCAACATCTTAAGAAGCTGTCGCTGGGTTGCTGGGTTAAGGATCAGATCTTGAAGGCGCTTTACTGGACACGGTCCGCTTAGTGAGAAGGTTCCTCTCTCTACCTCCACTCTACGGGTAGCTGATTATGGCCATGCTGCCAATTTTTTTAAATTTTAAAAGAGAATAATATTTAAAACTTATTGAATATATTATAATAGTTATGTATGTAGTTCAGAAGTATCAGCTATGCGTATTTTTGTAAGAGCAATTCTTGGTGCGAAATTAATATTATTATTTACTTATTGTTAGTGATAAATACTTCAGTCAATGATGCACAGTCGGCCTATTTATTACTTCGAGCATTCTGAAGTCCATCGGCTGAAACCGAATCCTGCATATTTACTTCACAGTTCTTTCATCTATGAAGGTTGGAATAGAGTTCAGTGAAAATTACGATATTTCCATTAAGCTATCGTATTTATAATTATATTTCATTTCTTTAACTTCCGTTACAATGGTAATTAAATTGAATTAACACTTGATCTTCAAAATTGAATTAAAAATTTATTTTAACTTAATACTTCGCAATAGACCAGCCAAGTTCTAAACTTCGAGTTAATTGTGAAAACCATGGAATAAATA
This sequence comes from Anthocharis cardamines, assembly GCA_905404175.1. Lineage (NCBI taxonomy): Eukaryota > Metazoa > Arthropoda > Insecta > Lepidoptera > Pieridae > Anthocharis > Anthocharis cardamines. The sequence continues at coordinate 12,416,887 of FR989958.1, read as the reverse complement.
AGAGCTTCTTGGTAGAGTGGACTCGGAACTTTACGGCCAACTTCGACCATAATTTGAATTTATTATTATTGCACTCTGTGATTCTCAGCTGAAGGCCGAGTTATCCAGCGACTGAACAACTGTTGTTATATTAATTAAATATTGGTTTATGGTTTAAGATATTGATTTTCTCAAAAAAGTAAATCACTTTAAACACAAAATAAATTCAATCATCTTATATGGGTCTAAATAAAACTATATTCGTAAAGGACTCTTACTCATAAGATTCTTATTTATCGCCTCCAGCTACAATCTGATAAACAATAATAATTATTTTTTGTCCTTTTTTACACCCATTTTATGGAGTATGAAGGAAATATTTGCACTAATCATGTTTAAAGTCCTTATCCTTTTTTGGGTTTGGAATCTTATGGTCAGAGGAAAACAATACCTACTAACTTTATTATATCGGGTGCAATGTGCATGGCTTATGCAATATTTCGCGAGACAAAAAAATAAACATTAAAAAAAATCTTATTTCAATTTTTTTATATAAGATACAATAACGGATAAATTTTTTAAAAATGAATCATTAGTGGATGCCTTAGAAGATATGATATATATATATATATACTCGTAACCGTCGAGTGTGTATGAAAGCATTGATGAAAGTAGAAGAAGCGAAAGTGGTATGTAAGGATCGGAGCATATGGAATTCCGTGATCTCTGCCTAATGGGAAAGAAGCGTGATGTATATGTATGTATGTATGTATATATTTTAAGTCGCTCTCAGGGGTAAAGTATGTGGTAACAGAGAAAATAAAGTAAATCCCGAGTCCCCTAGTGGGACATGAGGCAGACCTATTTCTGTGTCTGTTTCACTGATCATTTTTCTTTACAGCCAAGTAGGTGATCAGCCTTCTGTGCCCTGCATGACCGCACATTTTTTTTAATTTACTTACCCGGGATTCAAATCCACGACCTCCGTTGCTAAACGCATCGCGTCTACCACTATTACTTTTATTACATATGATATGTATATGATATGTATATGATATGTATATGAATTAATTATTTTAACGCTACAACTGCCTCAAGTTCATTAATTTCTTAGATATTCGACTGAATATTTTGGAAGATTGTACTCGTAGCTGATAAAATTATGACTTCGGGCTATCGAAGTAATATTTTGGAAGTATTTTATGGTTACCAGAGAATTCCATTACCGGGCCGCACGAAGGGAAATAAATTAAATAGACCTTTTGGAGTGATCTGAACAAGTTTTCTTTACAAAATATATGAAAACCACAGATTTGAAATTGTGAAACTTCACAATTTAGTAAGACTATAGGTTCATTAGTGCTGTATGCTTTGCCTTTTGATGGATAGAGAGTTCAGATCCTGCCGCGTTGGAAATGTTGCGGTGTTATTTTTTCATATTTTAGTAGAACTTTCAGTCCAAGTAATTTTAAACTGATAAGTCCTGAATTTTTTTTGTTCTTTTTTATGTCAGATATCGACAGACAAGCATGAGGTTCACTTGATGGTAGGTGATACCTCTGCCACAGAACATCAGTCAATGATGCGCTGTCAACCTAATTTTTACATTGAGCATTCGGAAATCCATAGACTGAAACTGAGATATTCCTCTTACCCGATCAATACCCGAAGTTACAGACGAGGGGAAAACATTCTTACAGAAAATTATAAATATGTGTTCCCGGTGGGATTCGAATCCACGGCCCATCGATGCGCACGGCAAGTGTTCTACCGAACGCGCCAATGAGCCCGTCATAGAATTTTAACTGACGTTGTTCTAATAGGTACATACCTACTTCAGATCGAGACTTCAAAGCGAGTATCAGAGCGTTTAGAGGTGACGCCTAGTATTTTGTGTAATTTTTGCATGTTTTAAAGAACACCTAATGAAATAATATATTTTAGTTGTACTTTATAAGGTACACTAGGACCGCGGATATGTTGAATATGTATGTCAGATGAAGATTTTTTGCGATTTAATCGGCGTCGTAAGAACTGCACAACGCAATTTTTAAAAAAATACTAGGTCACCATAAATTCACACTTCTTCCTATAAAAAATGTTACGTACATTTTAATGCCAAACAAGTTTTATTTAAAATAGCACTTGTGCAATTTTAAAACTAGAACGCCGGATAGTGGCTTCGAATCCCGACGGAGACATAAAAGTGATTGTTCTGTTTGGCCAGGACAACTAACAGGATGACCTACTTGCGTGGAAACAAAAAGATCAGCAGAGAGAATAACTTTTGTCCTCAGTCGGAACAATGAGGCATTTGTTATTTTGGGGATATTTAGTGAATTTATTCACAAAAAATATAACAGAAGAAATAAATGCATTAATACAATGTAAACGATAAATAATAGGGTTTTTAAGTATTCGAAACTTTTTCTATTCGGGAATATTTTTTGTATTTCCGGGAATTCATTCACTTCTTCGTAGACAATCGGTCCTATTTTTTTTATGTCAGATATCGACAGATGAGCATGAGGTTCACTTGATGGCAGGTGACACCTCAGCCACAGAACATAACTCAATGATGCGTTGTCGACCTAATTTTTACCTCGAGCATTCGGAAATCCATAGACTGAAATCGAAACGCGCAATATGCACTTCACGGATTTTCCATCTATGAACGGTGGTTCATTACCCGGTCGGAATTTAGATATTCCATCCTCCCGATCAATGCCCGAAGTTACTAGACGTGGGGAAAACATGCTTACAGAAAATTATAAGCATGTCGTGCAGGTGTTCCACCGAACGCGCCAACGAGCCCGTCAAAATTACAAAATAAAACTCACACTGATTACATTTCTTTATGAATAAAGGTAACATAGATTGATGATCTTGTCTGTACAAGTGGAGATTTTCATTTCATTTTTATTTATGGTAAGCAAAACATAATTGAATACTAAAGCATACAAAAAAAAGCGTTGCACCGGTCTTGCGTAAGATTAAATTCCCCTTTATGGAGATATATAGAGATATAGGGGACAAAATTAAACAATTACATAAAAGGACAACATTGGCATAAGAAGAAAACTTTGAAATCATTGATTTTAAGCGTATCATATCAGTTTAAGATGGGAGGAAATAGTATATACATATGTAGGAAGGGTATCGATAAATAAGACTTCATTTCCGCTCTATAAAAACGGAAAAAAAATGTCATTCGATTTGATGTTTTCTTTATTGTATATCGTGAAAGAAGAATGTGTGTCTGATAAGAGAATGAAAACTAAAATTGATATTATTATTCTGGGATTTTTTTTTTTTTATTATTTTTTTTTTATTTATATAGAGCGCAGGATGGAAGGAACGTCTAAATTATCTATATTGTATAGTAACGTAAAAACATTAAAATAAAATAAAAAAGAAAGTGCCTCTTACATAGCATACTGCATAATATCATTTGGGAATAATAAGTTTCTTTAAACAAAATATTTATATGAGCACGTTGTACTATCGTGACCCTGATTCAAACGAGAATCTCGAGTATACTCTCAGTTAAAATGATATAATCAGAGCACTTTCATTATAAATAGCGTAGTATTTCAACTCATTTATGCAAAGCAAAATTAACAGCTATCTCTTAGTGTAATTCAATTTTATACTCGATAAAGAGGTGCCGCTTTAAAACTACAATATTAATTTTTTATTTATTTTGCTACAAACTGTTCTGTTCATGAATATTGTCTTTTATTAACGCGAGTAAACTACTTAGTTTGAAATAAAATACTTTGTAACGGATTTAAACGCTTATCACCAACCGTCACGGGCAGACTGATAGGTGACAGCTAACGTCGGAATAAATACTATAAATAATATATTCCTACAATCGTTTAAACCCTGAAAAGCCTTGCTGAAAATTCGAGATAAATAATATGAATATAATTAATAAATCGCGTTTTAATTTGGTTAAGTTATTTTATTTTAATGTTAATCGCACGACTATACCAATGAAGAAAATGAGACCCAATCAATTTTTTTACCAAAAATAATGGAAAAAAATCTATATAAGGATACTCTAATACCCTAGCGATATAAAATATACTTTACGACAATACCTACCAAATATACAAACAAAATTTCATAAAAATCGGTCGAGCCGTTTCGGCTCAATATAAATATGTCAAAATAATAAAAATTTCATCCCGTCAGGATTCGAACACGCGGTCGGAGCGCAAAGTAGATGTCTTACCAAACGCACTAACGAGCCTGCCGAAACATCTGTGCAGCCAGTCTTTATATAATATATTATTATTCAATATTTAAAGTGTATTGAAATGACGGTAGACCTACATAAAATCAATCGGTATTAAGGGATACCTGAATTTTATTACGTGGATTTTGTTGGAGAATATGCAAAACAAAGAGAAATTATACAGGTGAGGGCAGAGAGGATTTGAATGTCAACCAGACGTGGACACTTCGATTCTGTTCAAGTTAAAATAGATGTACAGGGTATTCGGCAGAACTTTGAACATACGAAAATGGGGCTTAGGTGAGGTCATCTACTCAGCTCCAAAAAGTCCATTGTTGTTAAGTGCAGGAAGACGGTCACAATCATTTATCGTTTTAAATATAAGGCAAGAAGCGAAACGACAAGTGCTATTATTGATGTTTTTAATTTAAATTTAATTAAAAAAATCACAAATAAATCCCTCAGGGAAAACAATACGCGTTAATATAATAATATAAATTCATACCAAAGCCTGTATGGAAGTAGCACCTCGAATTTCACCACGGAATATTCACCAAAAATGGCTTTTTGATTTCAATATGAATTTTTGCACGAGAATTTTAGATGCCGCACGGAAATTACAGAATATCGCGGGGTCAGTTGTGTTAAAATATTTTTGTACAATACTCTGTTGCATTCAAGTCGTCGACCGTTATTTCGTGTACAGTTTCCTAGTATTTAATGAAAAATAGCATTTTTCTTTAAAAAAGATTTATTATTTCATTAGAATAAACGTTCTACAATAGAATACATTCATTGAAATAGAGTAACGGTGACTATTAAAAGATAATTTATTTTTAAGCGGATGACAGGTTTGGTTGGACCATTTATGTTATGGTCTAGCCCACAGAACATACCTTTTATTAATAAAAGGTATGTTCTGTGTTCACTTAAGTGTTCCGTGGTCTAGCCACAACGCTGGTATTTAGTCCAGAATAGCTGAATGAAATACGTCAGTTCAGAAGTAAAACGCACATAATAAAACTATGAAGCGCAATACGTACTTAGTAATTGGTTTCTATCGTAGATGTACGCTTAAAATAAGCAATAATAGACAAATTTATTTTTATTCATAATTAAAATGAGATTTACCTTTGAACTAACGATATATAATCTGTTATTATAAATTCTCTGTTAGAAAATCTGTCTATTAGAAATTGTAGGAAAGTAAATTTAATTTTTTATCAAATGCTGGCCTTCCAACATAAAACTAATAATTCATAATCGCTATCAAATACTAATAGTAATAGATTTTGAATAATCTCCTGTATATACTATAAAGTATAGTACGCAGGCAGTAGACTTGTGTAGTTCACGTACTAAGTACTATTAAGAATTCATTCCTGACACAGAATGAGAATGAACTATTCCTTCAGCTTATAGTACCTACAACGTTCATCTAGTACATTATAGTACAGTACTACAGTAGCGAATCCGCTCGAACCGACCGCGACGCATGCAACGATGAACGAGATGCGTGAATCAGATGCGAGCGTGGGACATGGGAGTGATTGAGACAACTATTACTTCCGCGGTCCTAGTATATGTAGTTCTATTAATTACTGAGGATTTTAGGACTTTATGTTAAAAGAAATATTGGCTATTTAAGTTTACTTTTTTTTCAATGTTTGCAAAGTCGCTGTTGTATTATTTCTGGGATTTTTTTGTCAATTTACTGTTAGTAGTACTTTCATATTAGTTCTCAAATTAGTACAGCGCTTAAATTCTATGTTTGCATCGATCGATGTACTAGTGTACTAATAGTACTAGAAGTCCGAACAAGTACATTAGATTGATTGTACTAGATCGGAGCGGTCCTTTCAATGACCGAGTAAGAACAAGTCTAGCAGGCAGTTATTTTTTTAAATGACATAATTTCCAACAAAATTATAATCACTCAGGTCCAACTACATATCTCATAGTCATAGATTTATATACTAATAAAAAATGTGATACATTTACAACAGGTCCTCATTTTAGCACATTTCTTTAGATTTCAACGAATTTCCAAAAAATAGTAGCAAATTGTATTAAATTCGAAGAAGACTATAATTAACAAATAAAATACTTACTCAAGTTATTGAAATACAAATTCAACGACTAACCTAGTTAAAAGTCCACCAATTAATATCGTATCTCGGTATTAAAGTCTTAAAGTCAACATAAAAATGAATGATCGTTTTAATAAAACAGTTGGGCGTGACGTAACTTTAGCAGGAACAGTTAACGCTCGGTTTAATTGCGAATTCGACTTACATTCCGATTTATCGATTAGGCTTACTTTTGTTTCGTCCAACCCCGTAATGTTTACGTTGACTTAGCACTTGAAGTCCAATTGCTTTTGTGAAGGGTGTCAAATAGTCAAAGACATAAATGCTTATTTTGTTGTAAAATTAGATAGATAGAATATTCTTTATTGTCACATAAGATTAGACAAAAAAGGAAAAAAAGTAGACAGATGGTGGCTTTATACATAGCTATTTAGCTTTTAAATCAAATACTGTATACCGGATTAAAACGAGATTTATTATTTATACTGTTTTAGCTATCTCTTCCAAGCAAGCGCATGGAAATAATAGAGAGGAATATAATAAGAAGTAAGAGTAGACGGTAAGAAGTAAAATATAAGAAATTAAGATATAGACTAAAGTAGAATCAATAATACAAAAACTTACCTACACTAAACGACAATTTTACCTAAATTAACATAGAGCAGCGAGAGCAAAGCTCCAATCTCATTATCTTCATGGCAACACCAAGTTTTGAGGAAACATGAAAATTAATTTCATCGCGAATCGCGTCGGTTTGATCTGTATCATATTACAAATTTTCTTTAATGGAAACTCTATCTTAAATCTTAATTTTCTTAATTTAACTTTGGCTAAGTAAAGCAACTTATAATATTCTTGAGATAAGTAACTGAGCCAGAGGGAAGGTGTTCAAATTATCGTATTAATAAGTAGAGTAAATATTTCGGTATAACTATATTATACTCAATTACTTATTGTCCCTAATTTAAAACTTTGTATATAAAATATTATACAGTATTTAAAATGTAAATGTGAGAAAAAATGATAATACCTAGAAAACAATTTCAATTAACATTTTATATGGTGTCTTTTATATATATGTATATAGACGCTGAAAGAAAATCTTGAAAAAGAAATAGCTCTTCACTCTATGTTTAAAAACAAACAGATTCGTGAGTTATTCAACTACTTCCATTTTTAATTTCATACAAAAACGCCCGCCCACACCACGAGTGGGTAGAAAAATTATATTTAGTAATAATATAATATAGCAATGGCTTTAATTAAAAATAGCGTTATGAGTGCGTACACATGAAAATCGTAACCGGTCTCCGTTCTAGTTTCAAGTGTAAGGCCACGTCTAGAAATACCTCGCGAAATCATATTATAATTATACGTATTTTTTATAAAAAATATAAGTCATTATTCATAAAAATAGTCACTGTATGTATGTCCATTTTTACGTAATAGATTTTGAAGTGATTTTAGTAATCATTTAAATATTTTTTCCGAGTAGTGATAGGTCATGATCAATATATTAGTGAAGAATTTTTATCACTTTACGCGAGAACGTCATGTTATGATAGCACGATACATTGTTTATTTTTATCATCGAGGGTGCCTGCAAATAATTGCCTGTTTATAGATCATAGGAATAACATATTATGTTATCAAGTAGACATACCGCAAGTACGTACAGGACGCGTAGCCCGCATCAGCACTTTTCTCTAGGTGATATAGCGGATCGGAAAAATAACGAGACGAGAAAATAGAATATCTGTGATTTACGCAATTCGGTCAACATCCAATGAGTATCACGATTTTCTATCACATTCAGGCGTAAAAAATGTAAAGTAGGCATAATCAATATTCTTATAAACGCTTCAATATTACCGATACTTTACGAGTACTTCGGACTTCCGGCATGAATAATTTATTGTTTGGCTCCTTTTGGCTGCCACGTTTAAACTATATAAATAAATTAAAATGCAGCATGTAAGAATTGGTGGATAGATATCTATATAATAAAATTAAAAATATATTAATACAATACAATGTTTGTATAGATACAATAAATAATGTGCTCCGAGCTTAACTTTAGAAAAGTCAACGCCCGTACAAGTACAAAGCAGGCCGTGATTATCAGAGGTAGTTGCACGTTTTCAGGGTTCCGTCGGGGTTTCATACTACAATTCGTAATAATTTGAAATTAAACTTTACAGTCGCAATATTAATATTTCGTAGAAGATAAGGCGTATAAAGTATAATGTATAAAATGTTTTGGAAATTCGTATCTTAACTACTGTCAGTAAAGTAGTGTATTTGTTTGTCTCTTACGATAGAGTATATAAACCGATCGATATGATGTTTTTACAGGTTGTAAGAAAAGCTATTTTTAATCTTGTAGAATCTTTTTTTTCTCCTCAACGGAAGAAGTTATAGAAAACTAGTAGGTTCATACTAGGTGCGGTAGGTTCTGGAACTGCCTTACATTTCGATAAGACGTGGGTTCGATTTCTATTGGGTCTTGGATGTAATATTGTTTATTTATTTTCTTACACACCAACAACATTCGTGACAGAACATTGTTTAAAATCTATCTATACATATAATAAAACTGTAGAGGTCAAATGTCTATACATAGAAAAAAGATGCTAAAAACCGAGTCAGGGGGATGTAAGAAGAGAAATAGAACAAACCCGGTGAAATTTACACAAATATATTAAGCAAAGCCCGAGGCAACATATAGGCTTGGTTTCATCGAAATCGGTTGCCGGAAAGAAAAGTTATCATCATTTAAATATTATTTTAAAGGCACAATATCATCAAAATGTAATGCAAACTAACTCACGTTGAACTTTTTCGAATAATCGATATAAGCGAATATATGATAATATGTGGAATACTGGATATGAATATATCATAAGAAAGAAACCTTGCTCAAAAGCTCAACTTAAGATGAAGCCCACGCGAACGAAGTCGCTGGCATTAGCTAGTCTTACACAATATAATAACAAATATTGGTTACGCTAATAATAAGTAGAAAGAGTAGAAGAGATGTCTGCAGCGGACTGGAAAAAATGCTTTTAAAATTAGTTCCAACGCATGAAACTTCGGACACTATGGAGGCAGGTAAGGAGTTTCTTGAAAAGATTTAATAAAAATATTGTATCCCTAAAAGTTAGTTTATCAGTTTGTCAAAACTATCTTGAGTGGGACGTAGGTTATATATACACAATTATAACATACATACATCTTTAAAAAAAAAATTAATAATTATTTAAATTGTATATTAAATATATTGAAAGTAAGTACATATAATTCAATTAGGTTACGTAAATTCATATACCTACTGAAATATTTTTTCCTATCAGCTCAATTAAAAAATTATCCCCAACAAACAAACCCTTTATAATATATGTAGTTAAAATACAGAACAAGCATCCCATACGACCCATTCACGCTTACAATTTTTCATATTTCAGCAAAAGTAGTCACGTTTCCAATAAGAAGGCCCGAGTTCGCGACGTCCCCAATCCTTTATTACGTCAGATATTTTGACACTAAAGATTTACTGAACGTAACATATCTAAATGGTGTTATAACAATTCTAACAGCACTTAGATTCAAGTGTCTTTTTTATGTTAGATATCGACAGACGAGCATGAGGTTCATTTGATGGTAGGTGAAACCTCAGCCTCAGAAATCTCATCAGTCAGTAATGCGCTGTCGACCTATTTTTACTTCGAGCATTTGGAAATCCATAGACTGTAACCGAAACGCGCGCTTCACGGTTTTTCCATCTATGAACGGTGGAATTTTCGATGTTCCTACTGAAGTTACCAGACGTGGTGAAAACGTGCTTACATGTGGCCCTGGTGGGATTCGAGCCCACAACCCATCGATGCGCACGGCAGGAGTTCTACCGAACGCGCCAACGAGCCCGTCAAAATCTAAATATTATAATATTATATAGTATATATTCATAAAAGCGTTAGTACTAATATTTTAATTAATTTTGCTCATTTGCGCGTTCGGTAGAACACCTGCCGTGCGTATTGATGGGTCTTGGGATCGAATCCCACCGGGACGATTTGTTTATAATTTTCTGTAATTAAGAGGATATGTTGAGAAAAATGCGGTTTTTTTATTACGTGTAACTTGTTCAGGCTGTGGATTATTGATATGAAATTTTGGAATTTGTTTTTTGACTATATTTCGCAGTGTCGCTCAAAAGGAAAACATGTTTCAATGAAATTTTCTCGATAGAAAATAAATGTGAAGTTATGTCTATTTTTACACTTTTTTGGATCCCAAGGCATAACGGCAAAGAGTTATTTAATTTAATTTATTTTAAAGGGTGTAGAATAAATGTCTTTAAGATTCCTCAAAACCGTTTTTTAATCAAATAAAGTATTATAAAGTTATGAAATGAATTAGTTTTGGCACATACGTTGTTTTATTCCGAGCGCGTTCAAGCTACAGCTATCTCTTTTTTTTACATGTCTCAAGTAAATATTTGAATCTCGCTCGCTCACATTCAATAGAGCCGAGCGATTTGTCGGCCTGCGAGCCTCATCGATATAGGCCCTTAAAGTTGTTAATGTAATTCTGTCTGTGTCTTCCCCACATCTGGTAACTTCGGGCATTGAACGGGTGGGAGGAATATCGAAATTCCGGACCGGGTAACGAACCACCGTTTATATATAGAAAAACCATGAAGTGCATATTGCGCGTTTCGGTTTCTCTCTATGGATTTCTATTGACTGATGTTCAGTGGCTACCTACCATAAAGTGAACCTCATGCTCGTCTGTCGATATCTAACATAAAAAATAATAATAATTAAGTTCTATATAATTATTATGAAAAGAAATTACTAAAGCTTTTGGTGTTGAGTCCTACGAGTATGTTGGTAATTGGTAATTTAATTCAATTAATCAATCAAAAGTTTTTTATTTCAAATAGGCCTTTGCAGGCTCTTATGAAACGTCTAGTTGCACGGTTCCAAAAAGTGGGTCTCATGGAGAAGAACCGGCAAGAAACTCCATGGACACTCTTTTCAACAATGGTTTAGCTTACAAAGACTCGGTTACAATAGTAATAATCGGCTGAGAAGTTTATATAATGCAAGGTATACAGAGATTATTAAACTAGTACTAGTAGTACCTACTGTAATTATTCCACTAAAATTTTAATTATTCTAAGTCCAAGTAAGTGTATCTTATAATATCAAGCAGTATGGGGTACTATTTGAGTTGGACTTATAAATTTTTGGAAAGCGACCTTACTGACCACAGATGATTGTGAGGCATATTTAGTGGTTTTTTTGCCACAGGACACCAGTCAATTATGCGTTATCGACCTATTTTTAGAGGACAGGTTCAAGTTAAGAATTCGGAAATTCATATAACGAAACCGAAACGCGCAAATGCACTTTGTAGATTTTGCACATACATAGGTGGTTTATTACTTGGATAGAATTATGACTAGACAAAAAAAACATGTTTGCTGAAAATTATATCAATAAATCTCATCTGAGAGTTATATGGACTGAGAGATTAGACAAGGGCCACCGCTCCGTGTTGTTGACGTTTAATTTCATTGAATAGATTGATAACTTTAGATTACAAACGAGAAGTTAATTTAGTCAGATCCAATTACGTAGGCTTATGTCAAACCCATACATTTAGTCTTCCATTCTACTAGCATACGCCTACTTGTCTTAGTCCTCTTTTGATATAAGTTCTTGTATTTAAGTACCTACTATTAAACTATAATGTAACAATGTAAGCAAACGTTGGCAGACTTAAATAAATAAATTTGTTTGCTGTTTTTAACAGTTTTCTTTAGTTTCATCTTAAATTTTTAGCAGGCATAATTAAGTCGGATGGTATGCAACTTTGTGCTAATAAGCTGGTCTGATATAGTAAGGAACTCAAAAAAAAAAACAGCAAAAAAATCACGCTTTTTGTATGGGAGCCCCCTTGAATATTTATTTTATATATATAAAAATTCATCATCTGTGAAAATTTCAACTGTCCATCACGGTTCATTAGATACAGCTTGGTGACAGATAGACAGACAGACAGACGGACGGACAACGGAGTCTTAGTAATAGGGTCCCGTTTTACCCCTTGGATAAGGAACCCTATAAAATATAAAACCTTTGGACTCATTTAATCTTGTAAACAGAGATTCCGATGGTAATATATTTTCATATATTCACATAATCTTCGTATGGAATTTGAGGTTGGCTTCACCAACATAACTGAGTGGCCAGTTCCAATGCTTACTTAATCTCTAGTATTCATATGACGTATTATTATATTACAAGAGATTATAAAGGTAAATCCTAGGTATAACATAAATTTTAGGAGATTTGTAGAAACGAAGGTTTAACCCGCTACCTACATTATATACAGGATTACGCTTGAAAAACACTACGAGTCCTGCAGACGCCGTAAAAAACGTTCCCATTGGTATAGAATGTATATTAGGCTACGCACATAGGTACGCGAATCGTACGCTAGTTATTATTGACCAGAAAATCGCTAAAGTATTTTCATATTTTTGATTTATCATCAGTAGTAAGTAGCTTTTCTCGTAGCTTCACATGTGGGAGAGATAGAATTGTTTCTTCAGATCAAAAATACCGTATTTTTAACCAATTGCAATGCAATGCAAGTTGTAATTTCATGGTCATAAGTTGAGATCCACATGTTGTATACTTGATATAACTTGACTTGGTTATTTAAGGAAACCTGTACCAATACTGTAGAGAAAAGGTTAGTTAGGCAACTTTGTAAAATATCAATTCAGACAGTTGTTTCTAGTCTGCCCGTGATTACGCTTGCTGTCATTCGAAACGTCGACATCACTTGTTAATCCATTGATATTCTTAATTTAATTGTTCATTAAATACGAAAAAATACAAAAACATTAATAACAGACCAAAAGAACTGATCGTGTGAAGTTTTCGCTATTTCCTTATAAATCGCTTTCCGCTCATCTAGAGGTAGAGTCATGGGCTTAAACCTCCCTAACGGTAGGGTGTTGCTAGGTAATACACAAATCAAACGGACGCCGTAGAAGTGTAATTTTGGGGACATTTTCTGATACCAATTTCAGTTGTGATTAATAGAGCAAAGCTTTGAGACTAACTTATTTGATATTTTGAGAGATATTAAGAAAAATATCTTAAATTGTTATAGAGAATGAACACGCATACGCTTGTAAAACGTCGATAGTACCTCAATGGGTCGTGGGTTCAATTTCAACTAGATCTATTATAGTATTGCATAACTGTGGTCACAAAAACTGTTACATCCAGTTTGCTAGTTTTGACTTTAGTTTATGCTTGTCATAAAACATGTAGACTATGCACATTCACATAAATAAGAAAGTCAATGACAGTGCATTGCTTGTTACTGATTTCTTGTGGTTAACATTTACCATTATGTTCACACTTGTCTGTCGATATCTGACTGGATGCTTTGCAGGACAAGAATTCCTTAAAGAAAACGCAAAACCACAAAAATTTTGTATTTTCCCAATTAATAGTGGGAAATTGCACTAAATCGGAGAAATAAATATTGTTGTATGATTTGTATGTTTATTTTTAATAGTTTTCTATGTATGCGCTAATGACGCGATCTACTATAATTTTAATCATTTAAAATAATATATAGAATGACGAGAGGTGACGATATGCTGCATTAATACAAAAAGATAATACGTAATTTTGAAAGAAAATGCATTGATGTAGCGACAAAGCGCACCAAGCGCTCGCTGGGAAATGAAATATTATTTTTGAATCATGGAACTTGTGTCAGTTTGTATAAATAGAACGTATTTTTAGAATTAAAATCATTAACCAGTTCTCAGTCTAAATCAACATCTCGGTAGTCATCTAGCAACGGCTACAAAAATTCTCTAAACAGCATTTAAAATACTCCGACGTCTCGTTTTCAATTCAATCAATTTTTAACGTGGAATAACGACGACCGATAGCTGCATCACTATGGAAAGAAAATACATGACTCAACGGCGGATCGATCGACCTCTACCCTCTTAGATTAACGTCCCTCCCTGATAACTTAATGCTAGAGGGTGACATTGGTTCGATTCCCGTTTCCCTCTCAATTCCACCATGTAACGGTTCGTTAGGCGATCGTTACCCTTTATATCAGATTTGGCAAAATCGATAATATTTAAAATATCGAACCTGAAACGTCAGGTTGGTGGGCAATCATGTTTTTGCATTTCGCAGGAGACTATTCCCGATTGACTGATATAAGATTTTTATACAATTTTAATGTTTTATATTTAAGGAATTTAGATAATTTGATTATAAACTACCAATTAAAAAACAGTTGGTACAGATATGTAGTAGGACAGAGAGGTACTCTTATAATCCTGCTGCTGCTGCTGTGCTGACGGAAACGAGAAGTTAATGTAAACATTGTCTTACTAAACAGGCTCAGAAGGAACTTATTTCTTTATAGACTATTAGCAACACGCCCCGGCTTCGCACGGGTGCATTTTAAAAGCACATACAATACACAGAAAACCCTATGTTATTCGCTCATAATGTAGCTTCGTATTTTCGATTTTTTCAAGTTAAATCGTAACAAACAAATCTTTAGTTTAGTTTAGATGAGAATTACATAATTCTAATTTTTAACAATATTATATATTTTGTACATTCATATTTTTTCTTAATTATATACGCCGCCATTTTTTCTGATGATTTTTTTTTACTTTGATACAATTAAAACACAATTTATTTATTTTCAGATAGCGTGGTCACGCTGGACCAAACTCTATGTGACCACGTGTGCTTTAAATCACTCAGGATAATATTATGTATACTTAATTAATAAAAACTCGTGTTGGTAAATGACAATATTAAATTTATATTATATTTATTACAATAATAATTGTATTTATTCGACAAACACAGTATAAAAAATACTAAAAGTAGTTTAGTAGAATGCACACTTGGAAATAAGGCCATAATAGTATTTACTTATGGTCTTATTTCCAAGTGTTCTTTATATAAAATACTAGCGACCCGCCCCGGCTTCGCACCGGTGCAATGCTGATACTAAATACACTACAGAAAAACTGTTATTATTATACATATAAACCTTCCTCTTCAATCACTCTATCTATTTAAAATACCGCATCAAAATCCGTTGCGTAGTTTCAAAGATTTAAGCATACAAAGGGACAGAGAAAGCGACTTTGTTTTATACTATGTAGTGATATGTATATGGAGAGAATATTTGTTTCGAAAATCGAATCAATATTCAAGTTATATTCAATAGTCTGGTGCAAATTGCATATTAAACGCAGAAATGTGTTAATTAACATGTTGTGGTTTGAATATGCTATAACAGATATTCTAGATATAGACCATGATACAGTTTCTTCACTATAATTACTGTTATTCTAAGTAAATATTAGCTAAAAATCTGCCTTATTTTATAACAGCCGACAACCGAGCAGGTGAGATATCTGATGGTAAGTAATCACCACCGCCCATGGACATCGGCGACTCAAAAGTTTCAGATGCGTTGGAATATCTAAATTCCGACCGGGTAACGAACCATCGTACATAGATGGAATTACCATGAAGTGCACATTGCACGTTTCGGTTTCAGTCTATGGATTTCCGAATGCACGAAGTAAAATGTAGATCGACAGCGCATCATTGATTGATGTTCTGTGGCTGGGGTATCACCTACCATCGAGTGAATCTCATGCTCATCTGTTGACATATAAAAAAAATATCAAATTAGCCTCCCTATTGATATCAGCTATTCTTACGTTTAGAGTAGAACGGGAGGAGAGGCGCGGGAGGGCATTTAATATAGTATATATATTTTTTATTTTTATTTTTTGACGTTCATTGTGTAGGTACATTGTGTTACCTAAATGAATAAATGATTTTTGAATTTGATAAATATACAGTCTACTACGTATTTCATTTATATTTATACATAAATCAATAACAATATCAGTCATAAAAATGGATATGATACTTATTTTAATTAAATATATTGTTTCTCGACGAAACTACACAAAAATCATATAATAATATTAGTATTAATAATATATAACCCTGTATAATTTACGAACACTTAGCTACTCCATATTCCTCGCTCATACAATAATTTTCATGTAAAATATTAACTGTTAAGTGGCATTTCGTCAAAGGCAGTATTTATTTTATGTATGAAATGAAATATATTTAGAGCCGGAAAGTTTTCGCTTGAGAGTTCCCTTACGTTCAAATTAGCCTGATTTCAATTCTAGTTTTAATTAAATACTCGTGTAATTGTTTTTATACATTATGTTAGGATTTTTGTTGCAAAGTGTTTCTTTTTATGTTAGATATCGGCAGACGAGCATGATGAGGTTCACTTGATGGTAGGTGATACCTCAGCCACATAACATTAATTAATGATGCGCTGTCGACCTACGTCTTACTTCGAGAATTCTGAAATCCATAAGCTAGAACCGAAACACGCAATGTTTACTTTACGGTTTTTCCATTTATGGAACGGTGGTTCGTTATCCAGTTGGAACTTCTGTATTCCTCACACTCGTTTAATATGTTTCGAAGCCTAGGTCTCGAAATTTGTTCATATTAAATTTTATCAAAATCAATGGATAGCGTAAAAATGTATCGCAATGATTAAAATACACAGAGTTTTTAGGTAATATTTACTTAGAATAATAATAGTAATAATACTGACGAAATTGTATCATGGTCTATATCTAGAATACCTGCCATAGCATATTTAAACCACAACATGCTAATTAACTAACATATCTGCGTTTAATATAAATTTTGCACCAGACTCCATCCTAACTTGAATATTGATTCGATTTTCAAAACAAATAGAGCATGTGCTATAAGGTATCCGCTCACTTTTGTTTTCATTAGCTTTCACTAAGCGAGTGACAAAGAAATTATCTTTTAATGACTATAAATTTAATTTTCTTCCTGAAACCTGATTTCAATGAGATAATGTTTTAATGACTTCCTCCTCCAGTGAATCATATAGATTGATGATATGTAGCTAAGGCCTCACATCAAATAAAATTCTTGCTCATCTGCTAACTATTGACTTAAATTTTTGTATTATACTTGAAGTAAGTAATAGAAATATGTTCCCTTTTTATAAACATTTCCTACCGGGCATGCACATTTCTGAGTCTGTTTCACCGATCATTTTTATTTACAGGCAAGAGGGTGATCCGGCTTTTATGCCCGATCACATTTTTGAAATATTTTTTTAAAATTTCCGGATTCGAACTCAGGTCTTTCAGTGCTCAAAGCGACCATGGCACTGAGTCACGGAGGCGGTCATAGCAGTAAACTGGTGAAACAGTTCCATAAAGAGGTTTAATTTACAATCATTCACGACTGAAGTGGCTTTATCACAAAATCTCCCAACACAATTAACTTGAACGGCAAAAAAGGCAACCTGTCTCACATGTAAGCATGGTCTTAATTCCATCTGTCCCGAAAGCCTTAGCTCCGAATTTAATTCAAAGCGAGTGGTGCGCCCTTAATAAGTAGATTAGTATCACGACTCCACCCTCGCCATGTACTTGTAACTCCTTAACCTTGTAACGCCTTACCAAAATACCGTATGTGTAGAGAAAGTATGCACAGAGACATTTGCGTACTTACTTTAGATATCGATTTTTTTTATTTATGTTATTTTGTATTTATCGACATACGAACATGAGGTTCACTTGATGGTAGGTGATACCTCAGTCAAAGAATATCAGTCAATGATGCGCTGTCGACCTACTTTTTACTTCGAGCATTCGGAAATCCACACACTGAAACCGAAACGCGCAATGTGCACTTCACGGTTTTTTCATCTATGAACGGTGGTTTCTTACCCGGTCGGAATATTCCTCTCACCCGATCAATGCCTGAAGTTACCAGACGTGGGGAAAACATGCTTACGTAAAATTATAAACATGTGGTCCCGGTGGGACTCGAACCCACAACCCATTGATGCGCACGGCAGGTGTTCTACCGAACGCTCCAACGAACCCGTCAATGAAATGAATGAGAATGCTAAGAAATTTTGGTATCGACTTATTTCATTTTGACTCCGCAAATGCAGATAAGTTCAGGTTCCCAAGGCTCTGTTTTTCACGTTTAAGTCTTCTTCTTCTTGCCCTGTTCCTTTTTTTTATTTAGGGTCGGCGCTGTATGTTCTATTTTTTCTATTCTTTTCTTTCACTCGCCATATCATCAGTCATACCTCTCAAACACATATTATATGACTGTTTTTCACTATTAAGTAAACTTACCTTATATTATTTTTTGTAAATTTATCTATATCAAATGTATACTTCTAGTATATTAATTCTCACTTGGAATTATTATAAATTTTAATTGCAGTGTTTTATTGTAAAGCCGTAGAGGTCGATACAGACGACTGAGTTTGAAAGGCAAAGATTGACGGTGAAAGAGCTACACAATTCTCGAATTCTGTTTAATTACAGTACCAAAATGTGTTATTATAATTATGATGTATATGTCTAATTATATATTAAAACATAAAAGTAAGTATTAACTACTCTCACTCAAATCTTTCACAATAAGACAAACTATCATTTATTGTATGCAATCTCGCCGTTGGCCTTGATAGCTTATAGGAGTAAGTGGTGAGGATTGTGACCCAGCCTTGATAATGAAAGTACTTCCTTCCATCTTTTATATATAAATTAATATTACCATACCTCACATTATGTATATAGAAAATTATATGTATAATATCAAACCCGGTGGAATACTAACCTATGATCTAACAAAATGTCTCAGAATTATTTGCAAAAATCGGACAAATAATAATAAAACGCTCTTGAATATAAGAAAAACATTTCCAGGCTTAATATTGTCTTTTATTAACGCGAGTATCACACATTTAAATAAAATACTGTATACCGGATTAAAACGCGATTTATTGTTTAAATTATTTATCCCGACGTTTCGGATGCTTTTCAGCAGTCTCCCGCGACCACGGTTGCTGAAAAGCATCCGAAACGTCGGGATAAATAATTTAAACAATAAATCGCGTTTTAATCCGGTATACAGTATTTTATTTAAATTTCCAGGCTTTATGGAAACAATAGTTCACATTCCGAATCGTTGAAGGTGTTTTGCTTAAGTAAATCACGACGGGGCGAGACATCTTGGAACAATTTCAAACCACTGTAACTGTTTTAAACTCTTTTAAGTTTTTATTGGACTTCGAAATTTAAAATTATAATATTAGGAGACTTTATCAGACATACATTTTAGGGATTTACCTGAAGGTTATTTAGTTATAATATAACATTCTCAATCTATACTAATAAGAGGAAAGATTTGTATTTTTGAATTTTTCTATGTTATGAATAAACTCAAAAACTACAGGACCGATTTCTTCTTCTTCTTCCGAAATTCTTTCACCAATAGAAAGCTACATTATCAGGGAGTAACATAGGCTAGGTTTTTTGTGCATAGTACATCTAAATTGCACCCGTGTGAAGCCGGGGCGCATTGCTGGTAAAGTATAAAATTAAAAAGCATTTATTAAATTAGGCTGATTTAGTGAGTGCGTTGTATATGGCAAATACTTAACCCTCTTTAAGAAATATGACCATTCTTATCAGATTCTTTTTAAAGATAAGCAAACGGACAGGTGGATCACGTGATGGTAAATTATCACCGCAGCCCATAGACTATTAAGGAAGCTGTAGGTACGTCTCTTGAAAGTTCCTAAGTCGTATCGGCTCGTAAAAACCGTCGGCGACAGCTGGTTTCACAGAGTATTTGTGCGAGGCGGGAATACAATATTTAATAAAAAATCTCTATAGTAATACTAGCAGCGAAACCCGGCGTTGCTCGGGTTAAAATACATCGCATGTTTATTGGTATAAGAAATATTTAAGTATCCATTTTCTAAAGTAGATAAATATTTTAGATTTCTATCTTAAATAATAAGACTGAGAATACTTTAAAACTGACGAAAGGTAACTGGATTTCGGTTTATATATCGTCAAATATCAAAATTTCTAGGACCAAAACTTTCTAGAATATTCAAATAGTTCGATCGTTATCGTTTCTCGAAATAACTTGCATTTCTTTAATTACTGTTCGCTTGTACTTTGAATGATCTTCAAGTTGTAGGCATCTTGGAAGTTTCTAGACCATTTTAGAAATTTTTAGAGTTTTCTAGATCATTGAGGATCAATTTCACCGATTGCACACATTTTGGAACTTTCTAGATCTTTCCAGAAGCGTCTAAAACATTCTAAATCGATTACAACAATTGAAACCATTTTAGAACTCTCTAGATCATTTCAGAATTTTTTAGAATTTTCTAGATCATTTTGGGTCAATTTTATCGATTGCACACATTTTGGAACTTTCTAGATCTTTCCAGAAGCTTTCTAGAACATTCTAGATCGATTACAACAATTGAAATCATTTTAGAACTTTCTAGATAATTTCAGAAATTTTTAGAATTTTCTAGAACATTTCGGATCAATTTTAGCGATTGCACACATTTTGGAACTTTCTAGATCGTTCCAGAAACTTTCTGAAATATTCTAGATCGATTACAATAATTGCACGGCTTGTTGGAACTTTCTAGATCATTCCTGAAAGTTTTAGAACTTTCTAGATTGATTTTATCAGTTGCACTCATTCTGGACCTTTTTAGATCATTTCCGAGATTTTCAGAATTTTACGGAAGATTACATTAGTTAGAAAAGGACAGATATATATTATTCCACATTTTTGCCACCCACAACCACCCACCCCGACCAAACTCCCTTATGCACACCTAGAGACCAAGGGGTATTCGCCATCCCAAGGGGAAGTTGATCAAAGTAGCGTATGATAGAAAAAACCGTGGACACACGTACGAACATTTGCATTTTATATAATATATTAAGATTAAGATTACTCTATACTACGAAATACATAATCAAGGCAAATACATTTCCATGAGTTCACTTTTTCATCAATTGAATATTTCGATGCCTCTCGCGTAAGTTCAGGTAACAAATACAAACAAATGTAGTGTTATATGTTACGTTAAGTTTTTAATAATTTATAATGTCCGATTTCATCTATCTTTTTAAAAAAAAAATAGTATTTTTTTTGCGGCACCGAAAACATATCCTGCGAAACTCAATATTTATCTGAAAGTTAAACCCTAATTGCGATAAAAACAAATAAAAATGTTCCAAACGAATAAATATTCAACAGTGAAAACAACGAAGTTAAACGAGATGAAGTGAAATATGTCTTTGGAATGCAAAGTATCACAGTGCAGTGATTGTGGCAGCTTGCACAATCCATCGATGATTTGAATAAATTCGCTGGGAGAGACTGTATCTTTCAGATAGACTTTTAAATACATATTCTGTATGTATCTAGTAGTGGCTTATTTATTAAGAACTAGTGGACCCCGCAGACGTTGTTCTGCCACAATTTTGGCTTCGAAATTATATAATTATTCTTAAATTTGAATATGCCCATTTACCCACTATAAATCAAAATTCAAAAATCATTTATTCATTTAGGTAACACAATGTACACTTATGAACGTCAATAAAAAATACATATTAAATGCTTCTAATTTTACATTTACTGCCAGTTCACAAATAAAGGGCGTAGAGCGGACGAGAAGAACTGGCAAGAAACTCGCCGCCACTCTTTTTAATCGCCAAGTTTTTGTTTTACAAAGTCAATTGTCTAATATGTCACTGATTTGCAGTGGACATCTGTTATTCCAAAAAAGCTAAGAATGCATGACGTGAGCTGTCAAGATGGCGGAGTTCCGAATCTAATTTATTTTATAATGAAGAAAGGGATTTCGTAAGATTTTTCAAAATTTTTTTTACATACAAACCTTCTCCTAAAAATTCTGAAGACAACAAAAAAAAATTTAGCTCAATCGGTCCAGCCGTTCTCAAGTGATGCGAGTACATAAATGCGGCATTTTATTTTTATTTATATAGAAGATAGATTCAGTAGCAAGCAGGGATGAAACCGGTTAATGTTTATTTTTCAAAATACGTATCTGACTGAGATACCATGATATTAGTTTTAAAGAGTAATACACACTTAACTTACACTACTTTTTTCAGTTAATATGGCTAAAAATTAAAGAATAGGTATTAACAAAAACAATAGTTTGACGGGCTCTTTGGCACGTTCGGTAGAACACCTGGCGTGCGCATCGATGGGTCGTGGGTTCGAATACCACGACCCATCTATGTCATAGTATATCCCGAAATATTTATAATTTTCTGTAAGCATATCTTCCCCACGTCTTGTAACTTCAGGCATTGAACGTGTTAGAGGGAATATCGAAATTCCGGTCGGCTAACGAACCACCGTTCATAGATGGAAAAACTGGAAAAAAATAGGTCGACAGCGCATCATTGACTGATGTTCTGTGGTTAAGGTATCACCTACCATCAAGTGAACCTCATACTCGTTTGTCGATATCTGACTTAAAAAAATAGTAAATTAACCGATATTCAATCCCTGGTTTTAAATATAAACATAAAATATAATAGTAAATACTAATAGGTAGTGGTATATGTTTATTTTTAAAGTCCGGTTTTTAAAGGCCGGCAACGCAGCTGCAAGTCCTCTGGTGGTGCAGATGTCCATGGGCGCCGGTGATCACTTACCATCACGTGAACCGACTGCCCGTTTGCCCCCTATACCATAAAAAAAAAAAAATCGATTGATTTTAATCGGTGGTTGCAGTGAATGCTCCGCGCTCGCTTTAAGGCTATAAACTACATCCTAATGACTCTGGCGCTTATTTATAAAATTGATCATATATGAAGTATGAGTAATATATGGTACCTAATTATAAATAAAAGTACTTTTCATATAAAAGCACTCAGCAGACTTGCAACTCCGTTCCTCTAAAGGTACCGACCGAGTATCACACCTAACACTAAACATAATAATAACGCTACTTTAGGGAAAACGTTGGTAAAAGTTTCGTCTGACTTAAAAGCTTTGTTGATATTAAACATTTAAGCTTCAAAAGTTACACGGCTGCCATCACCTCCACTTTGCGGGCAACCTCCAACTTGTGTTTTACTTAAAGATTACACTAACACCAGATTAAGACTAGTATCATTATTATGTAGATTTGGTTTTCATTTCTGTGTTTTGGATCTGGTGATTTATTATAATATTGTTGCATAGCATACATACACTGTTTTTATATCAAACTAGCAATCCACCCCGGCTTTACACGGGTATAGTGTGATACACAAAAAAGCGAATAGAAATAGAAAGCTACATTATCAGCGAGTAACAGCCTATGTTACTCGCTGATAATGTAGCTTTCTATTGGTGAAAGAATATTTAAAATCGGTTCAGAAGTTTTTGAGTATATTCGTAACATACAAAAATACAAATCTTTCCTCTTTATAATATTACTAGCAGCGAAACCCGGCGTTGCTCGGGTTAAAATACATCGCATGTTTAATGGTATAAGAAATATTTAAGGATCCATTTTCTAAAGTAGATAAATATTTTAGATTTCTATCTTATATAATAAGACACTTATTCGACCATTTAACATACGGTGTAAAGTATCTTCAAGTTGTAGGCATCTTGGAAGTTTCTAGACCATTTTAGAATTTTTTAGAATTTTATAGATCATTGAGAATCAATTTCACCGATTGCACACATTTTGAAACTTTCTAGATCTTTCCAGAAGCTTTCTAAAATATTCTAAATCGATTACAACAATGGAAACCATTTTAGAACTTTCTAGATCATTTCAGAAATTTTTAGAATTTTCTAGATCATTTTGGGTCAATTTTATCGATTGCACACATTTTGGAACTTTCTAGATCTTTCCAGAAGCGTCTAAAACATTCTAAATCGATTACAACAATTGAAACCATTTTAGAACTTTCTAGATCATTTCAGAAATTTTTAGAATTTTCTAGATCATTTTGGGTCAATTTTATCGATTGCACACATTTTGGAACTTTCTAGATCTTTCCAGAAGCGTCTAAAATATTCTAAATCGATTACAACAATGGAAACCATTTTAGAACTTTCTAGATCATTTCAGAAATTTTTAGAATTTTCTAGATCATTTTGGGTCAATTTTATCGATTGCACACATTTTGGAACTTTCTAGATCTTTCCAGAAGCGTCTAAAACATTCTAAATCGATTACAACAATTGAAACCATTTTAGAACTTTCTAGATCATTTCAGAAATTTTTAGAATTTTCTAGATCATTTTGGGTCAATTTTATCGATTGCACACATTTTGGAACTTTCTAGATCTTTCCAGAAGCGTCTAAAATATTCTAAATCGATTACAACAATCGAAAACATTTCAGAACTTTCTAGATTGTTTCGGATCAATTTCATCGATTGCACACATTTTGGAACTTTCTAGATCTTTCCAGAAGCCTTTTAAAACATTCTAAATCGATTACAACAATTGAAACCATTTTAAAACTTTCTAGATCATTTCAGAAATTTTTAGAATTTTCTAGATCATTTAAGATCAATTTTAGCGATTGCACACATTTTGGAACTTTCTAGATCTTTCCAGAAGCTTTTTAAAACATTCTAAATCGATTACAACAATTGAAACCATTTTAAAACTTTCTAGATCATTTCAGAAATTTTTAGAATTTTCTAGATCATTTCGGATCAATTTTAGCGATTGCACACATTCTGAAACTTTTTAGATCATTTCCGAGATTTTCAGAATTTTACGGAAGTGACTGTCCTTTTTTCTCTGTCCTTTTCTAACTAATGTAAGTTAGAAAAGGACAGATATATATTATTCCACATTTTTGCCACCCACAACCACCCACTTCCACCCACCCCGACCAAACTCCCTTATGCACACCTAGAGACCAAGGGGTATTCGCCATCCCAAGGGGAAGTTGATCAAAGTAGCGTATGATAGAAAAAACCGTGGACACACGTACGAACATTTGCATTTTATATAATATATTAAGATAGAATAGATATAAATAAAGACAACCTGCTGTTTGCTTTAGACTTTAAATCTGTCGAGGAAGCCGCTGAAAATCAGTGTTTCGTCCGATTTCCGCAATGCACGCTGAGCGGCCTTTTCTTATAGAATGTTGTTGTTTTTATATAACTTTAATTGAGTTAGTTTATAAGTTATTTGTTTATCAATTGCTTCTGTAAAATTAGTTTTTATTCATGTATTAATTGCAATTTTTTCTATAAATTAATAAAGTAATATTACTATATATAGAGGTATAATGCTGAGTAGAACTCTCAGAGAGGCCTATTTATTATCAAACAAATATTAATAATATGTTTTAAAAGTAAAAATATCGTGCTTATTCCAAATAAAAAAGAGAATAGGTCAGGAAAGAAGAGGAAAAGTCTATACCAAATCAATTGTCACCATGTATTTTAGATTGGGGAAAAGGAAAACAGTCACTGGTTAACATTTTAAAATTAGATTACTAATGCCCACAACAATAACACATTAAATTGAAGTGGAAAATCTAATATTTTATTTTAATTAACGCGGGTATAACACTTTTAAATAAAAACTTACCTTTACGTACAATATTAATAATAGCCATATTTTAAAATTATAAATGGCAGTATAAAAAATCACAAATTAACTTTTTTCTTCTGCCATTTCTATTTCAATATTACTAAATTCAAATAATAGAAGGCATTTTAATTTCAATTAAAATTATAATGCCTAAATTTGTAAATTCTTATTGTATTAATCGGCATCCCTACTTATGAAAAAGAAAAATTAAAGCGTAATATTTACATCGCAAACTATCTCGGCAAAGTTTAAGTTAAGAAATAAATGGCTTCCTTCGCTCCTCTGGGACATAAATTATTATCCGGGATAAAATTCTGAGAACAGATAACCATTTTTATTCATCAAGCGCTGAATAAATAATTTACGCGATTATATAAACTGACTAGAAGCAGATTATTCATAATTGAATTGCGCATAAAATAATTTAGTCAAGTCTGTTTCATATTCCTTCAGAATCAAAAATTATTTAACCTATTAATACTCATTTATACCCAAATTAATATATATTTACTCGTATATCGAATTCGTTGGTACCTTGTGTAGTGTCTACTTTGCGTTTTGATAGTTCGCGGGCTCGAATCCCATTGAAACGATGTGTATTGTGCGATTTTTTAGATATACGTATGAATAGTGTACTGAAGTATTATTCAAATCAAATATGGACGAACAAAAGTATTAACATTATTATTATTTGTATACTTTTTAAATTTATCAATTATAATAAGTATTGAGACAGAGAATATCAGAGGAATCCTAAATCATATTATAATTTAACAATTTAACATCAACAAGCACCGTGAAAGCCTTCCCGTGTTAATCCAGTGAATTTCACTTACATTATAGCCGCTTAGTGACTTACGCATCGTAGATTGCTATAATGTTATATCTTCAGTGTTTCACTTCCGGATTACGTAAGATAAATATTACATTTAAGTCCCTGTTAACCTTGCAGTAATAAGTTTAAAACCAATGCGTTATTATTTTCTATACAGTTATTTTGAAGTATGTGAAACTATCTGTCACGGTTTCACATGTTAACGTTGACATTTTAAAATTTAAATTTCGAACCTTAACATCAGCTTGTTAGAAAACCCTATGTTGGCTACCAACATTAAAATATGATGTTATCTTATGACTTCATATTTCTGAACTTGATGTAAAATACTGTCAATGTAAAATTAGAAGCATTTAGTATGTATTTTTTTTATTGACGTTCCTAAGTATACATTGTGTTACCTAAATGAATAAATAATTTTGAATTTGAATTTGAAAAATACATATTATGTGGAACTTGCTCCAGTGTTTTCTTCTGCAATCCAGTTTCCTAAATCTAATCAATACTAATATGATAAAGAGGAAAGATTTGATTGATTGTTACGATTTAACTCTAAAACTACTCAACCGATTTTAAAAATTGTAGAATAGTGATAGAATAAATATATCCCCCAAATAGTGATGCGCGAAAGCCCGAGTCGCGAGTGATGTACCCAATCATTCACTCGCCACAAATCCAGACTCGCGGGATTGAGAACGTATTACCCGGGAATGAATATATTCGTACCACTTAACTCGACGACTTGAGATACGTAAACACTCACTCTACATAATACATTCTATTTGATTACAGTTTACATTTCATTATTTTATGTGAAACAGGGGTTAATGTTGTTTATTAGTTAGATATAACTGCATTTTTAACGAAATAGCGTAACGGCAAATATAATATTTAAACGGATTTTCTAATCTTGAATAAACATTCGAAAAATCAAGTTATTAAATAGATAATAATAAAATATGTGTTTATAAAAGCAACTTTAGTACAATATCAAGAAATTCCATTCAAGTGGTATGTATAAAATGCCAAAAGAAAACAAATAGCAGTAAATTGGTTTTGCCTCTGGCGATCTCCTACCTATTAATCATATTTTACATATTTTAAAACCTTTCTATCTTACCAGTCATATATATACCTAGTCAGGTCATAAGTATTGTCACACAGTAAAAACTTTTCTTTTAGAATGCTGGCCACAAAAAAGTTTATTGAATTTGAATTTTGAATTGTTCATGAAAATAAAAATGTATACTTTTTAGAATTTTAATCATTTTTAAATATGGAGTGGACGCTTAAAGAAGACCGTGTTGCAGTTATTGTGTTGCATCGTTGCGGTTACGCGCCAATTCAAATTTTTGACATACTGAAAATTTTGAATATAACCAAAAGATTCGTTTATCGTACCATCAAACGATACAATGAAGACTCTAGTGTAGATGACACGTCAAGAAGTGGTCGCCCTCGGTCTGTTAGGACTCCAGCAGTGATAAAAGCTGTGAAGGCGCGAATTCAAAGAAATCCCAAACGTAAGCAGAAACGGTTGGCCCTTCAGATGGGGTTAACCAGAACCACGGTGAAAAGGGTGTTAAATGAAGACTAAGGGCTTCGGGCATATCGAAGAAAAACAGGACATCGTTTGAATGCTCGTCTAATGGACCTGAGACTGAAGAGATGCCGCGCTTTGTTGAAGCGGTACGCGGGAAAAAAATATCGGGAAATTATTTTTTCGGATGAAAAAATTTTTACCGTAGAAGAGAGCTACAACAAACAAAATGATAAGGTGTACGCACACAGTAGTGAAGAAGCGAGCAACCATATTCCGCGTGTCCAACGAGGTTATTTTCCATCCTCGCTCATGGTATGGTTGGGAGTTTCTTATTGGGGCTTAACAGAGGTACATTTTTGTGAGAAAAGTATAAAAACGAATGCAGTTGTGTATCAAAATACAGTCCTGACGAACCTTGTGGAACCTGTTTCTCATACCATGTTCAATAATAGGCACTGGGTATTCCAACAAGATTCGGCGCCAGCTCAAAGAGCGAAGAGCACACAAGACTGGCTGGCGGCGCGTGAAATCGACTTCATCCGGCACGAAGACTGGCCCTCCTCCAGTCCAGATTTGAATCCGTTAGATTACAAAATATGGCAACACTTGGTGGAAAAGGCGTGCTCAAAGCCTCATTCCAATTTGGAGTCACTCAAGACATCCTTGATTAAGGCAGCCGCCGATATTGACATGGATCTCGTTCGTGCTGCGATAGACGACTGGCCGCGCAGATTGAAGGCCTGTATTCAAAATCATGGAGGTCATTTTGAATAAACTTAGTGTCATAAGAATCTATGTTTTGTTAAGTTCATTTTGGTATATAAATGGTTACATAATGAATAAACTTGTTTCAATTATTTTATATTAAACATGTGACAGAATTTATGACCTGACTAGGTATATTCATAAAATTACGATTTTTTATGTATATATTTTCATTTATAAAAAATTACCTTCATCGAAACTCAGTCTATTATTATTGAAATATACTTAATATACAGTAGAAATTTTAAAATATCATGATGTATAGAAAAGAACAGTATATAGAAAAATTCTAACAGAAAATTCTGATATTTTTATTAGTATTAGATATATTAATCAAGTTATATTTAGCGGCTTGAGCATGTACGATTTGCATGTGATGAAAGCAATCACTTTCGACGACGTAAAGAGATATTGATGATTCAATGTATTATTTAGGTACTCTCTTAATTTACTCGAAATAAAGAAGAAATGCTCAAAATTGGCAGGGATGATAACCAATACTTTATTTTAAATTATTAATTTATATATTATTTTATTAATTTAAGTGGAGATTTCAAATAGCACATCTATTGTCTTGCGAATAAACTATGTTTACATACAAATAAAGTTTAATATAAATTCATAAATCACTTTTGTAGAAATTTTACACCGACCTAATCCTAAAGAATAACCCATAATCGCTAAAAACCCGAAAATATAATAAAACTGGCTGAGTTTTTTACCGTATCTAAAATTTGTACCACTGATAGGTACATAATGTATCAAAATCTATAAATTATTTATTGGCTTGCGAGTAATATCAGCTCATCGAGTTATCTCGAGCACTTCAAAGAAAAAATATGCTTAAGAATTCGAGTTCAAGCTAAAAGTATAGAGCCTATTCGTCGGAAATGCGAGTGGCAATCTACACTACAATACGGCACTTCAAAGCAAATTTTCTCAAGTGCTCTTAAGCGAAGCTGCAAGATGTAATGCAGTTGAATAAATCCCGTTTAACTATTGAATATGTTTTGGTACGTTTCTGCACGGTAATTGGTTGGTTCAAGGAAGCTGTATTGGCTCAATACGATATCGAATATACAAGCTTCAGAATAGCTGTGTAGATTGATAGATTCAGAAAATTATTTATCCCGACGTTTCGGATGCTTTTCAGCAACCGTGGTCGCGGGAGACTGAAAGATGACAGTTGTCTTATATTTGAAATGTCACAAAGTTGCCATATTTAATTCAATTAAATTAAAAAAAATAATAATAATCTATTAATTTAGGTAACACAATGTACACCTATGAACGTGAATAAAAATAATACATATTAAATTACTAATATTAAATGCTTCTAATTTTACATTTACTACCAGTTCACAAATCAAGGGCGTAGAGCGGACGAGAAGAACTGGCAAGAAACTCGCCGCCACTCTTTTTAATCGCCAAGTTTTTGTTTTACAATCATTACATATTAACGCCATCTATTCCTACGGAGTTGATATTTACTGTAATTTTCTATATTATGACAATATTACTGTGTTTCCAAAGTTCAGGCCCTACTGATTACAGTATTGAATTAAGCATTGTCTATACTAAATAATTGTATATATTATATTCCTATAGCATTCGCATCCTTATCGCCTCTTACCTCGCATTAACCTTACGGCCGTAATGGCAATCGTAGTCGTTATACTCAATTTAAACTATGCTTTAAGATGTTTTGTCTCTGTACATAATGTAGGTTAAGAAAATGATAATAAATACTTAAGATAATAACTAAGCGACTGTACAATTGGATTGCTACCGCGACAAAATATGCAGCAACTTTACTCCGTCCATCTAAGAGTATTATTCTGTTTTCAAGAGAATATGATTTTTTTTTACAGCTAAGCGCTGACAGGCATCTGATTAAACTAAAATATACCATACCATATTATGATAATTATGGTACCTTGAATCTGATGCAACGAAGATGGTAAATTATTTCTCCCTAAATAAACAATCAATAAAACTTTAATTGAAACATCTACTAAAAAAACATAATTTACAAAAGCTATCACATCTGTAAGATAATTTAAAAGATATTTCATTCTCCATCAGACAAATTTCCAGCAAATTAATTATAAGAAGCCTCGAGGGACTTTATTATACCACACTCTATTTTATCATAATTTTTCTTCAAGTTACAATTCCGCGTTATTTACATTTCGGTGATAAAAGATCTCAGTGGAATGGAAAAAAAATATTTATACGCCATTGGTACGAGACGGTAAATTAGAAAGTTGCTAGATTAACTTTGAGGGGTTTCATGTTTTTAGAACATTATGGTAGGCTGTTAAAGCTCTCAAATGAGCTTTTTTCTGTAAAAACTCTAACAGAGTAGGAAGATACTTTATAACATTCAAATTAAAAATGAGATGCAGTATAACGATAATAATCTCTCCACAACCTCTCCGAAATTTAAAGATGATTAGTAACTATCTGCCGCCTGCCACACAATTAGAAAGTTATGTCAGATTTTCTGATTTCTGTCGGAAACAACTGGCCTAGCACAAACAACTAGCAAGAAAGTTTTGGTATCGTCAATCTGTTGGTTGTATATTAATATTAACATTTCTTACACTATTGACAAATAGACGATACGAATAGGTACTTTCTCATTGTTC
The DNA here is from genome assembly GCA_905404175.1 of Anthocharis cardamines. Classification (NCBI taxonomy): domain Eukaryota; kingdom Metazoa; phylum Arthropoda; class Insecta; order Lepidoptera; family Pieridae; genus Anthocharis; species Anthocharis cardamines. Next base: position 12,385,165 of record FR989958.1, on the reverse strand, counting down.
ATGATCAAGCCTCTGACAGTAATGAAATCGTGACATTGTAAAACCTAACAAAAAATAACCATGTCACATCAATTCGAGATACTTTCCGACAGCCTTGGATTATATGAAGTCTGTGCATTCAGAGGGCCAGGAAGGACTATCGAGAAAGTATTCGAATCGTCTAACTGTCAGATGTATGAGAAATCATTTGAAACATACAAATTACAGCTCGACAATACGACTACTTTTTCGATAGATAGTCGTGCTAGGCTCTCAGATAATTTTATTAGGAAGATTCCCCAATTTCCCATTAAATTAACACGTGACGTTATGACGTGATACAACGAGGCTCTGATGAGTATGACAAGGTAATACCGACGCCATGCGAATTTATCTCGAAGTACTTAAGTTTCTATCCTGCTAATATTGAACCAACATTGTTTGTACTAACGGATCGGATTTCTTTGAACCGTCTATGTTGTCTTCGAAGAAAACAAAATATCGTAGACATCTTATTTTCTTTTGTAAACATATTTACACTGACAGCTCATTGCCGCATTGCTAGTTTTCTATAAGCTGGGTAGGTATTCTATTCTTCTAGCTACTATATTGAACGTGGAGGAAGAATGTTGAAGTTCTATCAAAAATTAAATTGAAAGAATATCTGAGTGGGAATGCGCGACATAAAAAATATTTATTGCACATCTGAATCTGAGATTAACCACCTGTCATCAATTAGAGGCTTACGTTTACTTGTTGCCAAATTCAAACGTTCAAAATTAGTTATTATATAGTTTGAATTATTGAATCGCTACTTATTAATTTTATAAAATACTACCAACACGCGCGGGCTTCACGCGTGTGCAATGTAGATGTACTATACACACTATGTTACTCGCTGATAAAGTAGCTTCCTATTGGTGAAATAATGTCTAAAATCAGTCCAGTCGTTTATAAGTTTATTCATAACATACAAAAATACAAATTTTTCCTCTTTATAATATTATAGATCTTCGATCAACAATACAACTACGAGTATGTCAATGATATAGATAGACAAAATCGCGATTTGATCCAATTTTTTTGTAGGAAATATGATGATTAAAATAAAAAAAAAACAAAATTACTTTGGTATTTAACAACATAATAATATATTCTCACCTAGTATGGTGAACAACTTTGCAAAATGATTTATTTAATCATTATGAATTATATACATAATTATTATGAAAACGTATATAACTCAGTTTATTTTGGTATTATCTTCAAGGTATTTTATATACAATATATATAAAACTCATCTTCGTTGATATTGAAATTATCAAGGTCAATTATAACTTTGCTCAAGTAAACTTTTACAAGGACTTTCAAATCATGAATTTTAAAGCCACGTTTCAAAAGTTTGCTTCTACGAAACTTTTTTTAAAATCATTAGCGGAATACACACAAAAATGTTTTCGTTCCTGTCTTCCTAGGTAACACATCAAACAATACTTAAACAGTGTATAAATAAAGTGTATTTAATATTGTCTTTTATTAACGCGAGTATCACACATTTAAATAAAATACTGTATACCGGATTAAAACGCGATTTATTATTTATATTGTTTAAATTATTTATCCCGACGTCCAGTCTCCCGCGACCACGGTTGCTGAAAAGCATCCGAAACGTCGGGATAAATAATTTAAACAATATAAATAATAAATCGCGTTTTAATCCGGTATACAGTATTTTATTTAAAGTGTACTTCATAAGTTAGATATATCTTTCAAAATATGGCCATTGTGATATTACTTCAATAACAGAACTGAATTCCCGAGGCCCCAAGTATTGGGGCAGACCCATTTCTGTGTCTGTTTCACTGATCATTTTTCTTTACAGGCAAGGAGGTGATCAGCCGTCTGTGCCCTGCCCGAATGAAATAATTTTTTTTTATGTTGTTTCCCCGGGATTCGAATCCTGGACCTCCGTTCTAAACGTTTACCACACCGGAGCAACGGAGGCTGACGAACTGAATAATTACCTCATGAGAATTAAGCATTTTATTGTTAAAGCTATCGTGTATAGTTTCTTAGATTTTTTTTTTCTGTGTACAGTACAGTAAAATAATTTTCATTAATTTATTCGTTTTCTTCATTAATAGAATAATTTTTAGTACTTAACTCGTTATTAAAGCATTTTTTATTGAGTATGAAATGCAATTTAACTCTACGCTAAGAGATGACGTCTTTAATAAGTTCCGTGAAAGCGGATTTCGAAGCTTTGAAATAATAATCAAGTCGACACACTTCATAGTAGCGAAGTTTAACAGCTGCGTCCTATCTTAACAGCATGAAGTTAAGTTTTTACTTGTTTTCGCTAAGTATAAATTTCGAACAGTTTTCTCTAGTCATTTCATAAAGAATGTGTCTTTTCTATACGTCTACTGTTGCTTTAAAATAGTTTATATTTTTAATAAAAAACGCTGAGTGAAAAGAATATTAAGGCGCTTCAGTATGGAAAATCTCGTGTTTACTGGTTTTTACGCAGTTTTTTGGAGTTAACTACTTGTTACATCCAAATAAAAAATTCTACTTATTCTTGGTTAATGTAGATTCCTTTTTCTTAAAGAGTAGAAGTTACATTTATCTCCTTACAAAGAAACCACAAAAATAAATAATAAAAGATTGCATCTCCTCGTGAGATACGAATTATTTTGTTCTGTCACTAATGGATAGATTTAAAAAATAACTTTTTACAAGTTTCGTTTTTTTTAAAAAGCTTAATTTATAATGAAATTTATTCAAAAATCTGTGCTTATTCTCTATAAGTAATTTACTCATGCGTGGGATATCTGTTTTTAGTATGGCGAAAGAGAAAAACAAAATGCTCAAGGCTATTTGCTCCGGGGAAGATTTAAACCTTTCATCCAAAAATATTTGTAGTTAAATAAAAATTGGATCACGATTTGTATGGACAATCTGCTCACGGGCACTTATGTATGTTGTAATATACCCATGATGTATAAAAAGATAGATAAGTCATTAAAACCTAATATACATATAAAATCGATTATTTTTTCATTTTTGAATAACATTAAAATAATAGTGATCAAGAATGTAATAATATTTACTTTATAAAATAATACACTGTAAATAGATCATCAGAAGATCACTGTATATTTTTATTTTCATTTAGGGCAACATTATCTAATAAATTTGATCAATAACTTTTGAGTTTTGACCTCTGAGTCTTCTATAAGCCCACGAAGGAAATCGATCAAGCGTTTCTTACTAGTTTTTCACTGATATACGTTGACAATACATCAGAACTTCACTACCGGCTGTGAATGTTTTACTGACAAATTCTGAAAGATGTTATGTTAATTTCGAGAGCACGGGCTGAATACCGAAATAATGAAGGATTTCTTAATATTCTTTCGTTTTTAAGCATATTGGCTGAAAAATTTAGTGTGGTATGTTTAGTGTGTATTACTCTTTAAAATTTAATATGGTATCTCAATCAGACACGTATTTCGAAAAATTAACAATTAACCGGTTTCAATACTGGTTGTATGACGAATTCACTTTTCTTTTCACAAAATAAATAATCTCATAAGAAATTATGATTTATTTAATAAATTAATCTAGGGAAAATAAAAAATAAAAACATATATAATTGTTGAAGAAATTAGATGCCGAACCTGTGATTTTGTTTTTGATCGGCATTCAGTCGCATTTAATTAGACACTGACATATCGAGGGTATAGTTCTAAAATCGAATAAGTTTGAAATTAACAGTTGTAAGTTAAATTCAATTAAGTTTCGTATCGAAGGGAGTATAGAAATGGGTGGTATATATGGGTTAATTCCCATTACCTCAAAATTGTAAGAGGTGATCAAATCAACTTAAATTACCATTTATTAATTTAGATAACATAATGTACACGTATGGACGTCAATAAAATAAAATATTAAACATTTTTACATTTACAACCAATTTTCAAATCAAGGGCGTAGAACGGTCGAGAAGAACTGGCAATAAACTCTCCGCCACTCTTTTTAATCGCCAAGTTTTTACGTTGTAACGTCACTTTGCCATTGATAACTACCATAAAAGGCTAGTATTGATAATAGAATAACCTTAGATTATTTATTAATCAAAGAGAATAACATTCATGACTATGGCTAAACGTATGACGCAGTTGTTATGTTACTCAGCAAAAGTAAAGATAGAAGATAATTTGTGATGCACAAAAGCACCCCATTGAAGGATTTTTGAAATCAAAATGACCTTAATCGATAGGTCTCCCTACGACCTAACGTCTGTATAGGTCGTTTTAAAGATTAAACAAAAATGTTTTTATCTCAAAACAAATGACGGTAGATATCATTCGGTGACAGTTACAAGCGCCTCATTTAACTTTTGGGAATCCTCGAAGTTTGTACACTTTGAATGAATTCCAATGACATGATTTTACTGTAGAGTTTCCGAGGATTGGGATTAGGAAATTTTCAATACTTTGAACTTTCTTCATTTGATATGTTTCGTGGCGTGATATTATTGAGGGGACCTTTGTGCGATAGGAAAACTTTGTCCACTTAAATACGTTGGATGGCTTTTTTTCGTGGGGAAATCATCAATGATACCCATCACCTTGAGAGCGGCGACGGGTAATGTCGGACTCTCGAGACCGTACTCCAAGGAGTCAAGACGTTGCGAGCATACTGACTAGAACCCCGCGGTGACCGTCATCAGCGCAAGAAGTTAGAAAGCCCCGGGATCTAGAAAGAGGAACTCTCGCGGTGCCCCAACGCACGTTCGGCAAGTTACAAGATATATGCATCCGATAAGCAGGCCAGATCGAAACCTCTCGAATATTGACAAAAATCAAATGAAACAGACCCCCAGTACATAAATAATAACTGTGATATCTTAGCCATAGGAGAGATCTCGATAGTTCCCATCAAATGAGCGTCACATTCGTCTTAAAATCCAAAAAAAAAAACAAGTCTCCCAGTCTCTAGAATCATATAAAAATCTACTATTTTTCTTGTGAGAGCTACGGGTATCTTTGGGGGATCGGTCTATTTGACTGCAACTAATGTGATATAAAATAAAAATTGATTTTGATTTTTTCATACTAAAAGCGTTCTTTTTGTAACATTTCATGACGAGATAATATAAGAGGCATTCTATACGGCGCACACACAGGTATTTGATCGATCTAGCTGGCCAAAATTGCTAACCGCTTAAAATCGATCGCATTCACTCAACTTCATTGAATAATGGTTATATTTAAAATAAAAAACTATTTTCTACTATAATATACATGATTTTTAAATTAAAATAAACAAAAATTAAAAATTATACATAAAAATAATGAAAAATTCTATACAACAATTGTGATAAAGCTTAATTATTTTTTATGATAATATGTACATATAACATAACATTATACCATAGAAGTAGTTCGTCTTTTTAAATTAGGTACTAACATTTTCATCCTCACTATATGAATCTAAAGAAATCAAATAATTTTCGGCATATTCCAATTTCCCGTTAATATCCAAGTCGCTTTGAGTCTTCATGACGTCAAATATTTCTCTTCGAGTTATTCTTCGTATGCCAGAAGGGCCTAAAACAAAAAAAACATATTTATTGTCAAATGTTATTTTATCACTTTTTGGACTACTTACTTGACTTTATATGCCCATAACTTAAAAGTTGGTCTTAAGTGGCCCTTAATTTAACATAGTTCAGGAAGCATATAAAGTCTAATTTTAAAATAAATAAACAAGACAACCCTATCAAACCCTACAATAGTACAAAACCGTTGGAGTGTCAAAAATTTCAGAGGAAAAATCACAAAAATAGGAACATGTTTGCAAGTCAATAAAATATTATATCCCGGTGCAGTACGTTATCCAATAGTGTATGAAAAAAAGATAGTTACCTGATGTGTCAGAATCCATAGTCCAGAAATGATTCTCACTGCACTAAATAAAAATTCAAAGTAGTTTGTAAATTGGTTTTTTACGCGAATTGCAAATCAAGACAAACAGTCGAAAAAACTTCTGATAACAGACTGACTGTTGCCCTAATTGAGTGGGGTAGGGATCTGTTAACTATGGCGTGGGTTAGAGAGACTATCTGACTTCAACAACATACCATTTTTTTTTACTTGGGGGTAGTTCTAGGAATTCCTATTTTGGCCAGCTAGATCGATCAAATACCGGTATGTGCGGCGGTAGCCAGACATGAATACTAAGTAAGTTCGAGCGACAGATGGAAGATAGGATGATGCTAGGTTAATATTAAGTGCTAGAATGTACGGTTGGCAAAAAAAAGCATTTCGGAATTTTAATAATTCAATATTACTGAACTACATATATATTTATTTTTTTATTTCCAAGATACAAACTCTGTTTATCTTGGGGCCCAAATCTATTGTATTTCAAGTATATGTATTTTTAGAAGATATAAATAAAAAAACTGAAAATCTGTATTATTCTGAAGAATAATTATAAGTTTTTATTTTTATTATTATTAAGAAAGGAGATTTTTGTATTCATTCCTCATCAAAAATTTGCTACTAAAGAGTAAATCTAAAAAGACATACTTGCATACTGATGTACCTCAGTTGTAGCCACGCTTACGTATATTTTAAATAGATGAATAAATTCTATTTAAAGATTCCAGTTCAATATATAATATATAGCCTTATAATATATATCTTGTAATGAATGAATGAATGAATGAATCTGTAATATTATAAAAGCATCATCCTGAATATAGGAAGTGGTTTTATAAAGTCTAAAATAATTTCACCTTCAAACTTCTTCCGCCGTATTAAGGGTTGTTTATTTTTTACTTTCATAGTTCATTCATTATATTCTGCTTTTTTATGTAAAATGAAATCACTTATAATAGTTTTTAATTTTTTGTCAATATACACTGCAGAAACGCTTACATAAACTATATTATATTATATAGGTACATTATAATAAAGAAGAACTTTAAGATAGTAGCGTTGTTATTTTATTTCCAATTTGGCGTATCTTTAATAAATTAAAAACTATTAACATATTTTTGTTGTCAGTTAAATCAAGCGCTTTTTATATTTTATGTGGCGTAACTAGGTGGACACTGGACAAGGCGGTGCAGAGAGAAAAAAAATATCGCAATAACAGTTAAATCGTAACAAAAAAATATTTCCTCTTTATAATATTGCCATTGACAATTAATAACTTTCGCCTTTAAAACTTTTACTTATATCTTTGAGAAAATCGTATAATCTGGAGCGTATGCTGATCCGCTGAGACATCTTCATGCGGGAAACGTTTTTATCGCAGTGTTTTTACATAAACCGAGTATAAACCTAATTTATAGCTCTTACCGAAAGCTTGATACTCGCGTGCGTATATTTGCGATACAATATTGGGATGTGTTCATACCATTTTACAACTTTTTCTGACAGTTTATGACGGCTCATTGACGCATTCAATAGGCTGCGGATTCGCTCTGTGCTTGTGTGATGTATATAATATGTTTATTATTTACTTCGAGGATATAATATTGTCTTTTATTAACGCGAGTATCACACAATTAAACAAAATACTGTATACCGGATTCAAAATCAAAATCAAAAGTTTTTTATTTCAAATAGGCCTTTGCAGGCTCTTATGAAACGTCCAAATGGATGGAAGAACCGACAAGAAACTCCATGGACACTCTTTTCATTTTTATTTTTCTTCTTTGATTAAAACGCGATTTATTATTTATATTGTTTAAATTATTTATCCCGACGTTTCGGATGCTTTTCAGCAACCGTGGTCGCGGGGAGACAGAAAGATGACAGTTGTCTGATATTTGAAATGTCACAAAGTTGCCATATTCAATTCAATTCAATTCAAAAATAATTTATTAATTTAGGTATCACAATGTACACTTATGAACGTCAGTAAAAAATACATATTAAATGCTTCTAATTTTACATTTACTGCCAGTTCACAAATCAAGGGCGTAGAGCGGACGAGAAAAACTGGCAAGAAACTCGCCGCCACTCTTTTTAATCGCCTTTAAATTCGAGGATATTTCTCTTTTGTAGCATCAAAATGTATATTTAGTATTTACACTGTTTTCGAACGATCTAAATGTTGTCGTATGCTCATTTTCATTTCCCATTTTATGTCAAGGTCTGCCGGTTTTACTCTAAATTCAAATTATTTTTGAATATGGAATACTAAAAATACCTAACTTAACTATGAAGCCGTCTATAATTAAATATTAATTGTAGCAACTAATTTCGCTGTGGTCAATCAAATATGTGCTGTGAATAATTATTTTATAATTCATTAATTACAAACAGGTTTAAAGATGTAGGAATAGAACTAAATTAAGTAGATATTTTGCTATTTTCTATAATATATTGGTATTTTTTGATTCGTTATCACAAACTTTAAAAGTAAAAATTTTCTTTTTAAATTTTTAGTAAGTAAATTATTATTTTTATATTATTTTTAAACAAAAGACAGTTAAAACACAGTTACAACTACATAATATAGTTTGTACATACTATATTATGTAGTTGTAATTTTAAAGTCGGTTTTTGGTTTTTGTTTAAAATTTTTTTTTTTTAGTTTTTGTTTGAAGTGTATTTTTTAAGTTCCTTACATAATAATTTAGTAGACCTACCACTAAACGTGCTGCTCAAATGAGACAGCGTCGTGAAAGGAACCACAGACCAAAACATCATCTACATAGAAGTATATTTTTGTTTTTGTTGATTTTCTAAAAAGTACCAAACCAATTTCGATAAAAATTATATGGGACCTCTGAAATATAAAATAATCAACCAAACAAAAAATAATCATCCAAATACATCCATAAATTGCGGAGTTATCGCGTAACAAACATACAAAAAAAAAACCATACAGACGAATTGAGAACCTCCTCCTTTTTTGAAGTCGGGTAAAAATAGAAATAATGTTCATTAAATTCCATTTAAGTGAGTAACTGTCTGATAATCTGTCTATCCTATAATACACGTAATTTCAATAGCATTAGTAGTTAAAGTTACTGTGTACACAAGCTTACCAAACGCCCCGTAAACAATACTCAATTGAGATGTAACTGACAGAGTTATGTTCTTTTCATGTTAAAGAAATTGAAACTACCCTCTTCCTTAAGATGACACAGCAGCTTATGAACTACCTTGAGAAGGGAACATTTCTAATAAATTAGCAAGTTTAACCATAACTGTGACATAACACTGTTACGTATTTTCCGAGCCCTTACTTTTAGAAGAAAATGTAAAGTCTTACCTTTAAGTTAAGTTTAAGTTTTTTTTTAAATGACATTTAAAACTACATCTACATTGGTATATATGTTATTTACATTGCAAAAATACCTAAAATTTGTAACTCAGTCTATTTTTTTAACATGAAATTGTAAGAATATCTTAGTCTTCTTCTTCTTCCTGCCCTGTTCCCTTTATTTTTTTTATTTGGGGTCGGCGCAGTATGTTCTCTTTTTCCATTCTCTCCTTTCACTCGCCATATCATCAGTTACACATATCATTCTACACACAGTCAATCCATGTAAGAATATCTTAGTATGAGATCGAATATCAGTGCATTTGCAAGTTCTTGGCCACTTTACTATCATTTTAGCTATCTGTCCAGGTAGAAGATAAAAAATGTATGCAAGAACTAATAATATGTATTTAGGACTTCTTTTTACCTGTGAACTCAAGATCCATAGTAGGTAATAGATATACATATTTTTATAATTTACTAGCGATCCGCCCCGGCTTCTCACAGGTGCAAGTAGATGTACTATACTCGCATTGCAGCTTTCTAATGATGAAAGAATTTTAAAAATCGGTCCAGTACTTTTGAGTTTAACCGTAACAAACAAACAAACAAACAAATTTTTACTCTTTATAATATTGGTATAAATGAAATACAAATCAAACTGAAATTTTATTCCGTAAAAAAAATGCTAAAATAATTATACCGGATTGAAATTCGTTTTTTTCATTATATTATTTATCTCGACGTTACGAATGCTATCAGCAAACGTGTTAACGAAAACGCAATATTCAAGAATGTTTCTTTAAAATATACTTATTTACGCCTCGTTTCCATTGGGGTAGGCAGAGATCACGGACTTCCAATCCTTGCATACCACCTTCGCTTCTTCCACTTACATCAATGCAAAATTTCATACACAATTTTTGCACACATAAAGCCATATAAAAGACCTCCTCCCCCTGTTCCATATAAACCCTTGATTAAATTACTTCACTCGCAAAATAAGCACTATACTACATAATAAGGCGTAGTGTAGCGTGAGTGTAGAGTAGAAGTGAAAAGTAACTCGGCACTTACTTCCAAAACCATTACCGGTTAGTTCTTTTATCGGCTTCCAAGTTGAAGTTAAATAAATAGCAACGCAAAGCAATAATATGTTGGATATTACTTTGAAACAATAATATTTATAAAATTAAAAATACGCAACTTGTACTGACAATTCAAAGATACATATTATTATTAGAACTCCTTGTACTGCAATATTTTTCTTTACTCGATACTGGCTGTATAGATTTATATCTAAAAGTTAAATTCTAGCGCTTACTAGAAGGATGCACACAAGTGTATCAAAGTAATTATAGACTTGATATGACATACGTAATAGACTTCTCTCATAAAAACCATCAACCGTCAATAATTTCTGACGCGTGCAGTTCGTCAGTTAGCTCAAGAAAGTTTACGACAAAATTTTGTCGACCGTTTTGTCGTGTTTTAATCGATTATCTATTTGTCTCGGGGTCTAACATGACACTTACAACTCGACTTCTAATGTCAATAGTAGAGATATTTCTAGATCGAGATATCTCGTCTATCAAAATTGTCGATGTCGTGATATAATATATCGAAATATCGTATATCTTAGTTTGTCTTCATTCGTCCGCCAGATATCTCTCGATGGTCATGCTAGGCGGGCTCAATCGTTAAAGGGATTAATTGAAGTGCTAATCAATATTAAAATATGTTACATGAAAGATATATTTTAAAATAAACCTCTTTAAACAATTAATCTTTAAACGTTATAAAAGTTGTGTGAACCTCAGAGACTTGAGTCTTTTGTAATTATAAGTTTTGTGTTTAGTTTCTGGACAAAAGTGTTTGCAAGGTACATTGGACACGTACATAAAAAAAGTTAGAAATATGTGTTTGTGATGAACATGAAATAACTTATTTTTATGAGTCTTGAAACTATTTTCCAATAGGAAATCAGGAGTTTAATCTAAGACGGATATAAATAATCATGGATATCTATACTAATATTATAAAGAGGAAAGATTTGATTGTTACCTACTAGACCCATTGTAAAATTAGAACTAGCGAGTAACATAGGCTATTTTTTGTGAACATCTACATTGTAACCGTGCCGGGGCGGTTCGCTAGTAAGAACGTAGTGTTCAAAAAATGAAGTGTCGTAAAAATTGTCTAAAATATACAATGTTAATATGATAAATAAGTAATTATATTTGAATGAATTTTTATGAAATAAAAACGCTGTTTCAATTTTTTTGCTTATTAAACATTTTTAAATAAAAAAAAAGTTTATGAGTAAATAAGACAATTCTAGAATATAATTCCGATATTTCAGTTCTATATTAGGTAACTGAATTTGACATAGTACAAAATAATTTTTGGTCCCCATTAAAAAACGCAGACTCGAAATAACTAAAGATTCCTAAGCACCACGGAAGCAATCTATGACTCTTACCATCAAGTACTCCAAAAACACTTAAAAGTCTACCTGAGATAAATACTAATGCGTCGAACATAAAACCTTCTAAAAGGAGGCTGTTTAAAACTCCGACCTCCTTACATTATTTAATCTGTTCAGTAGTAAAACATGTCGCGTAATCCCCGCGCGCCTTGAACGTTACAACCACAATTTGTCTTCGAGTTTATCTTCGAGAGTGATATTTAAACGGTGAGAAATACATTAAATGCTTTTTAAAATTTAACTTACTTACTTGATTTTTAGGACCCATGAACAAAGTGCCTTTGAAAATGATTATGGACACTAAGAAAAGTCACTGGACATTATCGTAGTTCTTAAGTAAAGTAGGTAATACAGTAGTATTTTAAGTTAGATGTGAATTACTCATTAGTCATTATTAATAAATGATCGTTGGCTAGATTGTAATATCATAAAGTTTTTACATTTTGTATTGTAGAGCTTTATATATATATATAAAAAAAACTTGATTTTTACGTTTTTAAACTTAGGGAATTTTATTACACACATAACTGGCTCGTTGGCGCGTTTGGTAGAACACCTGCCGTGCACATCGATGGGTCGTGGGTTTGAATTTCACCGGTAAGACCTGATTATATACATATTATATGATTTAGTTTTTCGTAGTTTTATACCTAATACTTTTAATAGGGGTATTGTTCTTTTAGCATACAAATAATACAGTAGAAAATAGCACAGTATAAGAGCACTATAATATAAAAATACAAAACAATGTTATCCAGTCAATCTAAAGAGGAAGGAAGTGTATCATACGATGAGCGGAACTCGGAAGTAGTATATAAAAAAGTGAATTCTCTCTAGTGGGGGAGCTGCGGCCGACGACATTTCTTATTGTCACTTATCATTTACTTAAAAGCCCAAGTAGCAGTTATTGCCCGCCCAATTTCTGTAACCGCCCAACCGAAATTTTGTTACTATAGTATTATTTTCTCAGGAACGAACCCGGTTTCACCAAACCAAATATAACGGGCGTATTACTAAGCCACGGAGCCAGTCTAAAATGAGCATTCATTAAAATAGGTAGAAAATTAACATAGACATAAAATAAATGTTAGCACATAAAGTGTTAAGTGAATTCCCGAATCCCCTAGATTTTTGTAGGTGCAGACATATTTCTGTGTCTGATTTACTGATTGCTTTTCTTGAAAGTAAAGTGGATATTTAGTCTTAGTGCTCTTTCGGACATGCTTCGACATATATTTTGTTTTGTTTCCCCCGGATTCAAACCTGGACTTCTAGTGTTAATGCAACGCCTGTTCTAACCGAATCCGTAGAACATTAACTCATTAAGTTCCCCAAAACGCAGGATTTCCACTCTCGCGCTATCACTTAACATTTTAAAACTTAACACATTAAAACAACTTGATAATGTGTTTTAGCGATCCTAACATCTACTTAATTACATACAACCCGACCCAATTAGCACTGTTATTGTAAATAATAAACACTCATTTATAGCTCGTCCGACTTGAAACTTCCAGTCGTAAATAAGGATTTTAATTAAACATCCTATACAATAAACTTTGAAGTTCATTGCGTAAGATTCGATGAGAAAATCTTCTGCAACTTTCGTAAAAGTAAACAAAACTTAAGCTAATTCAGGCACACCAGCATTGTTCTTAAGGGGTGTGTCGTTCTCACGTCTTACGATGGCGTGTGAGTCTCATAACAAGTTCTTTCGTAGTGTTTGAAAAAAAAAATTGTGTGTGTGTACCAGAGTACACAGGTAAGAAGTGAAACTTCTTTTATCATTGTTCTTAATATTACATTAAATTTTTTACGTCACTATACTAAACTTTGATAAAAAAGCAACATGGCGCGTAACGGAAAAATGTGACGCGTAACGAAAAAATGTTACACTAAATTTTTTTCCAACCCCGATAAAGTAGTTTCACTTCAAAAAGTATGAATCTAGTGTGTAACACACGCGTTTTCCTATAGTGTGTGAATTCCATACAAGTATTGCTATATTGAGAGAGTTTCTTATAAGACTTCCTATGGTGTGTGTTTCAGTCTTTGTAGATAAAGTGCCTTTTTATACAATAAGTATGTATTAATGTTTCATATTTAACAATATAATATGGACGCTGTTAATACATGGGTTGACACTGTATTTAATAATAATAAAATACAGTGTCAACCCACATGGTTGATGTTTGGGCTTGGCCAATTAAAAAGTAATATTTTATGATGACCTTCCCAAGATGGTTGCTGATTCAGTAAATCGCTGCAATAAAGGAAACCCAGACAATAATTAAAGATGGAGACTTACTGTGTCATGTAGTTCCTTGCAGCTTGTGGTCGACCACTTTTCACTTTCTTCTTAGATTCATTGAGAACACATTAATTTATAATTTTTAACAGTTCAATATTTGTGACAGTGCGCGCGCGCTTGCATCCGTCATTCGAATCACACACAAGCAGTGTTGCCAGCTGTGTCTTGTCAAAAGTTACCTAAAATGGATAAAAATGTAACCTTTTAGTATGAAAAATAATCTTTATTTTATTTTTTTGTTGGTTGTATTACAGAAATATGGATAATTTATTAATGTTTTCCATATCTAGTTGCATTTACCAGCAACTTTTTTTTACATATTACCGTAATTTTGCAAGTAAAATAATAATTATAGAAATGTACCTACCTAGTTCACCGAATTGTCGATTGAAAATTTTGGCTTCATATCAGTGCGAGAGAGAAAGACTTGTTTTTTGAAATTGAACCTCAGAGGATTAGTCGTCTGAGAGTTGCACTCACTGCCTACGAATGACCATTGCATGCCGTTTCAAGGTGTTCTCATGTAAGAAATTAAAAATTAATTGTACAAATTCCGCAAATTCACCTATAAGTAACCTTTCGAGTCATGTAACCTAGAAATAACATTAAGGGTCGGGATAATTACTATAAATAAAAAATCGCGTTTTAATCCGGTATACAGTATTTTATATAAATAACCTTAAGGAGTTAAAAATCACCTAAAAGGTTACAAATTAAGTAACCTTCTGGCAACTGCACACAAGAAAAAATTGTTTATGTTGGTAGAAAATGGAGCGATGTCGCCAACCATCAAAAACTACGCCTGAGTATTCCAATACCACAGCGATTGGCGCGAACAGTTGACATTTTGAGAAAATTGAGTTTGAAGTTTTAATTAGGTTTTATTTAATTTCGTTTAAAAATAAGAGAAATAATAGATTTTTTGTAATTTTTATTATTACACTAAATGTATATCGTTTTTCTTGGTAGTAGTCAAAGTAATATAATATAAAGTGCATTATTGTTCAATATTCTAAACATTTTAGGGTTTCGTGCTCACTAGTTTTTTAATATTTATTGTTTAATATTGTCATAAATATTAATTATTATCTATGCGAGGCGGCTCGATGGGCAATTAATTCGCGTGCCTACCACCGGGAGCGCTTGCGCCGGTTGTCATTGCTTCGCGCAAGAAGATCAAGAACGTATCGAGTGATCGCACCACACACGCTTGTGGATTCTATTTCTATTTACATTTTATGTGAACCTTGAGGCTCCCTAGCTGGAGTCAGACACCAGGCTGTGTCATATAATTGAGTGAGTGTTGTGGTTGATGCTGAACAATAATATACTGGAGCCCGGCGCCGGTCTACGAGCGAGATTTAATAAGCTTCCCGGTAAGTCCGTAGGTTTCTTACGCTACTAATAATGTCCGTCGTCTCTGCCTAGCATATTTGGGTTAAGTTAAGATAAATTTAATACTTTCAAATAACATCTAATAAAATACACTCCACTTAAACAATAATAGTTAATTAAAAATATGTACTTCAGCTTATAAGGTAGCAATTGGCATCAAAATTTACATTTTTATTTATTTTGTGGGATGACACTGTATTGCTTAACAGCGTTCATATAATATTAAATATTGATAATTATATTATAATTTCTCGCAATATATGTATATATTGTACGTATAGTGAACGTTTCTCGCAATATATAGGTACTAGGGATGTTACGGAAGTGGTTTTACCAGAACCGAATTATTCGGAATCGGAGTTTTTAAATTTGGTTTATCGGAACCGGAATCGGAACCGAAACCGGAATCGGAGGCATACACAAAAGAGAATTGTGTAACAAAATAAAATTACAAACATTATTCATGAGTTTCATTCGTATCAGTTCAAAAAAGTTTATACCTTCCTGGGTGTGATATATAAAAGTAAACTAATTTCTTCAATTTTAAACAGAAGTTAATTGAATCAAATGGCGCTGACCGCGACTACTGCCGCCGATGTGCTTCCATCTTCGATTATAACCTCCGATTTAAATCTATCGGAACCGAAATCGGAATCGGAGGTGCAAAATCAATCGGAAGTTCCGACTTTTCGGAACCGAAATCGAAGCTCCGTAACATCCCTGATAGGTACGTTATTAAACGTTCACGCAAACCACGCGTGATAATTTTAAGTTGAGGTTCATTCTAACTATTGACTAAATGATCATAGCATTCAAGTAATTATTAGTTACTTACTTAATTACTCAGTCTACAGAATTGTGTAAAAAATAAGAAACAGAATAAATAACATTAAAAATTAACGTTCGTCTTTTGGATGCGGAAACGTAAAATGGCAATGCGGCCGAAACACTTCGAATGTAAAATGTCGATCGGACGCGTCTATTTCGATTGGAATGAAATAAAATTTTATTTCCAGAAATAAAGCTTCCTACAGTGAAGTTTAAGGTAACAGCACACTATGCTTATTTGATTATTTTAATTAAATGGTCTACATTATTGAACGTAGAACTAAAGTATAAACAAAAATGATTATTGATCGATAGGTACGAGTATGTATAAAAATATATGCAATTTATTTTAAAATACATTAGGTTCGAAACTCCGCCATCTTTTGCAATTGTCAGCTCACATCTTTCTGTCACATTGTCATTTTTTTTGTAATAATATACACTGAGCAAGTAATTACCAAGGACTTTATATTATAATATATAAAGTCCTTGGTAATCACTACGTTTTATTTGATAATAGATGTCAACTGCAAATGAGTGACGTATATAAAAACTAACATTGTGGCAGGACAACGTCTGTCGGGTCCACTAGTAATATATAAAACAAATTCGTCTTAGTTACACCATTTATAACTACAGAACGGCTGCGCCGATTTTAATGATATGTTATTTGTTGGAGTCGTCTATATCCCGAATAATAGAATAAATATTTAAAAATTGGAAAAATCAGGGAAACAATATATGCAGAAAATAAATTAAATTAGGTTCGTAACACCGCCATCTTTCACAATTGACAGTTCACGTCACGCACACATAGCTTTTTATATTATTAGATGTCCGATTACCTAGCCTTCCTCCATCTTCCTTCTATTCCTATTTATATTGAAGAGGTAGAAACAGTGTCTGCAATTATAAACACACAGAGTAAGAATCCTTAGCGGCCTATACAGGTTTTTTTTTCAAAACCTATATCGTATTTAACACACTGTCTTCCCGCGACCACGGTTGCTGAAAAGCATCCGAAACGTCGGGATAAATAATTTAAACAATATAAATAATAAATCGCGTTTTAATCCGGTATACAGTATTTTATTTAAATGTGTGATACTCGCGTTAATAAAAGACAATATAACCTATATCGTAATTAAACTATCAAAGGTACATAATAAATTGCCTCTAAATGTGGAGCGACCCTTAAAATATCGTCGCTCCGTTCGCGCTCCGTTGGCGTAAGGTGGAGTAAATAGTTTGTTTTACAGCATCAATACGTCTGACGGATCCTTTGAGCGGACGAGAATATACTCGGTATTTCTGTTGGACCCAGCGCTGTGCTATTGATTTAGATACCTATTTAAGGTTATCATGTGGTTAGGAGTTATCGGATTTATCTGACGGATAAAATTACAGTTACCTACAGGAAGTTAATGCTTAATAGGTATAGGAATTGTCCAATCCGTAATAGGCAAAGGTATTTCTGCATAACCTACATACTGGACGTTATTATGTAGAGAAATGAACAACATGAACCATTATGCGACTGCTATCCTCGAAAATACGATGTTTTTTAAACTGATTTATTATGTAACTAGTAATACGCCACGGCTTCGCATTTTGACAGGCTCGTTGGCGCGTTTGGTAGAACACCTGCCGTGCGCATCGATGGGTCGTGGGTTCAAATCCCACTGGGAGCACATACTTATAATTTTATGTAAGCATGTTTTCCCCACGTCTGGTAACTTCGGGCATTGATCGGGTGGGAGGAATATCTAAATTCCGACCGGGTAACGAACCACCGTTCATAGATGGAAAAACCGTGAAGTGCATATTGCGCGTTTCCGTTTCAGTCTGTGGATTTCCGAATGCTCGAAGTAAAAATTAGGTCGACAGCGCATCCTTGACTGATGTTCTGTGGCTGAGGTATCACCTAGCATCAAGTGAACCTCATGCTCGTCTGTCGATATCTGACATAAAAAAAATCTTTGTTTATATTTTTGAAGATCCCCATGAAAGATGGCCTTAGAATATAAAGTTTTCCATTGCGCGTATCCCTCAAACAATCGATCAATCGTTAGCTAAAAAAAGTTTTTTTACATTTTTTTAAGTTAGATATCGACAGACGATTCACTTGATGGTAGGTCCTCAGCCATGGAAAATCAGTCAATCGACCTAGTTTTTACTTCGAGCATTCGGAAATCCATAGACTTGTGCAATGTGCACTCACGGTATTTCCATCTATGAACGGTGATTCGTTATCCGGTCGGAATTTAGATATCCCTCCCACCCGTATTATGCCCGAAGTAGCCAGACATGGGGAAGACATACATACAGAAAATTATAAACATTTAGGAGTATAGCGTGTTCGATAAATTATAATGCATTCTTATATTTATTTACTTTTAATTCCACAACCAATACATAGCGCGGTTAGCAGGCGATCTTTCCCGCTCACTTACGTATATAATGTAATACTAAACTGCAACCTCAACATAAATATTGTCCTGGTGGGATTCAAACCCGCCACCGCGTTTTAGGCTATGAGTTTCCGAATGCTTGAATAAAACATAGTCCAACAGGGCATCATTTACTGATGTTCTGTGGCTGAGGTATTACGTATAAGTAAACTCGTCTGTGCATAAAATCATATAATATATATTTTTAAGATCCATGAATTTATGAGCCACCATATTCACTTCGAATATCAAACTTCGGCTATTTCTAGATATAATATTATGTCTCTCATAAATCTGTAGAAAATTATTAACTTTGATTCTTCAGCTTTTGCTCTTAGAAATCTGAAAGTATTGTTGAGTAAAGTGAATTCCCGTGTTCCTCAGTGAGGGCACGACAGACATTTCTGTGTCTGTTTCAATGAATTAGGTCAAATAGGGAGTTAGTTGCTGTCAGAAAATTTTCATGTTATTTTACGTGCTTTTGAAAGACAAAAGAAACTTAAATAACCATAAACTTAAAAAAAAATCTTAGAATTTCAAAAATAAAAGACTCCTTTATGATAAAAGACTCATTTAAACATATATATTATAATATACAAATAAATTTAATAAAAATCAGTTGAGCCGTTTTGAAGGAGTGCGACCAAAACACCGTGCAATGTAGATGAAACATAGCCTATTTTACTTGCTGATAATGTAGCTTTCTATTGGTGAAAGAATTTTCAAAATCGGTCCAGTAGTTTTTGAGCTTATTCATAACATACAAAAATACAAATCTTCCCTCTTTATAATATTAAGTATAGATATAGATATATAATATGATATCTGATGATTTATTTGCTTGTTAATGACGGAATTAACAGTTGCGTCATTCATCGTAGTGTGGGATCAAGCGTATAATTTTGAGTGATGTGTTGTCTATTAAAATGACATAACACGAGCAATATAGTGATTGGTTGATAATTTAAGCCTCCACCAAGCATAGCTGTGCTAATGGGAACGCGACAGCTGCCTGACTGATCACCTCGTATCGTCCGGACATTTTTGTACAATCGCAGACACAAATGCTTAAAAATTATGTAATTTTAGTTATTTATTGGCCTTTTATTCTGTACTAGCAACGCGCCTCGGCTTCACACGGGTGCCATGTAGATGTACACAATATACACAAAAAATAGCCTATGTTACTTGCTGATAATGTAGGTTTTTGAGTTTATTCATAACATACAAAAATTGAAAAATACATAAATCCAAAAATACAAATCTTCCCTCTTTGTAATATAAGTATAGATCAGATTATTTTTCTTAACACTTTCAAGTACGGCACGTATATATGTATACTTTTAGAGTAAAGTGACTCATGTGTCGCAACGAATAGACACATCGACGTGTAATTACGTTGTGATCTTATCATGATAACTAATATAATAAAATGTGACTAATCGTCAATATACGTTAACGTACACTAATGTTAGTCCTCTGTAACTTGTGAATTATATCTTCCTGCTATGCTCTACGTATATACGTGTTGCGTCTACTTGTATGGGGATAATGTGTGTCCTATCACCAAAAATTATAAGACCGAAGCTGTCCATGAAAGTATTAAGCAGTGTCACCGAATTGTTACTAGTCTTTAGTTTTCGTAAGGTTCTGTGACTAAGGCCTTTCATGGAATTAAATGGTCAATACCTTTTTGATGGCGCTTGTTTCTAATCATTTGCGATCAGGAATAAATGATTATTAATTCATTTAAGTTTCAATTACTTGGTTTGAATCGAGGAAGGGAAGAGGGAGAGGACTTCTTTAAAGTCATGTCGGAGGCCACGGGAAATCAGTGTTGCAACACTGCTGAATGATTTCATTTTTAGTCACATGCTTTTGATATTTAATATTTACTCTTAATTATCTTTTTTATTTTGTTTTTCGAGTGCGTTATTAACTTATATGCCTTGTAGTCACGCTGGCACGTTATTAATCACGTTTGGCTTTTTTAAAACTGTGTGTGTGTGATGCTCAATTTGAACTTCACATCTGTTCAAGTATAAATGTTAGTTCGTTACCCGGATGGAAGTTTGATAATCTCATCCGTTTAATGTTTGAAGTAATCAGGTGCAGAGTAAACTATGGTTCTGACAGAATGATGTTAGAACATAATATTTGGAATATGTGTGTGAGAAGTTTTATCCCAAATTTATATTTAAAATTTTATTCTGTGTCTGGTTTCTTTAAAGACGAATATTCTATTATATATTGTATTTTTTTTTAATTTTTAATTACAAACCTGTTTACAAACATCATATTTCTTAAACTATTACATTAAATAATTTATATCTTAGGCCGTTAATTTATTTGAGAAATGGCAAAACTACTTTTTCATTTGAGTGTACTGCACGTCAATACAGATTGAAAGAGCTTAGAAATTCCCCGTGAAATGCCTATTGGATGTCGTTTTAGCGAACGTGCGAAGAATTTTCGAGATGTGGGGTTTGTTCGAAAGGATTGAGGAATAAATTAAAAATGTCCAATTTTGGTTGAATTGTCAGTTAAAATTAACAGAATCTCATTAAGAATAAATAGAAAGTAGTAAGAGTATCTATATAGTTAGTATGCTATACCAAATTAACATTTTTTATATGAAATCTGAGGAAGATTAAATAAAAAATAACTATCTTTTTTTATCCATTAGAAGCATACAATTCATGTTTTATTGCTTATTTTTATAATGTTCTGACTACTACGACAGTCTTTAACACCGGGCTACATATATAGCCCGCACATACACTCTAGTGTTGTTGGTTTAACCTGGTACAAATTGGATGTCCATTCTTGTATAGGCCAGTCATGGTCTCTATAAACGCTATATCTTTTGGTTTCAAGAACTGAATGGTAGCTAATAATACGCCTTTCTAGATATTTAGTTGTTCGGGGAATGGGAAGTACTCAATTATAGTCCCTGTCGATATCCCTGACATAAATAAAGGATAGAAAAAAAAAGCCTTCGTCTATGATTTTGTTTCCGCTTCCGTTACGCCTCTATTGAGTACATATATCTAAAAAACTTATGTCTTTGATTATTTTACATTATTATATCTAAAGCAGATAACGGGCTCGTTGGCGCGTTCGGTAGAACACCTGCCGTGCGCATCGATGGCTCGTGGGTTCGATTCCCACCGGGAGCATATAATTTTCTGTAAGCATGCTTTCGCCACGTCTGGTAACTTCGGGCATTGATCGGGTGGGAGGAATATCTAAATTCCGACCGGGTAACGAACCACCGTTCATAGATGGAAAAGCCGTGAAGTGCATATTGCGCGTTTCGGTCTATGGATTTCCGAATGCTCAAAGTAAAAAATTAGGTCGACAGCGCATCATTGACTGATGTTCTGTGGCTGAGTGGCTACCATCAAGTGAACCTCATGCTCGTCTGTCGATATCTGACATAAAAACATAGTTTAACGGGCTCGTTGGCGCGTTCGGTAGATCACCTGCCGTGCGCATCGATGGCTCGTGGGTTTATCTCCGGGCCATAACCCACTGTCTTCTTCTGACTGAATATCTATGACTTGAAACTAAGCCTTACCTTTAAAGGGAAAATGATCAGTGAAAATCATAGATGGAAAAATCGTGAAGTACTTATTGCGCGTTTCAGTTTCAGTCTCCGATTTCCGGATTTCCGAAAGCTCGAAGTAAAAAGTAGGTCGACAGCGCATCAATGACTGATGTTCTGTGGCTGAGGTATCACCTACCATCAAGTGAACCTCATGCTCGTCTCTCGATATCTGAGATTTAAAAAAATCCAGATATGTAGTAAAGAAAATTACCATAATGAATAGAATACGTATCTACCTATTTAATCACTCATTCTCAAAGGATAAATGCGATGACTGAGCAACAAAAGCAATACGTTGCAATAAAAGCTAGCAAACTAGATCAAAAGCAAATCGCGGTATCATTTCAATTACCTGACGAGGTGCTTTAAAATCTCGGCTTAAATGGAGATTGATGAACGTAAATTGATTGCGACTGATTGTAACGTGCGATGTATTCACCGGAAGTGAGCGCGCAATGAAATTAAACACTTTTCGCGTAAGGTTGATCACAGACTATCCGTGATTTTCTAGTCTGTGAAAATAAAACCTTTAGAATTATATGCAGGAACGCACATGATGCACAGAAATCCAACGCATAAATTCTTGTTATTCCCAAAACTGGCGCACATTTTATGGAACGTTTGCTTCAACATGTGTTAAATCAGGCCATACAAGTTAGCTGCGGAGCCTGCAAAAGCATTTCCCGGGGCCCCGACCCAGGAGGCGACGAGAGGAACACCATGGAGTTTAGTCGGTAGGCACGGTGTCACGTGAGTCCGGCATCGCTTTGTGACTCCCCTCGGAGGTGGCAGTGATCATTAGATGATTCTCCATGTAAAAAAAAAGGCCATACACGTTAGGGTGTAACCAAGGACTTTATATAAAGTCCTTGGGTGTAACTGACAGGTTTGCCTAAATACATAGTTGAATTACCGGCCTAACATGACAACGACGACAAAATTATGTCAACCATTTTCTCGTGTTTTAATCGATTATCTCTTATGTCTTCCGGGTCTAATATGACACTTACACTAAAAAGTCGACTTCTAATAAATAATCAAAGTTGTCCGAGAGTTTATTGGCAATTCTTCTCTTCCGTTCTACGCCCTTGATTTGAGAACTGACAGTAAATGTAAAATTAGAAGCATTTAATATTTTAATATATAAATTTTTTATTGACGATTATAAGTGTACATCGTGTTACCGAAATGATTTTTGAATTTGAATTTGTCGATGTCGAGACATAATATATCGAGATATATTATATCTTAATTTGTCTTCACTCGTCCGCGAGATATCTCTTGCTGGTCAAGCTAAGCGGGGTGGACAGGTAATCCTGAGCTGAGTAGAAACCATACACTTAACGGTAAACATGTACAAATTCTCAGTTGAAATCATGGTTCCGGTAGCTTGATCTCGACACGACGTTAACCTTTTGACCGCCACGTCAAAACGGCATCTCCGTGCCCTGTACGCCGAGCCTGAAAATCGACATTAATTATGTTGTTTTCTATCATCAAATATTTGAATAACTAAAATGAAATTTTCTTTGCTTTGTACAATAAAGTAATGATTGGAGATTCAGTTTTTAAGATGTATTAATAAAATACGGTAAAGTAATGATTTAATAGGTTTATTTTGTATTTTTCTGTGAGCTGTTTTCTGTCTTGCTGTTGATCATAGCCGACGTCGGCGTCGAGGGCACGTTTGCGTTTGTCGAGCATAGCCGATATTGGCGGTCAAAAGGTTAATAGGTTTATTCTTTGATTTATTAAAGAAAAACATATGTAAATGAAGACATTATGATCTGTTTTGGTATCGACAGACAAGGATGAGGTTGACTTGAAAATATTCTAAACGTTTTTCGGAAACGCTGAGAAGAAAATTATAAGCAAATATGATGATGCTGTAGGGTTTCTCTTATCAATAGTTAGAATCAATACACATAGAGTGGTATCGATGAAATCCAAATAAATGCTCCATTTATTTGGATTTCATTGATACATACTACATGTTATTATTATTAGTATGCTGACACAACTGACACAAGCAAATTTATTAATTCTATTTTAAATGATAAAATACATATAAATTCGTAATTTTGTCACGAAATTACCAATAATATTATTATGTTATAAAATCGCCACGCTAAAGTTTGTGATTTCCAGTATAAATTCCTCTTAGCCATCAAGTGGTCAATCTATTAAGTTTGACCAGTTTAGTATCATCTTGACAGTCGATCAAGTACTATGCAATTGATCGTGACAAATTGCATTGCATTGCATTTCCGGAAAGCCATATCTACCTACATTAATTAATGTTACACATACACATTTCAAAGGACAATTATTTTTAGAAAAGAAAGATAAGAAATTTTATAACAACCTTAAATAAGCTACATAATAACAAATTGATAAGATACCTGTTGTGATTTTGCGTGCTCCGGAGATAGCACGCTTGTGGATGGCCGAGTGTTGTGATTCGTAAATTTAAAAGTAAAAATCGTATATTGTAATCAAATTTAGTGTTAAAAAAAGAAGTAATTTATATTAATTATAATGAGTTTACATATTGTTTTGATGCTTTTAAGTGTATTTAATTCAGATGGTCAATTGTTATTATTTTAGAAGTAATATCATTCATTCAATTCATTCGACAGTTCATTCTTTATTGTATCGTTCATGTCATTCGTTTGTTTCAAGAAGGGATAGTCAAGACACTGTATCGACTCATGTTTAGCTGTAAAGTAAAA
Organism: Anthocharis cardamines; assembly: GCA_905404175.1. Taxonomy (NCBI): domain Eukaryota; kingdom Metazoa; phylum Arthropoda; class Insecta; order Lepidoptera; family Pieridae; genus Anthocharis; species Anthocharis cardamines. Next base: position 12,360,075 of record FR989958.1, on the reverse strand, counting down.
TATTAGAATAAGATCATTCTGGCTGCAGTCGTGCGGCAGTCAAGTTCTATTTATTGTAAGGGAATATTGTGAAGTTGTTGTATTAAAGTCTATACGAAGTGAATATTGATATTTGGAAAGTATACACGTGTTGAATATACGAGAGAAAAGTCTGTATTGAAAATGGAAATATACGCTTTGGACTGTACACCGGTGATTTTCTTTACATACCTTATTACTAAACATTATCTCTAGTCGTCATTTCTGATATGGAAACTAATCAGCATACGTTAGGGACTGGGGGCATGGAAGTGCCTCATTCTCGAAATGAACGGATAGGCTAGTAAATGGAAGTCGACTTCTCGTTCGTAACTAGCGTTTACGTAACTAACACGTAAACTCCATTTTTAACTGACTCTCAAAAGGAGGAGATTCTTTATGTCACCGACAAACGAGACACATTATAGTTGATAATATTTTAGCCACAAAACATCAGTCAATGATACAATCGAAATATGGTATACTTTGAGTTTTCGGAAGTCCAAAGACTGAAAAGCGAGATATGCACCTGTTTGTACCATCTATAAAGCATGTCATGTATAGAGAGGCTGATCGGATCAGGCAAAACTTTATCAGTTTTTCAGAGGATTTGGGTACACACACGGAAAAATCGCTTCAGTTTATTCTGTTTTGATGCAAGTAGTGGTCGCGAATTATGGACAAAACGTAACGTAACTGGACGTTAAAAACTGGTTTGAGGTTAAAAACTAACAGTCAGTCAGTCACTCTACTACTATAGTATTTACATTAGCGATCACAAGTATTTCATGAATAGAAATCTACGGATTGTTACCGACTTTTGAAATCTATATATATATTAAAGAAAGTTGTGTTAGTTACACCATTTATAACTCAAGAACGGCTGTACCGATTTTAACGATATTGGACGCGCCAAGTATGTTATTAAAATCTTCAAACTAAAATAAGTGGACTGTATGCGGGGTGTGTGGAGACAAGGGCGGATAAAGGAAGAAGGACAGGATCGGACTGGGACGGATAGGAAGAAGGGAAACAATACCTGCAACTCTCTTCTCCTGCAGCACTCAGTCCTTGCACTGTCACTTTTGCTTGTTATCACACTCGCGGGGGCGCGCGCCCTTTGTTTGATTATAAACGACTTAATCGTCGAGCTTTAATTAATTTATAGAGAACACGTAGTGTTGCTCGTGCGGAGGTTCGAACAGGAAGCGAAAAACAATATGGCGCCGTAGTCTTCAGTGTTGCTACAGCGGCGGTTGCGGTGTTACAAGGTATAAAAATTATTGAAATGGAAATAGGAATGAATTTATATTATTATAATTAATTTATATATTTGGCGCTACCATTTCCACCCGCCCTTAAAGGGTCACCTTTAAAGAAACTTATCATAAGGTGTGATAAATAAAATACAATAACTCGTAAAGTTATGGTGATGCGGGAATGTAAAAAACGTACCAAAACAAAGCGGAATTATAACTAATTATAAACTAAACTTAAAGCGGTATAAATGTATAATATATAAAAATAACTTATTGTTTAGGCAGAGGACATAAATGAACGACTGGACGCAGATACGTTCCTTTCGTAGTTCTCACGGTTACAACGCGTATGATGCCATCCTTAGACGGATGCACCTTTTCTACAATAGCAAGTGGCCAGGAAAGAGGCGGTGAATTATCATTAATAACAATTACAACTGTACCTTCAGAGATAGGTACAGAAGGCGAGTTCCATTTCTGTCTAACCTGTAAACCGTGCAGATATTCCATCCTCCAGCGGTCCCAAAAAGATTGAACTAACTTGTCCAATAGCGAATGCCTATGAATCAAACTAGTATTACTGTTGATTTCCGGCGCGGGTAAAGATAATAATGGAGCGGTATATAAAAAATGACTTGGTGTGAGAGCTGTAGGCTCTGCGGGGTCTGAACTTAATACTGTCAGCGGGCGTGAATTTATTAAACATTCTATTTGAGTGAGAATAGTAATAAGTTCTTCATATGAAAGTAATTGTTGTCCGATTACTCGAAACAGATGCGTTTTCACGACCTTGACCATGCTTTCCCAAGCACCTCCAAAGTGGGGGGAGCTAGGACAAATAAATTTCCAAGTTATACGACTTTCGGCATACTCCTGCTCAAGCTTTAGACGATATTCATTATTAAGAAATTTATAAAGATCGCGGAGATAAGAATTAGCCCCTTTGAAATTTGTACCATTATCAGAGTACATGAATTGAACGGGCCCTCGTCTAGACAAAAAACGTTTGAGCGCGGCTAAGAAACAAGGAGTACTGAGATCCGTGGCAAGTTCGATATGAATAGCTCGCGTAGTTAAACACGTGAAAATACATAAATAGGCTTTCTCACTGCGAACGCCGCGGCGGCGCACAGGAGTATAGGCCACGGGGCCTGCGTAGTCGCAACCCGTATGCGTAAATGCCTTAACTACTTGACGTGTGCGACTATCAGGTAAATCTGCCATCAGAGGGTAAGTTGGACGTGGTCTTAGTCGAAAACAAGTGTTACACAAGTGGACTCTTTGTCTCACTAGGCGACGTGCTGACAAGATCCAGAATTTTTGGCGGAGAATTGAAAGTAATAATTCTGGTCCGGCGTGTAAGTTCTTTAAATGATAATAATCAATGATCGTATTTACTATATGATCATTGCGCGGTAATATAACTGGATGTACATTTGCATAGTCCAGTGCGGAGTTAACCAGTCGACCACCTACTCGAATCAGGCCGTGCTTGTCAATGAATGGCCTCAAGCGGTTGAAGACCGGGGAACAAGACTTATTATTTAATAAATTATTATATTCCTCTGCAAAATATTTACTTTGCAGAGCGCGAAGAACTTTAACTTCTGAGAAGTTTAAATCATCAGCAGTCACTGCGATAGTGCTGCGGCGGGGAAGTAACTTAATAAATCTACATACATAAACAATAATACGAAGTAACTTACTCCAAGAGGAGAACCTTTGTGAAAGATCATATAAAGCGCAATGCTTTGAAGACTTGCACACAGTGTGCGTTAAAACCTTTTGTTCAGGTATGTCTGTAATAGACTGATCGTTCAGAGCACGAAGCGGCCACTGAAACGGATCTTGTGAAGCCCACGGAGGCCCGTGGAGCCACAGAGGGTGTGAAATTAATTTATGTGGCATGATACCACGCGATAATATATCTGCGGGGTTTTCAATACCCGCAACATGATAAAAGTTATCAGCTGAAATATTTTCAGTAATCTGAACAACGCGGTTTGCGACAAAGGTTTGCCACCTGTGAGGCGAACTCATAATCCAATAAAGAGCGACTTTAGAATCGATAAAGGCGTATACTTTGATTGAGAGATGATGACTATAATTATCATGAACTTTGCGAAGCAATTTCGAAAGCAATAGTGCTCCACAGAGCTCCAGACGAGCGATTGACATCGGCTTGGTCGGCGCGACTTTAGATTTAGCACAAACCAACTCAACGGTATTACCAGTGCGGGTGCTTACGTGCAGGTAAATTACTGCGCCGTACGCCTGCTCACTGGCATCAGAGAAACCGAGAAGGGTAACAGTACAGCTATCAGTCACACCCACATGACGTGGGATACGTAAATTATTGAGAGCTGGTAACTCGTTGCAGAACTGCTTCCACACTTTTATAATATGTGGCGGCGGTGTATCATCCCAATCTAAGTTAAGATTCCAAAGTTGTTTTATTAACAACTTGGCAAACAGGACTGTGGGAGCAACAAATCCCATGATGTCCCACAGGCGAGCGACAGTTGACAATATAACGCGCTTAGTGCACGTTACATCGGCGGGAGCGGTAATTTTAAAATAAAATATATCTCTATCTGTAGACCAATGCAAACCCAGTATTTTATGTTGCACGGATTTATCAAATTCTACCTCATTAGATACTTTATACGAAGCTGGAATATCATTTAAAGCGGATTTGTGATTACTGTGCCATTTGACGAGTTCCCACTGTGCACATTTAAACAGATCAATCAGCTGTTGTGACGCGGTGATAGCTTCTGATTCACTGGGAATAGAGAAAGCAATGTCATCCATAAACAACGAAGTAGATGCAATACTACTCGCGAGCGGGTAATTAGCACCATGGTCTGCAATCAGCTGTTTCACTGTGCGAAGCGCATGATATGGACTAGACGACAGTCCGAAACACACGCGATTAAAGTTGTACATCGTGAGAGGATCTTCTGGATGGAAACGATATAAAAAACACTGAAAACGACGGTCTGCTTCTCGCATAATAATTTGTAAAAATTGTTGACGACAATCGGCAGTCATAGCAACAGCGTATAAGCGGAAGTTCAAAATGATTTGAAATAAATCACCTTGCAGATTCGGACCTGAATGCAGAATATCGTTCAATGATCGACCAGAAGAAGTTTTACAACTGGCATCCAGCACAATACGGAGACGAGTAGAAGCTTTGTCTTCGCGTATAACCCCATGGTGCGGTATGACGTATAAAGGTGTAGGATCAGTAGGGTCGTATCGCGGTGCGAGAGAGATATAATTTTTAGAAAGATATTCTTTAATGACGTCATCATATGCCGACCTCAACTTAGGTGAAGCTACAAGCTTTCTTTCAAGGCACATAAATCGTCTGCGAGCGGTTTCATAAGAATTTCCAAGTGTATAAATATCATCGCTGAATGGCAGGCCGACAACGTATCTACCAGTTACAGGATCGCGGGTTGTGGTATTCTTATAAAATTCTTCACACTCAACATCAGTGGGATGCTGAATGGGCGGTGCGTAGGAAAGCTCTTCGAGCTCCCAAAATCTCTTGACTAAGCTGTCAAGGGCGGTAGGCTCTTGTGCTAGGCAGCACATCAAGACCTGGTGCGAATTACGTATAGGTATCGTAGGTACGGAACCCATAATAACATACCCTAATACGGTATTCAAAGCGGTAGGCGCAAACGAGTCGCGAGATGCGCGGACTACGTCGGGAAGAAGTAAGTGAGGGAAGAGAGATGCACCTATAAGAATATCAATGTGACCAGGTACACCGAAGTTCTCATCCGCAAGCGGTAAGCCAGATAAATGTGATAAGACTGAAGAGTCAACCACAGCGGTAGGCAGTAAGTCGGTGATTTGATCAACGACCAGCGGTGAAATATTAAAATGAATATTTTTATTAAAGCGGGAATAAAATTTTAAATTAATCTGACTACTATTTATACTTTTTTCTAAGCCACCGAATCCCTTTACAATAGTACATTCGGTATTTTGTAGTTTTATATTTAATAAATCACAACATCTTTTAGTAATAAAGTGTGTTTGTGAAGCGGAATCCAATAATACGCGTAAAATATGTTCAGTTCCATGCGCATCGTACACAACAACCTGCGCGGTCGATAACAAAACAGTATTATTAGTGGCTGTTGTACACAAAGCGATGTCGGAACGCGAGACACCTGTGTGAGGTTGTGGAGGTGTGGGGGACGCGGGGAGCGCACGCGTAGGTTCAGTGGCGGACGGCCGCGGCGCAGGCGCAGCCGGCCGGTCAGCGAGTTCAGTGCGCTGGAAGTGCAACAATGTGTGGTGTCGTGCATGACAAATGCGACAGTTTGAAGTTGACGAACAACGAGACACTTTATGTTTTAAACTAAGACAATTTAAACACCCACCTATATCTTTAATGTAATTAAATCGCTCCTGAGGTGTCGATAATTTATTAAATTTAGGACATTTAAATAAATGTTGATGAATTATATTAGTGCAAAGACACTTGCGGTTTGAATCAACCAAAGTACTCACATAAGTATTGTACTTAGGCGGCGGTTTATTATTATTTGTAGTACGTCGACTATAATGTGAACTATTATTATTATTATGAACTTGTGTACGTTCGAAAACTTTAGCGCGTATTTTTATAAAATCGACAAGATTATCAAAAGTAGGTATTTGATTAGATTTACAACTTAATTCGAAAGTACGAACAGTATCCGAATCCATTTTCTTTAATGCGATATGAAGTATAATTAAGTCAGTAAGATTGTCTAACTTTAAATTTTTCAACGCGCTCACTGCAGTTGTGAAACTATCGAGAAATGATTCAAAGCTAGATGCGGACGCAGATTGTATAGGTTTGGACTCGAACATCTGATCTAAGTATGAGGTAGCGAGCATACGCTTATCCTCATATTTATCTATAAGGGCTTTTAAAATTAAATTATAATTTTCTGAACAAGGCGATATGCCTGCACATACAGACAGGGCTTTGCCTGTTAATTTACCTAACAGATAATATAATTTTTCTGAGTCCGTGAGGGATGGATTATCGTGCACTGTTGATTTAAAACTGGCATAAAATAAAGGCCAAGAACGAATATCACCTGAAAAAGACATCAATTCTATAGGCGGCAACGTAGGTCTGGCTTTAATATTAACGGTATCTTGTGTAGAATGTGAATTATTTTTATTTTTATTACATTCACACTGAATTCTTTTAATTCTCCCATATAAAGACTCGAAAGATATAAGACTTTTGTAATCTGGTGTAGCGGCAGGATTCAATTTTAATAAATGTGAATTATATTCGTCTAAAACCAGTCTGAACTCAGCGCGCAGTGACTCAATGTTATTACTCTCATCTAAAAATCGTTCTAGCATCGAGTCGTTCGACTTTATATGTGCAGAAACATCGTAAATATTTTGTATTATCTCAAAATAAGCTTCGCGCTTTGCGGTTAAAATTATTAATTGATGATCATGACATGTGTCCTCTGATGTGCTATCTGTATTTCGTGTTTTAGACATTATGTATAGTTATAAATGAAATATCAAAATAAAAGATTAATAAATTATTATAAAAGTAAATTAAAGTACGCTAAAACAAAAATATAATATTACAGTTGTATTACTATAAGAGTTCAATGCACTGTGGTCGCACTAAGCAGCTGTGCTGCGGAGTGTATGACGTAGCAACTAGAATGTTCGACGAAACAAAATTAACAAGTAACGGCGATCTACCCTACAATATAAAAAATGTAAATCTATATAATTTTCGTTGAAATATGATGATTTTAAATGCGGAATATATTTAAATACTTAGATATATATTATATCTAGGCGGTAAAACACGTAACTAATGTTACGGGCGGTTTTTACAGTATTTTTTGAAGAGAAATATAGGATGATGCAATGTCAACCCTGCGGTAAAATATATTAAAAAATACTGTAAAATATATGATTAATTATATATATATCGCTTATTAGGGCCTAACAATAAGGTAACTAATAAGGGCGGTTGGATGATTCCCGTTCGAACGGTTTTATAATGGTTAAAAGGTAACAAAATATGCGGCTCGAAGAGACCACTAACAATGGACGCGCCAAGTATGTTATTAAAATCTTCAAACTAAAATAAGTGGACTGTATGCGGGGTGTGTGGAGACAAGGGCGGATAAAGGAAGAAGGACAGGATCGGACTGGGACGGATAGGAAGAAGGGAAACAATACCTGCAACTCTCTTCTCCTGCAGCACTCAGTCCTTGCACTGTCACTTTTGCTTGTTATCACACTCGCGGGGGCGCGCGCCCTTTGTTTGATTATAAACGACTTAATCGTCGAGCTTTAATTAATTTATAGAGAACACGTAGTGTTGCTCGTGCGGAGGTTCGAACAGGAAGCGAAAAACAATATGGCGCCGTAGTCTTCAGTGTTGCTACAGCGGCGGTTGCGGTGTTACAAGGTATAAAAATTATTGGAATGGAAATAGGAATGAATTTATATTATTATAATTAATTTATATATTTGGCGCTACCAGATATCTTATTTCTTTATATTTTTTTACACCATCAAAAAGTAAAGATTTCAACGAACAGAAACCACACCAACTTTTTGAAAAAAGCTGATATTTTGACGGCAGAATTTTCGATTGAAAATTAGGGTGCTTTTTTGATATTAAGTTAAAATAAGGCGAAAAAATAAATATTTTAAATCAAATAAATTACAGTGTATTTGGGACATAATAAGGTAAGTTTTCACCAAATTTCGTAGAAAAAAAATAATTTTTGAAAAAGATATAAATAAAAAACCAAAAACTTGGTTTTTTGAATTTTTCACCTAAATTTTGAGGTTATGTGAAAAAAGTGTAAATACAAAAGTTGTAGATCTTTTTATTATCTACAACTTTGCCATTTGACTTTTTTCCATAGGACTTGTAGTTTTGCCGGAAAACGAGATAAACCGTTTTTTACCCTTAAACCCCCCCCCACTTCCACTTCCCGAACTCGGATCGACCGTAATTTATTTTTCCTTTCATTTTGATCATATTCCCCTCCTTTTCTAATGGGTTTCATCCTACTGTAATTTTTTTTCACTTTTTACCATTTTTAAAGGCTTCGGCACTGGTCTAATATGCATAAAATTAATTATAAAATAAATTAGATTCGGAACTCCGCCATCGTGACAGCTCACGTCATGCATTCTTACCTTTTTTGGAATAACAGATGTCCACTGCAAATCAGTGACATATTAAACAATTATAGTAGGTAAATGGGCATATTCAAATTTAAGAATAATTATATAATTATATATTTTCGAAGCCAAAATTGTGGCAGAACAACGTCTGCGGGGTCCACTAGTATTGTAATAAATAATAGCATAGTATTTACATGCCTTTATTTTTGACTTGTTAGTGTGGACATTTTACTGTACTGGTTTATTTAAAGTGCAAAACAAATATGTTATATACCAAATCTACATAAATATATCAAAATCAGTATATGTTTGTCTTCGATGTAGGTACTTACTCCTAAAATATTCACCCGAATATGAAGGCACTTTTGTAAGTTATTTTTTACCCTACGAGGTATTTTATCGCATTCCGATAACAGCTAGTTTTACAAAAAAACCTTAATCCTTCCTTCTGATGATATATCTGACGATTAATAATTCCACCCAAAATAAAAATATTACCAATTTGGTTTAAAATTAAAAACTTTACTTTGATTTAAATAAAAATCAAGCCTCTTTTAACTGATCAGTTATATCACAAACACTTGTTCTTTTGTCGATACTAGACACTTTATGAAATGTCAGGATTGATTTCATTCAGCAACATGCAGATGATGCACTAATACATTAGCAATATTGGAATCACGCAATCCACATTACCGAGATTACGACTCAGTGAAAAACCCGCAGCGTATGAAATGAATATGAAAAAGCATATTTTGATAGAAATAACACGAGTGCCGAAAAGTGAATGCCCGGGGAAATACTTTGATCCTGCTAACTTTTTGCAATTACATAGCATTTGAATAACGTCATATCGTTGGTTCATAGGTAAAACGTAATTTTTTTTAATAAATATAAATGTTGCTTCTATTGCTTATTTTAAGCGAACATTTACGATAATAACAGATTAATAAGTGCGTATTGCGTATTGCGTTTCATAGTTTAGTTATGGGCCAAAATACCAAATAAGTTCTAACCGTAGGTTTACTGTTAAAATCAGTAATAGTAGCAAAATTTATTTTTATTCAAAATGTCACTTAGTGAGTTTTACTTTTGAACCAACGATATATTAGTTAGCCTTTAGTTATGTTAGAAACTTAAAACGCTTCAAAGATTGTATTATACAATATCTATGCGAGACTGGAATGATCTGACAGCTCGACGATGGCAGTTGAATGAATATGAATGAATGAATGAATGAATACTTTACTGCATACTATGTATAGCTGAATTCATAATTATTATTTTGTGAAGGAGGTAGAAATAAAGTTTTTCATTTGAAAAAAGCAAACGGGTATAAATATACTATCTTACGAAGTCTATGAGACTATGAATGTTGTCAAGCGTGCACATATACATATTTTTGAGTGTGCATAATCTCGGGAGCGCACGATAAACATAACGCACACTAAAACAATAATATCTATATATATAAAAGAAAGTTGTGTTAGTTACACCATTCATACGGCAAGTTATGCAAAATGTCATAAATAGGGCTCAAATGTGCATCAACTCTGGAGGTCACCATTTAAAAGACATCATCTTTAAATCCTAATGGTACGAAATTTAATAATATACATTTAAAAAAACCTAAATCTAGTTTTCTAATTTAGATTTTTTTTATAGCTGAACCAAATAGGGTCTTTACTTTTGCGCCACCCAGTATATATATACATATATATTTTGTCTATGTCCCGAATAACAATAAAATATCGGAAAATTTGAAAACCGTTATTGTGTTGATTGGTAAAGTACGGTATGAACACATCTGCTACTGAGTAGACTACTGTTTTGAAAAACCAGAGCTCCACAGCTCATTTAGCAGTTAGATTTATTAGGATTCATATATTCATATATTTGTTTTGTTCATTTCTTTCAATATTTATTAGTGTTCGGAATAAAACATTATTAATAAAATTAAATGTTGAGGGTAGTATAATATAACCGCGATATACTCTTGACAGTCGAGCCGAGTTTGACATCGTTGTCATTTTCCTAACCTCGTTTGATTTAGGCGTGCTCGTGTGTTCTAAATTGTGAAAAGTGCTTCTTATGGAAGTTTCGGTCGCTTAATAATAATTAGTATTCACGCCGCGATATAAATGTTTAATATTGTTATTTAATAATCGTGTGATAGTGCGTGTAATGGACTTATATTCGTATATGGAGAAGAATGTTCTGGTTGCTGCTGTGGTGACGTACTTATTTCTAGTTTCCCTTCTTATATTTATTTTTAAGTTGTAATAATTAAAATTATGCTCTTAAGGGCGCCCTCCTTTTATTATAATAATACTGACATCTGAGGTATGTACTTAGGTATTTTGTACCTAATTATTGTTATAGAAAGTGTGTATGGACGCCCACCGATTCGTCCTTTGTCATACAATTAGTATGTATTTATTAATCCCATATTCTTATCTATGTGTATTGATCCTATATAAATAAACTTTGATTTCAAATGCTAAACATATCAAAATAATAAATATTATCTTGATCATTGACATCTACGTACATATTTGTAACATGTAATTCTATATAACTACTAGTGGACCCCGCAGACGTTGTTCTGCTACAATTTTGGCTTCGAAATTATATAATAATTAAAAATTAATTAAAAAAACATTGTCCAGCGGACAAAATTGTGAATCTAAACCATTCCCAGATCCCCTTGAACACACACAAAAAATTTCATCAAAATCGGTCCAGTCGTTTGAGAGAAGTTCAGTGACATACACACTCACAGAAGAATTATATATATAAAGATATATTATTTTTCGCACAGTATAATATATAAGCATTTATTTCTTTGACCATTCAATGAGTGGCATGCATATCTAAATCTCGTCCGAGTAAGAAATCAATGTCATAAACGGAAAAACCGTGAAGAGCAAATACCGTAGACTCGTATATTATTTATCTTTCATATTATGTATCTGATTACTGAAGTAAAAGGTTACCAGTTCAACCTTAGACTTGTCTATTCGTATCTGAGACCTATGAATTGTAGACCATGTTTAGTAAGAATTATTGACTTAGTTTAGACTATTGACTTTACATTGTATTTTTTCTGGCAATGTAATTTGTATGGATGCTGAAAAACTGACCGTTTCAAGGGAAATATCAACTTACCGCGCCATAATATATGTAGTATAGGTAAGCAAAAGACCCTGCGGGTGATAAGTGACAACCGTCTTAAAAAACCACCGGCAATCTCGCGTGTGTGTTGCCGGCCTTTTAGGTGGTAATACGCTAATTTCTTCAAATTCGCTAGGATGTATCGATTCGTAACGTACGTAAAATATATTTTTTTTCGTAAAACGTACGTGCTTTGGCGTCGATACGCGATATGGGTGGAATTTTGAATAATGCGTGCAATAGAACACTCCCCAAATAAAAGTTACAATTACCAAAAATTATTAAGAAAATTATTATGCCATAGTTACTTTTCGTCCATTATTATAAACCGAAATTCCGCATTCTCTACTGGCTCTGTAATTCTCTACTCAAAGTACATTATTGTATAAAAGCCATCACTAACCGCATAGCAATTTCCCGTACAATATTTTCGCCCACTGCACTTCAAAATGGGAAATTTAGCTACATCCCCGTCTTTACTGTATGAGATTAAGCTATTCAGTGGTCGCTCTGTAGAGTAAAGGCGAACTGAAGCTTATTAATGTAAATTCTAACGAGATTATGCATTGCTGTTAGGATTCCTTAAGGACTTTACAAGAGAACTTTAAAGTTTTTTTTATTAATGATCCTGTTTTCCCTACAGCTACACTTCGAACATTCAACGGGTTGGAACGTAGATTAAAAACCGTGAAGTGCATATTGCTCGTTTCGGTATCAATCTATGGGTTTTTCGAAGGCGAAAAATAGATCAACTGCGCATCATTGATTGATATCCTGTTGCTGAGGTTTTATCTACTACCAAAGCTGACAAAATCATTACTTTCTGGATTACTTCTTAGATTCCATAGCAATCATGCTTCGATTCTATTATAACTAATAAGATATAATAACTTTATGATTCATAACCTGTCCTTAGCATAAATGTACTATTGCGTTATCACTAAGCAAAATTCACTTATTTAAAAAAAAATACTTCTAGAATAAAAAAATGAATCTGTAACGGCGATTACACTTCCTAAACTCTGCTAACACGTAAACGCTATTTCTGATACAAAATCCTTCAATAATTGGCAGCGAGCTGGTTTTAATAGAATAACCGAAATAAAAACTCGCCCACCTAACCAGATAATCGGTTTTTAGTTGCAAATACACTTTTCGAAATCAGAACAACCTTCAATGCATAGCAATGAGGCTTTTCGCCTGAATCTCTTCTCGCTAAATAGATTTCACTTGGTATAAAAGTTTAAAAGACAATTTTTATCCCAAAGCCACCCAAATTACTAAAGTTATGAGCCGTATTAGTTACAGTTCGGAAATAGGATTTTTCTTTCTTTCTAAGTGTATTTTTATTTTTAAAACAATCTGATACTCCCAGCTGGAGTACTTGTAAAACTATAGATTGGTTTATGGATTTCCGAATTCTCGGCTAATAATCTAATCTAAATAAAGTTTATATACACATTTCTTTTATTATTTATACTGGGGCTGTCTTAAAAAAAACTCAACAAATTAAAAAGCGATTATTGTATTTTTTATTATTATTCTAGTGTCCCAAATGCTTTGCAGTGTTTGACGGGCTCGTTGGCGCGTTCGGTAGAACACCTGCCATGCACATCGATGGGTCGTGGGTTCTAATCCCACCGGGAAGACATGATTATATTTTTTTGTAAGCATGTCTTCCCCACGTCTGGTAACCTCGGGCATATCGGGTGGGAGCAATATCGAAATTCCGGCCGGGTAACGAACCACCGTTCATAGATGGAAAAATGCATATTGCGCGTTTCGGTTACAGTTTATGAATTTCCGAATGCTTGAAGTAAAAAGTAGGTTGACCGCGCATCATTGATTGATGTTCTGTGGCTAAGGTATCACCTACCATCAAGTGAACCTCATGTTCGTCTGTCGATATCTCACATAAAAAAAGTGTGCTGACAGCACGTGAAAGGACAGGTTACTTTTATTAAGCACACTAAATCACAGCATAATAATATGTAAACTACATTCTAATCCATAGAGATTTTTTTTTCATTCATTCTCTTTAAAAAAGACATTTCAAAGAAAAAGCTGAAGCCAAATAGACGGTTTATTCAAATCTATCCTAAATAAACTTGACTCAAGTACTCACCTAATTTATTGAGGTTCTTGTTAACGCCTGAGAAAAACTAATCTCCAATTTAGGCTACACTTCAGCCTCAGAAAAACTGTTTTAAGATTAAACTGACAACGGGGGCTTGACAAATGAGGATGAATCTTCGGATAGGCTGAACGCCATGAATCTATGATATCAAGCAATGGATATGCTGGTCTATCCATAGTTAATAAATCTATATATATAAAATAAAAATATATAAAACGAAGTCGTGTTAGTTACACTATGTATAACTCAAGTACGGCTACACAGAATTTAATGATATATTATTTATTGGATTCGTCTCTTTCCCGAATAATAGTATAACTAGGAAAATATACGCACGTAATCTATGATATACATATAATAGAAGTGGAAAAATAGCATATAAAAATCTAGAAATAATGTTTTATTTTTGAATTCAACATTCTGGCAGAACAACGTCTGTCAGGTCCTCTAGTTATAGATATTTAAGTAATTCAATCAAATATCAGTCAGGCTTACGTATGATACCGTACTAGATGCCCTATAATATTTTTCCTATATATTTTTTTATAGAACAAACGCGCAGGTTGTTGACGTGCTGGTAAGTAATCACTGCCGTCCATAGATATCCGTAACTCCAGAAACCCTGCAGATGTGTTAGCGACTTGTAAGAAAAGTGTAGGCTTGATTCTTGAAGGTTCCCAAGTCGTGTTGCTTCGGAATTCCGGCGGCGACAGCTGTTTCCACAGAGTGGTCGTGCGAGGAAGTGTCAAAGGTAATTTAAAAAATGAATGCATTCATTTATTGCTTAAGAAATGGCTCTGACTATTTTTTATAAGAGTAAGTTTGATTATTTTTTGTGTCTTTTGTTTCCTTTTGATTTTTTAAATTTTATTGATAAGTCGCTCTTATTATACAACGTGTTTTGTACCTAATCACATTTCTTCAAACACATAATAGTCTGGTTGGAAACACACAAGACCCCATAAAAATAGAGTCAATATCTAAATAACTAAGATACCCGACTTTTTCATACAAAATAATTAAAGTGAAAATAGTCACAAAATTTTACACCTTGGCGAAATCATTCAATCTAAGAAGCGATAAGCGTCCCGAGTCAACGACCTTCCGGAGCACAGTAATGTTACAACAGTTGGGAATGCGCCGCAATGGCGATTGAAAGTCGGTTTTGTAAGCAGAAAGCGTGTGTTCTGTAAATATTGAAATCAACTAATCAAATATATAATTTTAAAAAGTGAAAAATAATTCCTGTGGCCAAACGGCTCATTGTAATTACATGAAATTTTGCAAATTATCTAAGGTCGATGTTCTCTACACGTAGAAAAATTTAATGTGATTACCTACGAAACACCCAGTATAATATACCTGGAAAATATATATACGTAAAATATAGCAAGTAAAGGGAAAAAATTAAAAATATAAACCATCCTGAATCCTCAGCACCCACATATAAAAAACAATAGGTTTCTCTATAAATGTCCTTAATATTATTGATGTCATACGATAAATTCGCAATCAACTATTCATCACATTTACGAGTATACAGGTTGAATTTTTCTAGTGGGCGTCCGGTCCATGGCCATATCTGATAGGTACGATGAAGCACAGCGAAAAGTACTCAAAGGAGTCTCGATGCCGATTTTTATAAAAACTAAAACTACATCATTGGATTTTTGAAAAATCAATATTTAAAGCCAGGAATCGAATCCGTTGATTTTGAAAAAAAAACGCATTCTCTATTATTACACCATTCGATAGTGTCGCTAAAGGAATGAATTTTGGAAAGTATTTTTAATGCTTTTTCATCGCATTTATTAAACTGCCACCTACGAAAATGTTTTGTTCGAGTAGGTATAGCCTAATTAAATAATGATTCGGTCTCATCCATCTCGCCATTCATTATTTATAATTAGACCCTTGACGCCTTCGTTTCGCGGCGGAAAAGACATTAATCATCACAATTAGTATCAAGAACTAAAAACACTGTCTTAACAATAGCTGCTGCTTGACATTGCTGCGATGTTTTGTATATTGAATTATAGGTGTATTAGAAAAATCAGACAACTTCTAAATCTACAATATTCTTTACAAACGAAAATATTTAAGAAACGCTGTATCGGACATATGAATGTGAAATCTTATATATAAAATTTCCATGTCACAATGTTAGTTACCGTACTCCTCCGAAACGACTTTACCGATTTTTACCTTTTATATGCGTATTCAGTAGGTCTGAGAATCGGCTACTATCTATTTTTCATACCCCTAAGTGATAAGGGTTGTTCACCCTTAATTTTATTTTTTTATTTTTGGACGAAATTTTTGTTTTTAAAAAATACATATAATATACAATACAATGGTTTTTTGTCAACAAATCTAGACCCGTGCGAAGCCGGGGCGGGTCGCTAGTATACATATATAATATATATATATATAAGACCATTATATGTGTATTTCTTTTTTTGTCCTTTATTCTTTTTTCATTTACTGTTATTTGCATTATATTGCTTTCTAATAGAAATTCACGTATTATTTTATTGTTTCATTATGTTATTTTAGTATTTTTAGCACTATTTTACTTAGGTATGTTTATATGAAAAGTTATTAACTTAATTTGTTTTCTATCACAACTCCATTGCTATAAGTGAAAAATATCAATAGCTTAAATATGCTTACATTCTCTATTGTGTTACATTTTTATTTATAGGTAAGTAAACTGTTTGTGTTCCTAGTAAAATAAAACAAAATTATATTTATTTTTATTTATTATATGTATTGTTATGCTCTTTGAATTAATCGTTAGCGCGTTGGGTTGTAGAAGTACCTTAATTGCCTATGTGTCGCAGATTCCCTGACGGGTTTGAGTATATGGTGGGATTGTGCCTAGTCACTTTAGGCATTAAAAGGGTGAGAGGAATATTTATTTTCAATCGGAAACTACCGTTCATAGATGGAAAGACCTAGAAGTGCATGTTGCATGTTTCGGTATATCTGGATTTCCGAATGCCAAAGTTAAAGGTCTTTAAGGTCAGCAGCGCATTATTGATTGAAGTTCTTAGGTTTAGGTATCACTTACAATCAAAAAAGTCTCACGCTAGTCTGTCAATTTTTTTGTATCTACTAATGGTAGTCTGAATTTTGATTCTTCAAGTATTTATTGCTCGTAGTGGCCAGAAATCTATACGAGTACATGTTATCGCGGCAAGATGAATTATTATTACAACTATTTTTAAAATTAAAAACAAAAAGCCAGGTGCAGAAAACGTGCCAGCTTTTACCGACACAAACATTAATAACCACAACACGGAATGCATGAAAACGCATTAGCTTAAGATTGATTACAGCTAGAATGCTAAGACATTATGTGGACGATTGTACGCGGTAATGTATGTGTTCAATTAAGGTGTTTGACACACACGACGTTCTTCAATCCACAGTTGACTAATATGGGTATATAAAGACCTATCACACACATTATCTTTATTAATATACCTAATATTTATGTACGTGTAAAAATTACTGAACTCCTTATCCATGTGATCGATTTTGATGTAATTTTTTTTGTGTATTTGATCCCTGGATGGTTTAGATTCACAACTGGACCTGTAGGTAACGCTTCAATAAGGTTTACAGGAATATTATTTTTATTTCTTGATGCTAACGTTCGAGCAGGACAACGTCTGATGGTTCTTCTTGTTTATAATATTACATAATTATGTATCTTTTTTCATATCAAATATATGTACATACCTGATATTCGCTTTTTAATACTTAAACCATTGGATCAATGATGCCCTGTCAACTTATGTTGACTTAGAGCATTCGATTATAATAAACTACACTACAAGAATAAAATAAAAATAGTTTTTAAAAATCTAATAATATAAGTATTAAATTAAAGAGGGAAAAATACTTGATTATTTTATTGCAGCTCTTATATATTTCTGTAAATGTTAATAATTTTAGACCAATTTCATAGCTTCCATATGGTGACAAGACATCGCGAGGTTTAGCTAACTAGACATAATGAACACCCTTTTCATATTATCAAGACAGCATAAAACTTGATAACAACGCCCATGCGCTAGATAAAACTCACACTAACAACGAAACATACTAAAGTCCAATAAACTATCACAATTTAAAGTTAAAAGATCGCAAAAACTCCAATCTCCAATGAAGGGTATCTACCACAAACTCTGACAATATACTGTAAGTTTCGGACCATCTAACGGCTAGAATATAAAATGTGCTTTCCGACAGTAACACTTATCAAGTTCGGGCGTACAACCCGACACGCTGGTAAGGGGTCTTAACGATGGACGATTTATTACGTTTACACACGTCTAACATACAAGTAATACGTAATGCTACACTTAATAATTGTACTTCGACGTCATTTAAAATTATTGTAAAGTAATTAATACAAATTAATTTAGTTGTAATTAATGCTTCATTGTATGTTCAACAATAGCTTAATAGAGCTCTTAAATTTATTTAAAGTGCCATAAGTTATATTTTTGTAAACTCAACAAAACATGGTTTTAGGATATTTATCCTATGGAATTCCACATATCTCTTACTATCTTTGCTTGAAAACTCATTTTGACCCATCGGTCCTTATTGTTACATAATCGGAACAATAAACAAAAATCACTTTTATATTTACTATAATTGAAAATATGAATTAATTATCACTTTAATAATACAATTTTATACAAAAAAAACTTTGACTTCATTTCACACACACTACCTACATTTAATAATATATAACAATTCAATATATTATTCAGTTAAATGCAAAACCCAGTCATCTTTTATTTAATTAATAAATATAAACTTCATTTAAATAAAATACTGTGTACCGGATTAAAACGCGATTTATTTTTTATATTGTTTAAATTATTTATCCCGACGTTTCGGATGCTTTACAGCAACCGTGTTCGCGGGGAGACAGAAAGATGACAGTTGTCTGATATTTGAAATGTCACAAAGTTGCCATATTTAATTCAATTAAATTAAAAAAAATATAATCTATTAATTTAGGTAACACAATGTACATCTATGAACGTCAATAAAAAATAATACATATTAAATGCCTCTAATTTTACATTTACTACCAGTTCACAAATCAAGGATAAATCGCGTTTTAATCCGGTATACAGTATTTTATTTAAATGTGTGATACTCGCGTTGATAAAAGACAATATTAATATAAACTTCAGTTAAGTAAAGCGCGAATTATGATAAACAAACAATTACGTTCAAGGAATTACAGCTGTTAAAAATGATCATATAACAAAGTAATTAGATACATACCTATTTGTAAGACTAAAACAACAACTAACAGTATTAAAGGTTCTATTCATATTTAGATCCCAACGTAGTTTTATAATTATAATTGAATTTATAGTCTTTTTACAGTTTTTATAAGATTAAAGTTCTTTAGAACTTTTTTTTCTTTAGTTTATAAATATCGAGTTTATTAAGTTCACTTATATTGAGCATACATACTATTTTGAACTAAAGATTTGATATAAAAATGCAGGTAGGTTGTGTTATTTGCTAATGAGTATGTACAATGTGTATATTTATAGTCATTATATAATATACATATATTATAGATTTATATAATATATACAATTTACAGAATTATAAAGTTTTTTGTAAAATCGTAACGACTGAATAGCTCGCTTACAGAAAACCTAAAACTAACTTGTATTAGCAAAGTTTTCAACCTACTTTTGTTGGAATAAATTTTTCATAAAACTGACAGTTGAATTAAGCGCTTCTGTAGGCGAGCGTGAAGCGTCTTCAATGGAACTTTAAATTTATAGTTTGCTTTTGTTTGAATCTTTTGTAATTCTACGGATTATATTTTCTGGTTTCATGAGAACGCGTGCGGCGTAACTCTCCCCAATGTTTACTAATTAGTTTAATTAGAGAGCAAATGACATAAACGCAAAGGTCAGAGTTCACAAATTGGTATCCCAGAGATTTGAAAAGAAGTAGAGGTAGGTAGATGGGATGATGAAATAAAAAAGACAGCTGACCCTACTGGAGAAGAGTAACAAGAGATAGAGTTCAGTGGAGAGAGTTAGAGGTGGTCTTTGCCAAGAGTCAAACTGAGTTGTGGGACGTTTTATAAGTGTTTGTGTGTACAATGTACATAGTTAACTGTAGATTTTAGTTAAGTTAACATTTATAGGATTTTTTAAATAACTAAGTATTAAAGGCTATTTTATTATTATTTTATAAACTTAAGTATTATTTAACAAATTGGTATATGAAAGAAAACGTCAACGAAACGAAGTGTTTGCCACTTGTCTAAGCCCTCAGTACCGAATACTTTAAAATGCTCATCATCTTCAATGCTTTCGTTCTTATCTTGTTTTTGTTGAAGTATATTGTCCTCTTGCGGGGCATTGAACCTTTTCAGTGTTAGAAATCGATGGTAAAATACTGTTGTATTAATCAATTAAAGCGTACAAAGTTACTTTACTATATGATTCTAATATTCCTATATTAAAAATGTGCCGGATATCTATATCGGTATCCATATTCGAGTGAGAAGAAGGATCCGTATTCCTTACTTTTTTGGCGGATCTTTTACCTTATTAATTTTCAATACATATTATATGAAATTATAAATATAGGTGATTAGTTAGCAATAAAAAACTATTAAATTCAATTAAGATTTTTTTTTATTTCTTAAAATCAAATATTTACCTTATATTTCAAACTAAATAAATAAATATATTTAAGTTCACGCGACCTCAACACCGAATGTGTAAGAAAGTTAAGATCCGTATCGACGGATCTTCACACCAAATATCCGTATTCGGATATACATTTTTAACCGGCACATCACTAGTTCCTATAAAAACATATTGATTATGATATTATAGTCTGATCTGAATGATGACTGATGAGTCTACTGAGATGAATTCCTTCTAATTTTGCGCAGAAGTGTACGTTTTCAATATACATTGTTTTATAATGTATCCATATTTACACACATTACTGACGCCCCCAATAGCAAGAGGAAGATGAAATATTTATTTAAAATTACAATGGGTCATAGGTTCGAAACCCACCGGATTTGATTTTCAAATTAACATTTTTTTCTTCGTTAAACGTCTATTAATGATTCAGATGACGCTAGAATCTACACCTTCTATAATATGTATATAGGATGCAAGTGTAACTACTTTTTTTTAAAATAAAATCTTTTGAAGGGTT
Organism: Anthocharis cardamines; assembly: GCA_905404175.1. NCBI lineage: Eukaryota > Metazoa > Arthropoda > Insecta > Lepidoptera > Pieridae > Anthocharis > Anthocharis cardamines. The sequence continues at coordinate 12,339,045 of FR989958.1, read as the reverse complement.
GCCATTTTGCCGGTGAACGAAACGTCCATTATTTTTGGCAAAGGCAAGAAATTGGCCCGCTAATGCATCCATTGTCCGCATTTCTAGGTTGTCTCCATTCTGGGACGCGCTCGCTGTTCCGCTACATAAAGCACGGATATAGCTTTATTTTAAGGGATTTCAGCTTCATTATTACACGTTAGTCTTGACCAAATAGTAAAATGTTTCTTTTTCTAAGAAAATAATAACGACGGACACATTTTGTACTAAATAAAACTCTTAATAAGTCCATTAATTTATTGAGTAAATAATACGAATATTTATATTGTTATATATAATATATTATCCTTTAATACTTTTAAGAGGATAGATTATGATTGTGACTGTTGTGACTTGTTTTGGACCAAAACGAAGTAGTTTTTGAAATATTTTAAAAAATGTGAATAAGTAGGGACTTTTTTTAAATTGTTTTTCTCGTAAACTACTTTACATAGAGAAATTAATCTAGAGAATATTATTCTATATTTATTCCATACACATAAAAACTGAATCTGGTCTTCGTATGATACCTTAGTATAACACTTTTTTATATAAAATGAAAAAAAAAGCGCTATAAAATCTATTACCTAAATACACACACTTATGTAGACTAAATAGGGAATATGCATGTTGTTTAAATTTACTTGATATTTTTTCCCTTGAATCTTTATGGCCCAGATATTATGCCTAAACAATTATTTTCTTATTTAGTTCGTGTTTAATTGCAAAAAATATTAATTAAAATGTGTAAAATAAGGGAGAGAAATTCAAGTTTGCAAAACGCATCACCATTGGTCGAAACAAAACGTGACGTCACCTTACACATTCTGTCATTTATCGGCAGCGATTTATCAATGGCGTCCATTGACATCGAAGATGGCGTCAAACACTGGTTACCATAGTTACCTCACTCTATCCGTCACTGAGCGTGTAATGTGATATCATCCAAAGCCCGCGAAATATGGCCGCGTTTAAACAGATCAAATTTTATCGATGTTTTCAAAGTAATTTTAAAAAATAATTTGGACATTGCCAAGAGTATTTATATTTTTTATTAGGGTAAAATGATGTAACAAGTCGATAAAAAATATAAAAAAAATGCATGCATATTCCCTATTGTTAACGTACGTAATACTAAAATATGATAGTAGATGTATTCTAACACAGAATTAGTATTTTGTTTCTGAGCTTATATTGGCATATTGTATAATTATTTTGTAAGTCTAATTTGTACAATAGAATATGTAAAGCTTGAATTATTAGTAAATGAATAAATAAATATTAAACATAAAACTCCAACACGGAAATTCCCTATACAATACGCTGAATTAAGAAGTACCTCAGTTTAGTGAAATCGGGCGTCAAAGTTCAAATACTTTCTGTAAATCCAAATGGAATCCACGCGTCATACAAACAGTATGATAGCGCATTCGATTTTCAATTTAGCACCAATCAGGAGACTTGTCGTCGAATCGTAAAAGCAATTGGGACTTCAAAGTGTAAGGAGATTGCGACGGTGTGTGTGTGTATGTAATCGGAATTACTCGTCAACGAAATCTAAATAAGCTACGTAATGTATTCGGATTTGATTTCAGATTTGCAAATTAATTAAAATATGTTGTGTGTACCTCGGGGTGCTAATATGGGTTGAGCTCCTGAATATTCGAGGTCCTGAATCGTCTGATATAGTCATGTTTTATTAAGATTAATATAATATATACCTATATCTTATAAATATCGGACTTGAGACTTCGTAAAAGTTCTGCCGGCCTAGCATCGCAACCACAACAAAATTTTGTCGACCTTGTTCTCGCGGTTCATCGATTATATCTTTATGTCTTCCGGGTCTAAAATAACTAAACTTGACTTCGACCTAATGTCAAAAATAGAAATAATTGTCTTTTTATGTAAGATATCGACAGACGAGCATGAGGTGCACTTGATGGTAGGTAATACCTCAGCCACAGAACATCAGTCAATGATGCGCTATCGATCTAATTTTTACTTCGAACATTCGGTAATCCATAGACTGAAACCGAAACGCTCAATACGCACTTCACGGTTTTTCCATCTTCGAACGGTGGTTCGTTACCCGATCGGAATTTCGATATTTCTCCCACCCCATCAATGCCTGAAGACCTACCATCAAGTGAACCTTATGCTCGTCTGTCGATATATATTTAACATAAAAAAAACAAAAAGTACTAAACATCGTCAGTAGATATATAGTGCATACTGCATAGTATTGTTTTTCTACAGATGATATTATTTTTGACAGGATAAGACTTCCTATATTGGATTGGCGCCAATCCGGCCTTCAAAGAAGGTTGTGGTCAAAGCCACCCGAAGGTGCTAGTCGTAGTATGAACTCGCTCATTACCAATATAGTGCATTTCCACAAAGATGGTTTCAAAATATATCTACGACACCCTGACTAAGATTTTGTAATGTGTATAGATTAACGTGGATAAAGTAGTGGGGCAAACACTATTAAATTATTAATTCTGTAAATTGTTAATTTGTTGGTTCACGAAAATTACAAAAATAAAATAAATCAATGATGAAAAATATAAGAGATATGATTATCTCATTTCCCACAAGTATAGTTTTGCGCTTAAGCAGTTTTGCCTTTCCACTGACAGTATGTGTAGGTATACATACTATTGTGTTATTCTTTTTGTCAGCCACAAGAAGATACATTTTCCGACTTATAATTATTTTGTCAGGATGACCAGGCTTGGTGCTCGTAATACCCTTGTGCTTGTGTTGTGTTGGCTATAACCGGCGCTTCAATACACATTACGCCAAAGTAGAATTTCTAAGACCATTTCTATTTTTCCTAGACCTCGAGTAAACATTGCTGCGACAAAGATATGTCCGAAGACTTAAAGATCTAAGTTATTCCTAAGTAATACAAGCAACGATAAAGCTAACTGGAGCCGTAATAAAAACACTCGTACAATAAAAGCTGGATTTATAAGCTTGTAACAGTAAACTTTATAAATGCGAGAGATAAGAGGTCGTAAAAGCTTGCAAGATAGTTTGGAATATGGAACAATATCATAAGGAAAGGTATATCAGGTATTCAGGCCTATCAATCTTCAAAAGTACACATAGGTATTTACCATTTATACCTGCCCGTCTAGCATGACCATCAAGATATTAATTAAGATATAAGATATCTCGACAACTTTTATAGACAAGATATCTCGATCGACAATATATAAATAAAGGTGAGCGTTGGAGTGACAATAGTTATAGCAAAAAAATTAAGTGAAAGAGGCGACTTTTCTGCTCTAAAATTATCGTTAGTCAATATTGTCATAATGTAGAAAATTACAGTAAATATCAACTCCGTAGGAATAGACGGCGTTAATATGGCAACTTTGTGATATTTCAAAAATAGACAACTGTCATCTTTATGTCTCCCCGTGACCACGGTTGCTGAAAAGCATCCGAAACGTCGGGATAAATAATTTAAACAATATAAACAATAAATCGCGTTTTAATTAGCTATACAGTATTTTATTTAAATGTGTGATACTCGCGTTAATAAAAGACAATATTACTATATGTTTGGTTAAATAGGAGTTCAAAATCCTGCTCTAAAAAAAACAAAATGCAAGTAACATCGTGCTAAATCATCTACATAAAACAACCGCGATGTATTATGAGTCCACTTTAATAAAAAACGTGTGTAATTCCCGTACTGGATAAAACTAAAAATCAAAGTTTGAAAAGTAAACTCGACAAATAGAACCCTTTGTATGAGTAATACGAAAAGTTTTGCTAAGCACTAAATGGAATAAAACCGTGAAACGAACTCATGCCAAGTGCATATTATAAAAGAAACGCAATCCGTTAAAAGGTTTTCGAGGAAATGTATAATGGCTGTGCGGGGGCTAGCTACATCTATCCGATGTTATATTAGAAGAAATTAGCTCATATTTAGTGCTCATATTAGTCATATTTACCTAGTGGTATACAAAAAATATTCCCAGTCAAGAACCTATTACCTAAGATAATGTTACCATGATATGATAAAAACTATCGCTGATAAATTTTATTTTAACAAAGAAGTAAATTATAGAGGTATGTTATTAATAAATGAATTTTGAACAAATTCGGACAAAATTCTGAATTCGACAAGTATTAAAACAACTTACCCGAACGATATCCCATATTTTCTATAATACCATACTATATGTAACCTATTATTTTCTCATATAAGATAATTGCAGGCATGCCTTGGAATAAAAGTAACTTCCTGGAAAGCTATTAAATATTATGAGATTCACCGAGTACAAATTAGTTATTAAAATTGATATATGTCAGTTTTTTAAATAAAGATAAATTATATGTAAATTTTGTACAACATAACTTTAAGTATAAAATTTTTGCAGTCACAATAGGATTAAAACTATAATCTTAATACTCAGGTTAGAATATTCTAGTGAATTATGTCGAAGAAACGCTATGTGTTGTTTAGTCCGTAAAATAATGAGTATTGTTTATGCCCTAATCCAATTTATTTACAAATAATACATGCAACAAGTGAACGTGTATTGCGTTTCGTTGGTTAAAGTTGAATGTTCAAGCTGGTGCCCCGCGCCAATTTCTCCACTTCGCCGCCCGCGCTCCGCACCGCGTCGCACAGCACCTCGCTGCCGCCGACCTTTGCCGAGAGCGACCGATGTTCGAATCTCGAACAAGTATGGCAATAAGACAACTAGATGTAGGTAGTCTCCCTATTTCGAGATACTTAATACAACCTCACCAGCAACTTGAGTCGATCATGCTCAGGCGAATGTGGTTTTCAGATCGTTAGCAATTCAATGGTCAACTACTGTTTGCTTTTTGTATTGAATAGTTTTTATTGACAAGTACAAAGTTAGTTTGCGTTGTTAAAAGTTTAATCCGGCGTTAAAAGCATTTCATATTTTACTTTCGTAGTGAGTTGTCGGATACAATTGGTTTTTTAAATGTTAGATATCGATAGATGATGAAGATCTCTGATGTGCTGTTGATCTATTTACTTTGAGCATTCGATAAATGAAAAAATATTTTTCTTTAAACGTAAAAAATAGAAAATATTAACAATATAAGGCCATGTAAAAAAATATCCGCACTATTCACACAAGTACATGCTCACATTAAAGTTTAACATCTTTACTTTCTAGTAAAGCGAAGTGTTTCTATTTTACATGTATTAATTATTGAATAAATGGTTACTTTCTCTCTCTCTATAAAAAATCATGTAAATAGGACCATGAATTAAATTATGTCAAGGCTATAGAAATTTTGCGTACGGACAGTTTCTTGACCGCTACGTCAATGAAGCGTGAACTTAGAGAAAATCTCTATTTACGGGGACAAGGTCTAAGTCACACACTGAATGTGAAGGCCTAATTATTATTAAACGCCTAATATAACGGTCTCGTTGGCGCGTTCGATAGAACACCTGCCGTGCGCACCGATGCAGATGGGTCGTAGGTTCGAATCCCACAGACATGTTTATAATTTTCTGTAAGCATGTTTTCCCAACGTCTGGTAACTTCGACCATTGATCGGGTGGGAGGAATATCGAAATTCCGACCGGGTAACGAACAACCGTTCATAGATGGAAAAACCGTGAAGTGCATATTCCGCGTGTCGGTTTCAGTCTATGGATTTCCGAATGCTCGAAGTAAAAAGTAGGTCAACAGCGCATCATTGACTGATGTTCTGTGGCTAAGGGATACCTCTGTAGGTGATAACCTACCATCAAGTGAACCTCATGTTCGTCTGTCGATATCTAACATAAAAAAATTTAATAATAATCATAAATCAAATTAATTCTAAAGTCCTAGTTGAAAATGTAGCAAACATTCTTCTTTGTGTAGTTCATATCACTTTTTATAGGTAGACTTGCTTTAGCGAGATTTTTTTCCAGTTTTATCCGATAGAAATAGACCCGCGTTCTCAAAGTTATATCGTTCACAACATTACAACTCAGTCATGGAGTGCCCATAAATTCCCGTAGTACCTATTGGATTGTATGTAGTACCTATGTAACTGTTACTATTTTATTTGAGCTTTAAATAAATATTTCTACTTCGATTTAATATTATTTATAGTTAACTATCCAAAAAATATCGGCATATACAACTTCCCCTTAAGAATACTGTAATGCGATATCATTCCCAAGATACTGGCACCATTGCCTCGCTGAATGGCAAGGCTGATTCGCTGAGTACCAGATATTCAGTTTGCAAAGCTCTCCTGAAGCATGGACTAACCGTACGTACGCTAGTAAATAAAATAACTTATTGGCATTTTGTCTTCTGTCATACTGGCTGACTACTGAAAATCAGCGTAAGAGCTTAATGCTGAGTACCTCCTCTTTTCAGCGGCACTTCTTTCCATATTTATTAATTGTTACTTTATATTTTTACTATAGATGTACTTGTATTTACTTTTGTGGTGTCCCGAATAAATGTATTTCATTTTATTTTGCGCTATTGCGCTTCGGTACACTACACTCCGCTATAACTTATCATAATAGTTAACAGGTTCACTAAAATTAGTACAATTAGCATCCCTAAACGTCGAAACAGGTGACGCCATCATAATCACCTCCTAAATTTATTTCGCAATAATAATAACAATAAATAATATTGCCATAATAGGCGGCAAGAGGGAACAATTAACTAAATCATTCTATTGGCTAAATGTTAAATATGGCAACAATATTTTTGGAACTTGTCGTAACGACTGGCAATTTATGCGATTATGATTAAGGTTGCTAGTACAATAAATTAAATATAATAAATTTCGACGATAAGCAGCGATAATTTGTTGGAATAATAAATAAACCTTGTTTAATTTACTATAAATAGATATCAATGATTTTACGGTTCCAGATTTAGTACCAGAGTGTTACTGTGTGATTTTGAACTTATATTTTTTGCAAATAAATATTTCTTAGTTATCTCTGAATACATATTATAGTCATTATTTTAAGTTTATTTTATTAACAGCAAATGATTAACAAACTCTAAAATTAACTCAATATTTAGTATAGAAAAGGTTTAAGTAAGGCATTTGTGAGAACAAAATTGAATTGATGAAAATGATTAGAAGGTTTTATTGGAATAAACGTACGTAACGTAAATAAGTGTATATTATTATGGTGGTAGGGAAATTAATTTAATAATTAAGATTAGACAATATATGTAAATAAAATATTATGTTAAGATTAAAAATTCTAAAGATTTGTATACAATAAAATGTTTTAAAAGCATGAGATCTTGAGTATCACGTCCGTATTACTAATACAGCTTGATTATACTGTATCGGCAAACTTTACCCTGGTTGAATAAATTCTTTGAAAAATTCGCTTCGTGTTCGAATTTCTCTCGTAATAGGGCTCTGTTGTCTTTGTTATCCTGACGGATATTTTGCATCAGGCTGTTTTAAGTGTGACGATATATCTTACGACTATTTTAGTAAGTATACATATCGTGCTTTTTGTATTGTTAACATTGAACTGTGAAAACAAATATTTAGCTGACTGACGAGGAATACAGAACACTCGTGAACGGGTGCTACTTGTGGTGACTGGTCGAACTTGAATTCGTGTATGCGGTGATATTAGTTATTTCGTCTATGTATTTGCGTGTTGTTCCCACGAGAATGTAAGTGAGTGCTCCTACTTCACCATACATTCTGCTGATAGAGGACAAATCTTTGTTTTTATTTATTTTTATTTTTTTCGTTTATATATACTCGTATATTTTTTCGATTATTATAGTTAATTACTTAAAGATGTCATGTGGAACATGGTGTAATGGTTGCAGCTCCTTACAAAACATTTGTAAAACAAAAACTTGGCGATTAAAAAAGAGTGGCGGCGAGTTTCTTGCCAGTTCTTCTCGTCCGCTCTACGCCCTTGATTTGTGAACTGGCAGTAAATGTAAAACTAGAAGCATTTAATATGTATTTTTTATTGACGTTCATAAGTGTACATTGTGTTACCTAAATGAATAAATGATTTTTGAAATTTTGAAATTTGAAATTTGAACTACATTGAGTACATACCCACTATAATTAAAATTGTTTTTAGTTAAATTCCTACCCAGAGGTTTGCCTGGAACATATCGCATTATGCGATAATCGACCGTATGTGGTGCAAAGATGGAATTTATATTTGTGTTACCTAGTTTTAAGCACTTTATTTATATTGTTTCTTGTGTACAATAAATAACTTATCTATCTACAGAGCGCTCTTTAAGTAATATAGCTCTAGCGTGTTTAATCTAGTGACTTATTTTGCCGAACTTGTAAAACTAATTTCTTCAGATTGGCTTTTTCATAAGTCTATTTACGCTTGACCTCAAATTAGTGGAGTTCCATAGTAAGGAATGTACTATTAATCAGAAAGTATTAGTATTGTGTAATTAATTTTATTAACGAATATGTTTTGTACTTACACTTTAACATCATATGTATGTAAGTATCTTACGGCCGTCAATAATCTTAAGACTATCTTTATAATTTAGTTTTACGAACCCTTCATACCTGACATTTTAGTTGCTAGAAAAAAATTTCGAAAAAAAAAATTGGCAATAAGTATAAAATTAAAAATGAATGTTTCAAATTACTTAACATTACAAAATTTCGACTTGGAGACGCAAGTCCAAGACAAGTGAGGTACGATACTTCCAATATCGTATAGTATAAAGTACCTCTTATCATCAGTATCTATCAAGAAGACCGACGACACGCATACAAATTCAGGTCTAGACAATATCAATCTCAAAATACAATTTAGACTTCACGACTTTGTCCGTGAAAATTGAATTTAACCATTTTAAATGTTACATAGTTAAACTACTGAAGTAGTATACCAGAACGAGACCAGTCTCAATACTAGTCGAAATAGCCTGTGATATAGTCAGTTTTACGAGTCTGCCTCGTGATATTCATGTTTGAGCCAAAATCTTCATCACGAGTCAGAATCGTTAAAGTACGGCATTGACATAGTGTGTATTGTAAAATTATTTCAACATTATCAGCGAGTAACATTGGCTTCTTTTTGCCGTGCGAAGCCGGGGGCGTATGGCTAGTATAAAATAATTTGAGAATATTATAGATTTTGCTCATATCTATATATACATATAATAAAACAGTGGTATCAAAATTCCTGTACCTTGAAATTGTTTACCAGAAATTAAAAGGGGATGATTAAAGAAAAATGTATACAAAAAATAATTTTGAATGCGTTTTGTCTGTCTGTTTGTTCTCATTTTCTATATGAAAATGCTTTGACATATAGATTGAGCTAAGTCTGGGTGACTTAAAAACTTGTTACATCAATATCGGATGTCGGTATGAAAATAATAAATATATCTTCATTTAAATAGCTGAAAATTGAAGAAGCTTGCCCACGCGAACGAACCACCAACTATCTATATCTTTACTTCTATACTAATATTATAAAGAGGAAAAATTTGTATTTTTGTATGTTATGAATAAACTCAAAAACTACTGGACCGATTTTAAAAATTCTTTCACCAATAGAAAGCTACATTATCAGCGAGTAACACGCTATTTTTGTGTAGGTTTATTATAACTACGTTGCACCCGTGTGAAGCCGGGGTGCATTGCTAGTCATTAATAAACTGTATTTAATTAAGTGTTGTTATTTGAAAAAGTATTATTTATAATTTGAAATATAGAGACATATTTCTTTCTTTTAATATTTTTGGTTTTTAGAATACTAATAAAACGACAATTTATGTACAAAAATTAAACAAACTTTATTGATTGCGGTACAAACATAACAAAACAGAAAACAAAATATATAACATCATAAGGCACTAACTCCTTAGTGACCAGATTTGTGTCCCCAATGTTTGTGGTCTTCGTGGCCGCCTTTCTTGTCGTGGTCGTGGTGATGATCCCAGTGCTCATGATGACCACCTTCACCATGGTGTCCCTTGTGGTCGTGATGGTGGCCACCTTTCTCGTGATGACCTTTCTTTCCGTGGTGATGCTCATGATGACCACCGTGTTTGTGTCCCTTGTGGAAGTGACCGCCCTTCTTGTAGCCACCCTCTTCGTGATGACCACCATGATGCTCATGATGACCTTTCTCCCCGTGATGATCGTGGAAGTGCTTGTCCTTTTTAAACTCATCGTGCTTCTCAACACCGTGATGTCCCTTGGTATCGTGACCCTTATGCCAGTGACCGTGTTCCTCATGACCGTGACCGTGTTCTCCCTTTTCGCCGTGTTCGTGGTGATGGTGGTAGCCGTCATCGTGGTGGTGATGTTTCTTGTGACCTCCGTGTTCACCGTGGTGACCTTTGTGGCCTTCGTGATGGTGGTGACCTTTTTTCCCGTGGTGGTGTTCGTGGTGGCCCTTATGCCCTTTGTGGCCCTTCTCGCCGTGGTCGTGATGGTGATGCTCGTGATGTTCATGGCCGCCTCCCTTGTCCCAGCCGTGACCGGAAGCTGCCGCCTCCAGATCAGCTGACCTCTTCTCTCTCACATCTCTAGCTGAGACAACGGCCACGAGGACCACCAACCCAAGAACTACCAAAGCCCTCATTGTACCAAGCTGCTGTGCTGACTGTGCCGTATTCTGCCTCAGAAGATATTTTATACTGTGACAATTCGTTGAGAAATCAGATAGTGTCAAGGTCGCCGGTGTATTGAACGGTAAATGATTTCGACTTCCGACTTTAATGTTGTGTAAAAATTGCTTGTTTTGATAATAACGGAATTTCTATATTTACTTAAGTGAATTAGTTTAGGTTTCGACATTTTCTTTGTGCACGATCTTGCACATTTTCGTTCTCAGGGTAGCGATATCGCTTCAAAGGCTAGAAACCCTTTGAGATCCCAGGTATTCAGATATAAATTCTCAGAGTCATTGATGCTATCCATTCATTCACTGCAATTACTAAACCTATTCAATATTAATCAAAAGTGTAGTTTTTTGGAGAAATCTAATGGACAACTAGGGATTGCAATCCGGCAAATCGGTCTGGGAATCCAGCGCATCCGCCATACTTTAATCTTTACCGGATCCGGCACCAATATGCCGGATCTGGTGTTAGCTATTTATTACAAAATTATAGCACTGTTCCAAGATTAGAAGGGCTTTTTCGGTCGCAGGCTATATTGGCTCCATTAGAAGTCGACTGGGAGATGACACATTTAGAATTATTTGCTTTCTAAGATCCTTCTTTCAAAATCAAAATTGATTTCTTGATAAATTACTAAAACAATCATTACTTAAATTTCATTACTTTCTACCAGATATTTAATTGAGCAAAGATCAATAGTATAACTGTCATAATATAAATTAATTCCTGAGTCCCTCTAGTGAAGCATAGGATGAAAATATCTGTTTCATTGATAATTTTTCATTACAAGCTGTCAACCTTTTATGCCCTGCTCGACGGATTTTTTAAAATAAAATTCCTTTTTTCCCAGTATTAAACCCGTAACTCCTGTTGCTAAACTCAAAGCTTACCACTGAGCCAGAGAGGCAATAAACATGAAGTAAACAACTGTTAAATTATTACACTCATTTTCTCGGAAATTGGTAATACAAATAATTCGAAAAGCCATGTAATTATTTTCAAAATTAGAACGAACATTTTGCGGTCAAAAGTTAATAAACAGCTGCAGCGTCCCAAACTCGAGCAAGTATCCAATAATTCACAAACAAACTTATAAGGCATTATTTGTAAGATAAGCGTCCCGACATATGCCGGGCGAGCGTAGCCAGCGTCCCAGGAGACGGTTAACTTTATTGGGCTTAAAGTACCTCAGTTTTATTCCAAATTTTAACGTTTCATGAGGAGAAACTGAAGTTTTAAATTTTAGTCATTTGAGGCCGTTTTGATCTTAAGACATTTTAATTTTGAAACGATAGATAGAAGAAGTTTTCTTCAAACATCTTAATGTTAACTTGAAGTTTAATCGAACTTGGAATATTTTTAAGTTGTTTTAGTTTGGTTTTATACACTAATTGCGCAGTTTGTTAATTTATGCAGCATTTTGTTTATACGAGGAATATGAAAATAAATGGATTTTTCTTTTGCACTTAGCATTAAATTAAAAACCATTATATATAAACCTATTCTGTCTTCCATTCCTCACATTCCAGGAAATATTCAGTATGCACGTCAGCGTAAATATGTAGCCAACAGTTCTTTTATTGAATACATTATTGTATTTCCACTCATTTTTCTAATGACCATTCATTTATAATATTATCCAGAATCTTTATACAATTTGAGTAACAATGTCGACATATTTTAATCCATTTTTATAACAATTACTCATATTGCTTAGGTATAAAATAATAATATTTGCCGCTCTCGTACCTTCTTAGTTAGCTGAAGGTACTATGTTAATTCGTAGAAGGACAAACCAACAAACATACTTTCTCATATTATAATAATTTAAAAGAAAGCAAACATTTTTTGTTAGTTTATGCTTTTCTGATGTTGAAAAATTCCCTCCTGCCATCATAAGAAAAAAATACGTATTTGATTTTCTTCCGAAATTGGTTGCATAAACTCAAAAAATCCTCTGAACGGATTTTGATGGCAGTATTATGGTTTACACATCAGGATAACAATAAAATAATAGGCTATATATTATAACATGAATGAGTGTCAAGTAAGTCGGAAGATAACACAGCTGTTATTTCGCCCAGGGAAATGGGTACGGGTCAACTAGTATAGTAGATTTCTTGAAGTGACTTTAACAGAATAGAAAACGATATTTGATATTGTAATTATAATTAATTATCTTTTTAGTTGTGCTTTGTTGTGACATAGCCTAAATTTTATACAAAGTACTTCAATCTCAAGGTGACGCGCAAACATATTTTTATTCAAAGCAATGTTTTGCAAGACGCCTACAAGAATTATTCTGTCATTGTATGTGATCCTGTGATTGCGTTAATTTTAGAACAGGCGCTTATCGCTTCTTGAAATTCTCTCTGAACTCAATGATAATTATATACAGTACTGATTCTTATATTCGCAATACAAATTAGTAATTACATAAAGAACCAATCCAATTCTATATAGTTATATAAATGTGTTAATTAAGGTGGTAGTTAGTACGGCGCCGGCGGTCGAATGTGCCGGAACTTCGGTAGACCAATTACTTGATGAGTGTTTGTGGAATGAATATAAACAAGTGTCTGAAGCTAGCATCTGCTGCCATGATTGTTATAGTCTATAGAATTAAGTAATTAAGGATATTGTAACCTAATTTATTCTATTAGGGATATAACAATTTTGCGTTAGGTATATTTTATTTATGTATAAATGTTTGTGTTTTTATATTAGATGATGAAAAATCAACTTGCCGATCAGTTACTATTACATGAATCCTTTATATAGAACTAGCGATCGGCCCCGGCTTCGCACGGGTGCAATGTAGATACCTACACATAATAATAGGTATATCCTATGTTTGTCGCGAAATAATTTAGAATTTTATTTGTGAAAGAATATTTAATATCGGTCCAGTAGTTTTTGAGTTACATCGTTACAAACAAACAAATTTTTCCTCTTTATAATATACTAGCTGTTGCCCGCGACTTCGTCCGCGTCAATTTCTATTATTATGATCGCGATTAAGAAGTTTTTAAAAGAATATATTTTAAATTACTTCTGCGTAAATGACTGATTGATTTGATTTGAGATGATTTTACCAAATTTGATTACCATAAAAAAAGTTATAATGAGTCAATCTTAAAAAATAGACATATACTGGACGTGGACGTGGACATTTTTTTAGATCATTTAAAGAGGAATAATTCTTTCATACATATTTTTAACTAACTTGAACCGTTTACGCAGCGCACGCAACGGAAGCCTTCAAATATGAATAATTTTCCGCGTTTTTGCAACATTTTTCACTGATGCTTCGCTCCTATTGGTCGCAGCGTGTTTTAATATAGCCTAAAGCCTTCCTCGATAATTGGACTATCCAACACAAATTTTTCAGTTCGAACCAGTAGTTCCTGAGATAAGCGCGTTCAAACAAACAAACTCTTCAGCTTTATAATATAAGTATAGATAGGACCAAACATTTTGATTACGTAATGGTAGTGCTGCCAGAGGGCTCGTAGGTGCGTTGCAGTCCCTAAGAAATGAAATGGTTAGTTTCCTGAAGGTTCCCAGGTCGTTAGGAAGATGATAGATGTTTCCACAGAGTGGGTTACCTCGGTCAAGACTAATCTTATGTTCACGTTAAGTAGTGGAGAAATAAATAAAACTTTTTTGTGTATTCTTCACGTCAAACCATTGCAATTAATTGATGATATGTCTGAATACTCACCGAAGCCCGAACTTTAAAGGAAGATATATAGGAAGTTAGGAAGGTCGTCGATTAGAAATATTTTTTAAAGCGATTTGATTTCAATGCCATCTAGTGATGAGAAAGAACTATCTTCACAATAACTACATTAAATTTTTAGTTTGGGTTGGAAACTATAACAAGTGAAAAATTGTGCCTATGTCTTATTCATTTTATTATTTTCATTTTTCCCCCTGTTTTTAACATCAAATGTTACATTACAGAGTTATTAGAAATAGATGCGGAGATGAGATGCCAACTATGAACTATGTAACCTTATAAAGGGTTGGGGTAATTAAAACAAACAATTTACTATAAAAATCACAGTCGTTTATTATTAATCCATAAATACTGGTAATTAAGATACCGACGAGGAGAATTACCAAAGATAGCATAATAAAAATTTAACTATTATAGCTAGAATGTATTGAATAGTGAATAAGATATGTACGCCGGACCTATCTTGCTCTTGTCTGTCAAAATCATTTGTTTTTCATATACAGTGTTAAAAAAAGTTGTCGATATATCACAATAACTGCCTTATGCTTGCGAAAATCAACCCTATGTTTTTAAAGATAATGGCTAACATACACTAAATAAAGTAGGTTTATTCTACAGAACAGAACTATTACTACTCCCTTTCTGGACATAACAGGTCACTTTAAGGACAATAGTAGAATGTAATCGAATTAAACTCGAACAACAGTATATCAATGCTGTTTGATTTGAAATAAATATTCCTGGGATCCAATAACCCCGTATTAAGTGTTTTTTATAAATCTGTGATTCTGGCGTTGATAAAAGACAATATTAAATTATAAGTAAGTACTTTAAGTTTTGAGTTAAACTTATAATAACATCTCCCTTACTTAAAGATTTAAAAAACCCTGAAAAAATCACGACAATAAATCAATGACATTTTAAAAGTTTTGTAACTTTTGTACAAGGTTATTATTATAAATAAAATATACTTACATTTAAAATTTCGACTGAAATTTAGGTATGTCACGTAATATAAAGTAATATGTGTGTATAAAAAAAAACAAAATTTGTCTAAAATCTAGGCCCATTTGTTATTATAATAGTACAATATTTTTTTTTAAATATTTATTTGTCCCAAAAAACAAAACATAAGTAACTTCGTTTTTCAAATTAGATATATTAGTGCTGCTATCCTAGTCTAACGCAAAAATAAAATATTCCACAACACCCCATAATTCATTATTCACGATTAAATAAAATACTTTATAACGGATTAAAACGCGATTTATTATTTATGCCGACGTTTCGGATGCTTTTCAGCAACCGTGGTCACGGGCAGACTGAAGACTGAAAGATGACAATAATTGTCTGATTTGAAATATCACAAAGTTACCATATTAACGCCGTCTTCATTCCTACGAAGTTGATATTTACTGTAATCTATATATATAAAAGAGATTTCCACCTATATAGTCACTCATCACGATATCTCTGGAACCATAAGGCGTAGCGACTTGAAATATGGTAGGAATATTCCTTTCGCCGAGTAGAGGTCAGCTAAGAATGGATTTTACGAAATTCAACCCACAAGGGGGGTTGCGGGGGCAATTGCTAGTTTTCTATATTACGACAATATTAACTAACAGTGTCCTCTTGTTTTTTAGTATGTTGGACTTGGAATTTTAGATTTTTAATTATTGGATCCCAAGTGTTGGAAAGTCTCAAACCATCTTGACTTCAAACTATTGAAGTTAGGGTATTTTATCCGGTATAAACTATAAAGTATTTTATTTAAATTGTGTTACTCACGTTAATAAAAGACAATATCATTATTCACGATTAAAGGCGCAGTTGATCTAACATTTACAAATGCATCTCAATTTTAGTTTTACATGTTATCACACAAGCGTCTGCGAGGTTCTAAATTAAAAAAAATACATTCATTCTTATTGATATAAACTTAAAGATAAAAATATATAATCAGCTACCTAATACATATTATTTCGGAGAATGGGATAATACAATAGTAATATTAATTAAAACAAAATTGGTGTTTCTTTAATATGTGTTTTCCAGCAACATTGATGTAGCTATAAATACTATTATAGTACTCGTTTAGTGATTTATATATTAATTAATATGAATAAATATGCAATTTGATTCTGACAGACTGCGACCAATATCACAATCGCGAGCGTACGTGTCAACCCCTACTGATTTAATGATTACATGAAAATAATATCAATAATTAACTTAAAATTAAGTCATGGGCCCGATCAACTATAAAACCTTAACCTATTTATATGTATAAACAATTATCGACTAAGTCGAGCTACATACTATAAAGCTAATTATTTCGAAGACTATATAAATACTACGTCGACCACTATTTTACGCGCCGGCGTTTAAAAAAGTAAAACTGACAGCTGTCAACTGTCACTTTCACGCGGCAACTGACACGGCAGTGTTGCTAGAACTCGATAAAATGGAAAGATAATTACCACAGTAAATACAAAGCGGTTTGTGCTCTACTGCATCATCTTCAACTTGAATCTTAGAACTAAGTAGGAGATTACTCTAATAAATACAAAGAACGCGCTCAGAGCGCCGACATCTATCCAGAAGTTCGCATTGTCCATGCTCATCTCCTTCAGGAACAGACTTGGCGTTCGGAAATGGCAATATTCTATTGAGCAATTGAGTTTTTCCCTTCCATAGCCGTAGACAGAAAGCATAGCGCCTTCGAACCCATATCTAATGTAGCTGACATATGTCAGCCAGGATAAGTACTCTGGAATGGCATTAAAATTGACAAAGAAACCCGAGAACAGCACTATTGGGATAGTTGTTACGGGGCCCAAGTAGACGCCGGTTTCAATTTTCATGGCGGCACCGATTAATAAGCCCAGTGACTGCGCAACTAACGCAGTGAGTATGTTGACTGTGGTGAACATAACTATGCGATCCAGTTGCATGGGCTGACTCGTCATGAAATACACTATTATCACGTACACACCGCTAAACACGATCTGAAACAAAAAATATATACATATACATTACGCCTCTTTCCCATTGATGTAGGCAGAAATCACGGAATTCCATATGCTCCGATCCTTACATACCACTATCGTTTCTTCTACTTTCATCAATGCATATATGCAATTTTCATACACACTCGTCGATTACGAGTACTTTTGACCTGGCCCTTTTGGAGAACGTCCCCGATCTGATCAAGGTACGTTTGCCTAGATCGACCACTCACGACTCTACCACTCAAACCAGTTTCATAAATCTTTTTCGTTATTTTCATCCATCCTTTCTATGTGCCCAAACCAACTCAACAAACAAAAATATGAAATGAATTTTGTTTATTTCGGAAGAAACTTTGCCACACATACAATAGGAATTAAAATAAAAAAATCTTAATACTAAATGAGATGTGTGGGTCTGATCTTCTGACTCTCTTCTGACACTCATACAAAATTCACATTATGATGATTACAATACAGTTCAATGCGGTAGTATTACATTTCTATTGTACTATAGGTCATGACTCATGACTCATAAGCCTTAGATAATATTGGTAAATAATCAACTTCATCCATAAACAATAATAAAAATAGTACCAGTTCACTAACGAATTTATGAGAAGAATAAAAGTAATAAGTTTACCTGAAAAGGCAAATCCGCTATCGTCTTAGCGAAGTAGAAAGCTTTCAACGAGTACCAGTAGTTCAAGTGCTCCCTCACAAATACGCTCATCTCCGTTGGGACTGAAATACAAATTAATTATAATTATTTTTTAAAAATACAATAACATCAGCACCATTTATATTTTTATCGAAGCGTAAGGCTTTTTTTTAAGGGCGGGAATGCATCTGCAAGATCTCTGGTGTTGCATATGTTCATGGGCGGCGGTGTTTACTTTCCATCAGGTGAACCACAAACTCGTTTGCCCCCTATATTATAAAAAAATTCAAAAGCGTGTGTATAATTGGCTCATATGATGATAAATGATCAGCATGTACCTCTTTACCTCTACAACACCTTTGCAACCCGAGGACATTATCGGCTTTTATGGTATGAGTAGGTTCATTTCTTGAAGGTAAGTCTTATGGATACATATTATCCGGTGCTGATAAATAGTTTGAAAAAGTGATTGTGCGCGGCTGAAAGTGAATAAGAATGGCGCGATTGATGGCGTTCCAGACAGACAGGTGATGCAGATTATTTTCCACGGAACTATTGTGTGGAAGAAGTGAGATAATATGTAGAAAGGTATCCCTATACCTTGGGAATTATGTTAATTCGTTTCAGCCCTCTTTATAATTAAACAGTACACTAAAGAGCATCTGATGGTAAAATAGTACCTCCATAGATGACCTCGAGCTAGCAATCTTACTTAGTAACCATATTCTAGGCTAATGGGAATTTTATGCAAATCACTATACTATCTTTGCCTCAAGGTAACGCCAGCACACTACATTAATTATACTATTTAAATAATCCCTACAAAGACTGGGCAGTTTATTTCCTTTTCGTAGTTTAACAAAAAGGATCCAACCAACAACGATTTCTTCGTGAAATTATTATATGTTGACTTTTTCTATACCTACTTAATATTATAGAGGAAATATTTGTATGTTACGAATAAACTCAATAACTACTGGATCGATTTAAAAAAATCTTTCATCAATTGAAAGCTACATTTTCAGCGAGTAACATAGGCTATTGTTTGTGTATAGTACATCTACATTGCGCCCGTGTGAAGCCGGGGCGCGTCGCTAGTCTTTTATATTTTAGTATCACTTATAATTTTATTTATTTCTAGTATAAAACTATGAGTTGAATTTCATAAATAAATTTTACTCACATGTAAGAATAGTAGGCATCATAGCAGTGAACATCGTAAACATCACAGTAAAGAAAATACACCCAGCGTTACTCATCACCTTCGCTGCGTCCGTCCCGATATCATAGTACAAGATTCCGATCAGCAACCCGACCACAGTATGCGAAACTAGCCTCAAATGCGTCAACATCGGATCTCTAAGAATACTCTTGAAGGTACGCTTCAATAAGATCCAAAATTGCTTCCACCCTGATGTCGGGAAGCCTGTCTTCTGAGGTTTCTTGTTGAAGCTCTCGTTGGAGTCGAGGAGAGAAGTGGTGCAGGTGACTGGAGCGAGGTGGTTTGTGTTCGGTATCGGTTGTTTAATGTCTGTTGTTGTCGCTTCAGAGAGATCTATCACGGTGCAGGTCGGTTTATCTGTAAATAATATTGAAAAAGCTGTTAAACTCTATATAAAGAAATAAAATACATCTGTATGACATATTAACCTGTTCAATCGAACGGTAGGCTGTAGAACTACCTATCACGACAATGAGATCGTAAAAATATAATGTTATGTTAATTCTGTTTATGTTAGATATCGATAGACGAGCATGAAGTTCAGTTGATGGTGGGTGATAAGCAGCCGCAGAACATCAGTATGTTTTGTTAAAATGTTGTATAGTTGAAATCATTTAAGAAATACTTGTACTTAGCTAATATAATCCTTCATAAATATACCTTCAATAACAAGTTTAACAAAATTACTTGAAACTATATAAATAATAATAGTTCTAAGCGCTCAGTAAACCGCAATCAAATTGAAACAGTATTGCAATAACACCGCAGTCCGCACGAGATTCAACCGCGAACGTTTGCGGTTGAGTAGAAATGGGTCGTTGTACTGGCTTTACAACATATGATAATGATGTATTATTGTTTATTTAATAATATATTCACGTCACTATGTAATAAACGGTCTGCAAGTTCTCTTGGTATAGTATTATTGCGACATTACTTGACGAGGCAAAGTGACATTGTGATACATCGCGTATAATTCTTTGTTCTATCTAGTGACTCATGTAATAATATTAAGTGATAGCAATTTGGCTGAAGGACGATACTGGAATGAAAAACGTTTGCTACTAATTTACCTTCAATACTTTACAGGCTCATTGGTGCGATAGATTGTGCATATACTTTCAGTTCCAGGTAAAAATACATAAAGTTTGAATTGCGAAAATTCCACGCAGTGACCTGTAGGGCTATTACCAAAATCGAAATACGAAGTTTCGTTTGACGGAACGTACATTTTCCTATTACGAAAGTGTTTCGGATCCGACGATCGATGCGAAGTTCGCGATTAGACATTTTGCCTTTCGTTTACCTTATTACCAAGTTCACTTGACGATTACTTTTTCGTTGTTTGACATTATTGTAATCGTAACAATAACCTCACTTTTTACGACAGACTTGTAGCTTTCGTTTAATATAAACATTATTTATTTTTATTCTAAAATGGCACGTTTTTTGTTGTACGAAGAGGTATTGCACGAAGAAAATCATAAAAGAGCCAAAGAACGACTTAGGCTTCGACAATATTTTTTAAATAAGCAAATTCCGGATTAGGAATTTGTTCTAAAATATCACCTTAGTCGAACTTTATTATATTTGAAAATCTGTGCGAAGAGATAAAACCAATTATGCCTCCCAACAAAAATGCCAGAGGAATTGATCTTACTATCAAGGTAAGTTATATTATTAAGGTTTCCAACTTTATCACATTTCTTATAAGAACTCAATATTTAAGTCCTAATTATGTAGAACATTCATTTATTAGTAGGTATATAAAATATATATAATAATATTTATATTTAATAATATATTATAGTTTTTTTTTTGTTCCCTACAAATAATTAAATAATACTTATAACTTTACTCACTAAAAACTTCAAATCTTTAAATTAGTTTACAAAAACCCGCGAAAAAATTGTGAACTAACCACAGATTAGGTAAAGATAGAATGTAATAAATGACATATGTTCCGTCAAACTTTTAATAAAAATATTATTTTCTTGCAATAAAATAGAATTCGTTTTTAAAAAGATAGCATAACAGTTATATAATGCAATTCCACTATTTAATTACAAGTTTTCATGACGAAAAGCCTTTTTATAAGTTTCTTATTTGTTATCGGTTTTCGCACGTTTTTATCGGAAATATAAGGATGTACACTCAAATCATCTTTTTGCAATATCTTCATGTCTATGGTTACGAAACGAAGTCCGTCCGTACTAGTCGGATCCGAACTGCTTTGGTAATAGGTTTGAATACGAAGTTCGTTGTTCTTTCGTTTCGGCCCGAAACTTCGGTGTTCGATTTTCGTAATAGGCCTCCTGATGAGGAATTTGTTCTAAAATATCACCTTAGTCGAACTTTATTATATTTGAAAATCTGTGCGAAGAGATAAAACCAATTATGCCTCCCAACAAAAATGCCAGAGGAATTGATCTTACTATCAAGGTAAGTTATATTATTAAGGTTTCCAACTTTATCACATTTCTTATAAGAACTCAATATTTAAGTCCTAATTATGTAGAACATTCATTTATTAGTAGGTATATAAAATATATATAATAATATTTATATTTAATAATATATAATAGTTTTTTTTTGTTTCCTACAAATAATTAAATAATACTTATAACTTTACTCACTAAAAACTTCAAATCTTTAAATTAGTTTACAAAAACCCGCGAAACAATTGTGAACTAACCACAGATTAGGTAAAGATAGAATGTAATAAATGACATAATATGTTCCGTCAAACTTTTAATAAAAATATTATTTTCTTGCAATAAAATAGAATTCGTTTTTAAAAAGATATCATAACAGTTATATAATGCAATTCCACTATTTAATTACAAGTTTTCATGACGAAAAGCCTTTTTATAAGTTTCTTATTTGTTATCGGTTTTCGCACGTTTTTATCGGAAATATAAGGCCTACACTCAAATCATCTTTTTGCAATATCTTCATGTCTATGGTTACGAAACGAAGTCCGTCCGTAGTATTCGGATTCGAACTGCTTTGGTAATAGGTTTGAATACGAAGTTCGTTGTTCTTTCGTTTCGGCCCGAAACTTCGGCGTTCGATTTTCGTAATAGGCCTCCAGGATATTGATACTATCATAAAATATGGAAAACTAGCAATTGCCCCCGCAACCCCCCTTGTGGGTTGAATTTCCTAAAATCCGTTCTTAGCTGACCTCTACTCGGCGAAAGGAATATTCCTACCATATTTCAAGTCGCTACGCCTTATGGTTCCAGAGATATCGTGGTGGAAATCTCTTTTATATATATAGAAGATATCCAATATTATATTAAGCCATTATACTATTTCTTTTTGTATATGCCATCGAGGACTTTTTTTAGATCTATAAAAGAGGAATATCCTACCATGCATTGTTTTGTTATATCTCAAAGGGATTAGCAGCGTTTTCTATGAGCGCTCCCAGGCAGATTGACGTTTTCCGACACTTCCAACAATTATCGTTATATTTCAACTAATTTACACGAAAACTTGACAAATTATATACCTTAACCTTCCTCATGAATCCGTTCAGTAGTTTTTGAGTTTATCGCGAAGACAGACAGACAGACGCGGCGAAGGACTTTGTTTTATAATATGTAAATAAATATTACCGATGACAATTTCCAACGCCTCTTTTTGTATGTTGTTCTTGGCCGAGTTGTTATACAGGCAGTTGGATGCTGATGAGGCTGATGAAGAGCTGGTAGTCTGCCCACGCTCCGCTTGTGGTTTCTTGACCGCCAAAACCAGCTTGTGTACCCATTCTCCGTGCTCACCGGTCGCTACTTCCATCACTGTTAAATCAATTCAATGCTATTAATCAAGCGAATCAATACAAGGACAGTGGATGTATGAAAATCATTATATAATTCTAAAACTTTCATTTCAGATGGACCGTCTGAAAAGATCAGTGGTATTCACGCTGCATTTACCACCGGAGGTCTCAGGTTTTAAACCAGGAGAAACAAGAAATATTTAAGGTCCTGTGGACACAAAAAACTGATACCTACTTACTTGTCTGGAAAAATAATGAATGAAATAGACAAATAAATGAGTCTACCCCATGCACTTAGGGGATTTAGGAATTCAATTTCCACAGGAATAATTATCACACACATCTGTAATTTTATTAACTCATTGTCTTTCGTTATTCATCCTCTAACATTATGCAATTTTTCTCAAAATGTCATCTCAGACGTTGCGGTCTTGATTGATTCACAATGCGATTACTTATCACCAGATATGCACATTTTATCAAATAAAATTAAAAAACTCACCGTAATCAGCTGGATTGTGATAACTAGGACAATGCAGTCCCATCGTTGACAAGAACGGAACAAGTTCCCTCACAGGCCCCTGATATATACACTGTCCCTCCGCCAGTGTGTACAAATAGTCGAACGTCTCAAACAACCTCGCAGACGGCTGATGTATCGTGCAAATTATCGTCCTTCCTCCCCTTGCTAAAGACTTCAACAGCGATATGCATTGAAAACACGCAGAACTATCTAATCCAGACGTCGGCTCATCGAAGAACATCACTGGAGGGTTGTTAACCAATTCCAAAGCGATCGAAAGCCTCTTCCTTTGGCCTCCAGATAGGTTGATAGTCCGGGTGTCCCCTGCGTCGCTCAAAGATAACATTTCGAGAATCTCGTCTATGACAATCTTCTTTGCTGTGACTGTCATATCTTTGCCAAGTTTGAGGTTAGCTGACACTGTCATGGCTTCCCGGACAGTCAGGTGTGGCAGGAGGCAGTCGTCTTGCATGATGTAGCATGACAGCTTCCTGAATCGACGGAGATTCCTCTCTTTTCCGTTGATAAGAATTGAGCCGCTTACGTTTGAAGTTCTGGAAGAAATATTGTATATAAAATTATTAAGACATTTGAATATATAATAGGTATTTTATTCATAGGATACAATTATCCAGGAAATTATTGGGACGAAGTCTGAAGTGTGAATCAATGAAGCAGGTAAAGGAATAACTTGTTTTTGCACAGAGGTAGTAAGGACTACTTCTAATAAACATTCAAATTTTTTAACACTTTAAAATTCAATTTTTTTTAATTAAATCGATTAAATTACTACGGTTTGGAGGGCCAAAGGAGGGTAATTAAATAGGTAAAAGGTGTTTATTTATAAGTTTGTTAATAACGACTTAATGGTGCAACCAATGGACTTGATTATTTCCATAGAGTTTGAGGACTGAGGTTTACGTAAGGTTTACAAGGGCAGAAAAAAGAATGTCGGAATTCTCAAAACCTGCTTAAGACTAATAAAACTTAACTAAAATATTAACAACTTGTGATAAATATCTAATTTATTAGCTTACAAATATTTATTTATAATGTAACGAAGGAAATAATGTAATAACGGAAACCACAAGCGATTAATGAAAAAAATAAATAAAAAATGGCGACAGCTGATCGAATAGGTAAGATAATATATTCATGGCAACGACTGCTTAATATAATACAAGTATTATTGGACATATTTTTTTATTGAAGTATACTGAAAAAAAAAATATTGTAAAAAGGTAAGCTTTTTGACGGGAACGAACACCATACCCTACTTGTATGTATGTATATTTAAGCATTAATCTATACAATTTTATATTAAGTCTTAAAGGTTTGTTTTCTCACTCTTTTGTTTCTTAGACCATAATAGCGAGGGAGAATCGAACCCATAGACTACTTGTACTAGTATCACTGTGTTTACTTACTTATATCCAGCAAGGATATTCATGAGGGTGCTTTTTCCAGCGCCTGATGGACCCATGATAGCAGTGAGTTCACTCGATCGAAATGTTCCATTGATGCATTTCAGTAAAGTCTTATAGCCTCTCTTTCTTCCTTCACTGACTGAATAAGAGAGGTCAGAAAACTCTATATCCACTGGTGGTCGTTTCGGCAAATGTGTGAGAGATGCCATGGGTTTCTTCTGACATGCAGATCCATTGGGGATCTTTGGTACGAGTCCCATGGAGCCTGCTCCGCCGTTGCATAGATTTATTTGGGAGCCCCTGAAAATAGAATAGCTAAAGTTAGATAAGTTTGATTAAAGAGATTGTTGGTTGGTGGTTAATACACAGATTTGTCACACTTAATGATATGTTACACCTCATAGAACATCGATTAATAATAAGCGCGTAACGCTCTGAAAAAGTGTTGTCGAAGAATCGCTGGTTCATTTAAATATGAATATATTTACTGGCGGCCTAGCATGACAACCGCGAAAAAATTTTGTCGACCGTTTTCTCGTGGTTTAATCGATTATATCTTTATGTCTTCCGGGTCTAACATGACACTTACACTTAAAACTCGACTTCTAATGTCAAAATTAGAGATATTTGTCGATATCTTGTCTATCAAAGTTATCGATTTGATGTCGACGAGATATCTCTTGATGGTCATGCTAGGCGGGCAGGTCACTATTCCTCTATCTAAATTCCGACCGATATCTAACCACATCCAGACTTCTAGTAGTAGCGCCATGCTATTATTTAAGTTGTAAGTATAATTGGATTTGGTTGGCAATCTCAAATCATATAGGTAAGTTCATATCATACCTAGTAGTTATCTCTCTATAGTAATTTAATAAAGTTTGTGAATTTGTGGGGTTGTAGGGAGTATCTCTGAACCACTGAACCAATTTTAAAAATTCTTTCACCAATAAAAAGCTACATTATCAGCGAGTAACATAGGCTTTTTATGTATAGTACATCTACATTGTACCCGTGCGAAGCCGGGACGTGTTTAAAACTTTAAAATACATGTACATGTTATTCGTTGAAGACGAATGAAATAATGCCGTATAAATAATTAATTATTTGATATCACCGAGACAGGCACGTGCGCACTCGTGACCTTGAACTTGGGCTTGAAGAAATGGTCACGTAACCACTTTTGAAGTGTAGCTTTTAATTCTACGATATGTATATTTTTAATTGGTTATTATTTATATTGATACATGTTATATTTATCATTATATGTATATTGAATATTATATTTGAAGTCAGAGGCGGAATACCGGTTAATTTACTATGGGAGTTATACCGGTAAAGGTTTTTATTAATATTCTTTAGATTTAATTCATATTTACTGAAAAAAATTACTGTGCTAAGTTTAGTGAGTATTACTCTTCATGGTATCTCAGTCAGACACGTATTTTGGAAAATAAAAATTAACCGGTTTCAGTCCCTGTTTGAAGTTATAATATACGTTATAGGCATTGAGTTTTTCTCTTTGTAGCAGCTTTGTAAATTCTTGTCATTGTCTCACTGGGTAGAGTCAGCAAAACATATAGTTTCCTTCCAAACTCTAATAGAAAAAAGGGCAATCGTCTAAAGGAGGATTACTTGGTCCTTCGGGATAATAATTTGATATAAATAAAAGACCATAACTCATTTTTTTAATGTTACCGACGTACAGGTACGGAAGGTAGCTTCTATCGAGAAGTTCCGAGAAGTCGGCAGATACTCTGTCTCCATCCAACTGGATTAATTATTATATCATACGAAAGTTAGAGATTGTAATTTTCTTTTGCTGGATTCGAGCCAAAAGTGACTTTAATCTTAAGTATGCGATTATATAAATATTCACTAAAGTAAATAATTTAAATACACGTGAGGAACAAAAATATAAAAATATTGCGTCATTGTTTAATGTGCATGGTTATTCCTTGACTATTTTAATACTTTGAGTTACAATGAAAGGAAATTATTTTAAACAAAAGCAATTCATAGATCTCATTTTGCGCAGTATAAACTAAAACATACAGGGTCTTTGGGCGTTTCGCACCACGAGCGGTTCGGACCGCGGTGCGAAACGCCCAAGTACTGTTTTTGAATGGGTCGTTTCACACCGCGGTGCGAATCGCCCAAGTTTTTTTTTGAATGGGTCGATTCGGACCGCAGTTGAAAATAGTTTTCTTTTATGGATGGGTGAATTCAGATAGAAGAGATATGTAGTTTTATTACACATCCCTTAAAGTACAATCAGGCACAATATAACAGGAAAAATAAAATAATTTATAAGTTATTTACAGTAATGAGCAAAACTGAACACACATTCGCATGGATAGTAATTTTTTATTTTTTTTTAATGTTATAAAATAAAATTTTAAATGAGTGATATATACCTATTAACATAACATATTTAGAGCAAGTTTACAATAATAACAAAAATTAGAAAAAACAAACAATAATAAGAAAAAGGGAAAGTTTTCTGGTACTCAGTTTTGCACCACTTTAATTGAAATATATTTTAATGTCATTAGTAATTTGTCACAAGCGTTTAGCTTTACGAAGAGCTTCAGTTCTTCGGGGCATAGACTCAACTAAGGTTTTACAATAGTCGGGATGTATTTTTGTCCATTCTTCTTGTACTGTTTTCCATAGATCTGCAGTCGTTGGGTGTATGATACTCTACATGTAGACGCCTTTTTAAGTACGATCACAGATTCTTTATGAGATTTAAGTCTGGACTATAAGCTGGTCAATCTAGAAGTTGAATTGATTGCATTTAAGTCAGTTTTGAACAGTTTAAGCCTTATGTTTGGGGTCACGGTCCCCTTGAAAAATTCTTTCAGGCGCAAAATGTAAATTTTGTAAAAAAATCGGCAGATTCTTATCTAAAATACTCCTATAAACATATTGAGTCATTCTACCTATAATTTAGTACAAACACCCTGGTCCGATGCCAATGCAGTCCGAAATCACTATGGATCTGCCTCCTTGCTTCACTGACTCTTTTACATGATTTGGTCTAAGAGTGATACCTTTTTGTTTCCAAACAACTGTATAATGTTGATCAAACTGTGATAAACTGTGATTTTAAACCATTACCGTCTTAGATGGTTAGTACTCAATCTGTGATTATGCCACATTTAAATCGTATATAGTTTTTTATTTTTCATATTTTATTAGTTATAAGTAAATTATAATGGACACCATAACCTGTGATTCACAAGAGTTAATTGTATAATGTTGATCAAACTTTGATTTTAAACCATTACCGTCTTAGATGGTTAGTACTCAATCTGTGATTATGCCACATTTAAATTGTATATAGTTTTTTATTTTTCATATTTTATTAGTTATAAGTAAATTATAATGGACACCATAACCTGTGAGTAACAAGAGTTCATTGTATTATGTTGATCAAACTGTGATTTTAAACCATTACCGTCTTAGATGGTTAGGACTCAATCTATGATTATGCCACATTTAAACTGTATATTTTTATATTATACAATATGATCATTACATATTATAAAGCATTTTTTTTTATTTTTTGTCACTTAACACTTTTCTAGTCCTGGTCCGAATCGACCCATTCAAAAAATGCCTGGGGCGATTCGCACCGCTCTACCACTGCGGTGCGAAACGACCCATTCAAAAACAGTACTTGGGCGTTTCGCACCGCGGTCCGAACCGCTCGTGGTGCGAAACGCCCAAAGACCCAAGTACCTACATATGTCAAACAAACTGATACAAACAGATTAATAGTACATTGTGTTTACATCAGTCGGGTTTTCACTTTTACATGAAACAACAATGCAATGTGAAGATGGATCGTATACATTCACGCGAACACAACAAAGCTAATAATATACGTTAGTAATTAGGTATATAAAATGAATTTCTTGTTAATAAATTCTTAATTTCTTCTAATAATAATTAAATTCCCGACGGTATTTCCCCTCACGAATTTCGATCAACTTCTTATCTTGGTTACTAGATCAAGGGTCAAGGGTCAGATAAAGAGGGCGGTTTAACTGGACATGGTACTATGGTATGGATAGTAAGACGGTTCCTCTATATGCATTATGGTAGCCTGAGCTGATTATGGCCTTGCAGCCGATGTTTAGTCCATTTTTATACAAATAAAAAAAGGTATTTTTTTATTTGTAAAAAGGTATTTCGTTATTGGCTATAGCCTTGCGCTGTTACCATACTCATAGATGGAAAAGCCGTGCCTGTAGACATGGGTGATAACAGGTTAAACATGATATCTGTTATACTTGTTACTGTTACTCAATAATAACAGATGTTAATATCTGTTATTAAATAACAGTCTGACAGATATAGAAATATAGAATAGAATAGAGAACCACAGGAACAACTGTTATCTGTTATCTTTGAATACCTGTGATTTATATCTGTTACGATAAATACGCCTCACTCGTAGCCGTGAGGTGGTCATTGTGCGTTTCGCTTTCTCTCTATGAAATTCCGAATGAACGAAGTAAAAATTGTATTAATAGTTCATCATTGACTTTTTTATATGGAATACGAAATTTGCTTGAAACAAACGGGCTGTTGAATCCTTTACGGATGATAAGTGATTACCGGCGTCCAAAGAATTCTGCAACATCGGAGGACTTGCAGGTGCGTTGCCGGCCTATAAGACTGATGTTCATCTATCGATATTTCCACCGATTGAGGATTGACAGTTAGCAGGGATCTTTCCCTGCCATAGTGAACTATTTTATAATAGTCATGAATCCTTCCGGAGTTTTATAAATTATACTATGCCCTTGACCTAGTCTCCTTTGTACCCATATTTTAACTATCATAATGGATTCGCCACAATAAATTTGTGCCTCTATCGTCGCCCTAAATGTCATATAGCCCACTCATTACGATTATGATGAAACAACAAGGACACAAAGCGAGTCAGTATAACGAGTACATAATATATTTAATGAAACGCTGATCTAAATACGTAGTCGTTGAAATATTCCACGAATTTCGAAACAGATTTTGTTATGCGTTACGCAAGTTGGATAAGACGTTTTATTTCTAACTAAATAGATATCTCAATGCAATTTGGGGAATATAAAGGCCTTACATACGTAAAAAATGCGCTAAAAGGAAAATAAATAGTTGGGACGGCAATTGTACACATTATTTATTGGTATTTAAACTTTCAAAAAAAATATTTCACTTTACTTTATACTGGAGATACGAGTATAATGTCGAGAGTGGAGCAAGCTTGTTTTTCTTAGTGATCACGTCATTTTTTACTTAGTAATTATTGAAATATTTTTTATTTAGTTTAAATACCAATAACTATGTACTATTTATTTTTAATATTTCTTTTTTGTTATACATCACACATTTAAATGAAAAACTCAGACACCTTTCAGTCTGCCTGGACCATGCTTGATATTTAGCACTTGAATGCATCGGAATAAATAAACTGTTTTCGTTTAAAATTTACAAGGTATGCTTTTTTAACATTAAATACTTTTCAACCTCAGATCAAGGAAATAATATATTAATGTTGTTTCATGATGAAAGTTTTTAACAAAACAATAATGACTGACTCATCGACGCATTGCGGATATCTACTTAGTGTTCGAATGGGTAGCGAAGTCCATATTCCCCAGGACGTGTTAATAATTATCTAACAACTTGTATTTCCTTGCATCTGGCCACTTCAGGCATTAAGCATATGGAAAGAATATCGAATTTCTGACTAGGAAACAAACAACCGGTTATATGTAACCTTTTATGTGTATATAATAAAAGTACAAGGGCGAGTTTAATGTCACGTCGCTTTGTCTGACAACTAAACTTTAAAAAATATATTTTGGTATTTTATAATATATAATAATTAATATAATTATCCGCGGCCGATTGCCCCGCAAAAATGCCAATGACGACCGTCTCGCGCGCATTTTTCATCGTATTTTAAATTTATTATTTCGAAAAGATATTTTAATAAAACGAGCTCCACAATACTTGTCTGTGACATTTCAGAACAAATATTGAGAATTCTAATATATTATGTTCATTGACATATTTACGGCGGCCGAATAACCGAAAAACCTGTGTTTGCTACACATTTACAATATGTAGCGAACACAGGAATGCGCATGATATTAAAAAGGAGTCAGTGAATGTCTATAATCACCTATAATATAACCTTCACCAATTATGCAAATCCATCCAATAATAGATGTGTCTGGCATCGAGTCTAGAAGTGCAGCAAGGACGCATTGTAGTGACGTATTGTACAGCTCTGCCAAAGAGACTCCGAGTGACTTGTGACGCCTACCGTATACCGATAATGAGTTGAATATTTTTATAGGTATTCGATATCTAGAGCCATTTGCAAATCGCGAAAATACAAACGTATATGAGATATCGCGTTCGATAACGAGGTGTCGAACGGAAATAATGAAATTTTCTTGCTTTAAAAAAAAGAAAAACAGAAATATTTAAATTCTGAAATTATACTAACGATAAAATTATGAAATCGCACGTGCGTTGGATATAATAAATAAAGAATAATACCTTACAAACATAATTTACATGTGAGGAGGGCACAATCGTAAACAAGTCTTACCTAAGGAATATTTTCATCAAAATATCTGACGTAGAATATCGACAAAATTTATTTCTTATTCAAATATGATTTTCATATGCAAAGATTCGCACGTAAAGCCACTTAAATAAAAACGACTGGGATGGTATGCGCTCTTTTTTTGCATCTTACCCATGGGGGCAGATTTGTTTTTCGCCGGACGATCCCAACGTTATTGCTGATTCTGTCGCCGATGTAGTGCTTCAAGGAATGGAACTTTTTATTCCTTCCTCTGCGGTGCCCATTGGTGGCAAATCCCGGCCTTGGTTTGGTCGCTCTTGCAAAATGGCGTGTCGCCGGAAGCAGGAATGTTACCAAGCCTGGGCCGAAGCATCAACGTCTCGGGATGAAAAAACCAGCGTCCTTAAAAAGGAGTACAACTCTGCCTCAAGGGCCTTCAAAAGTGCTATTGCCAAAGCAAAGTCTGAGCACATTGGCAGAATTGGCGAGAGATTGGTGCGCCTTCCTTCGGGAACTCGTGCGTTCTGGTCTCTCGTTAAGGCTGTCTTAGGGAATTTCTGTCAGCCCTCTCTTCCAACCCTGCACGGGAGAGATGAATCGCTGGCCCATGCCGCAAAAGAGAAGGCCGATCTTCTGGGCACACTCTTTGCGTCCAACTCGACTTTGGACGACCGGGGAAAGCCACCGCCGACCATCCCGCGGTGTGACAGCTCTATGCTAGACATACAATTTCATCAGAGCTCAGTGCGAAAAGCACTTCTTTCTTTGGACGTCCATAAGTCGAGTGGGCCCGATGGCATCCCTCCGATCGTATTGCGCTCATGTGCTCCTGAGTTGGCTCCGGTTCTAACGCGTCTTTTCCGGTACTCCTATTCATTAGGCGTCGTCCCGAACTCCTGGAAGACAGCTAAAGTGCACCCAATCCCGAAAAAAGGCGACCGCTCAGACCCATCCAACTACAGACCTATAGCTATAACTTCCTTGTTCTCCAAGATAATGGAATCCATTATCAACTGCCAGCTCTTGCGGTACTTAGAGGAGCACCAGCTGTTAAGCGACCACCAGTACGGTTTCCGTCGGGGTCGCTCGGCTGGTGATCTGCTAGTCTACTTAACGCACAAATGGGCAGAGGCAATCGAGACCAAGGGGGAGGCGTTGGCTGTCAGTTTGGATATAGCGAAGGCCTTTGATCGGGTGTGGCACAAGGCGCTTCTTTCGAAGCTTCCTTCTTATGGGCTTCCCGTGAAATTGTGCAATTGGATAGCCAGCTTTCTTGAGGACCGTAGCATTAAGGTCGTTGTCGACGGTGCATGCTCGGACCCAAAACCTGTGAATGCTGGTGTTCCACAAGGCTGTGTGCTATCTCCTACTCTGTTTCTTCTGCATATCAATGATATGCTGCAAATCAGTGGCATTCATTGCTATGCGGATGACAGTACTGGAGATGCATCATACTCCGGCCGTGCAAATATTTCTCGAGAACACGTCGACGAGTTCCGGAACAAACTTGTGTCTGAAGTCGAGACTTCTTTATCCAAAGTTTCAGACTGGGGTCGACTTAATCTAGTCCAATTTAACCCTAAAAAGACACAGGTTTGCGCGTTTACCACTAATAATAATATAATAATATATCGTTTATTTCGGGTAAAATGCCCATAATTATACATCACAATTACATTAAATTTATAAATATAACACAAAGAAAATTATACTTAAATTTAATAACATTAATAACAATTAAAAATTAAAAATAAAAATTAAATTAAATTCTGACATACAATAATAAATTAATTAAAAATCATTTGAGAATAAAAATAAAAGAATAAGGCCGTCTATCAAGATTTCACCGAGAAATGCAGTTTTGTCCAATGCTTCATATAGGGGGAGCAATACAATCTATCAGCGATAAGTTGTAGGAACTTGTTGGAGCTATCCCGCAGCCTGCGCATCAGCGATGCTGTTCGTTTGCGCAGTATGGCAGCAAAGCAATCAACTCGAGCTTCCGCGAACATCCCCGATGCGCTGCAGAAGCGGGGCAGCCCCATCAAAGCCCTGAACCCATTGTTATATTGGACCCGTAGAGCACTATAAGACTTTTGTGTGTATTTAATCCACAGGCTGCACGTATAAAATGTCTGGCAGTATGCTCTAAACAAAGTAGTTTTAACCTGCGTTGTGCAACGTGAGAATCTACGGGCCAGCATATTCGCTCTGACTGATAGTGCTCTACGTTCCCTCTCCATATCAGCGTCGTCAGCGAGCGTCTCCGTGATCCAATGGCCCAAATACTTAAACCGGCTTACTTTATTTAAAGAATATCCGTTGAGAGTGATATTCAGGGCAGAAGTATGCGTCTTAGAGCCTGCTTTAAAAACCATAAATTCACTCTTATTACCGTTGTAAATAAGCCCGTGGGTTTCCGCATAACGCTCGCAGACTCCGATCAGTTTCTTTAAGGCACCGATAGACGGGCCCAGCAGCACCATATCGTCTGCATAACTAATATTATTAACAAAGACCCCGTCTATTGAACAGCCTACTCGGGTACCGCTGAGCTCGCGAACCAACCCGTCTATGTACAAGTTGAAAAGCTGCGGTGAGGTTAAACCACCTTGCCTCACGCCGCATTCCAACCCATACACTTCCGAGCGTGCCCCCGACCACCTTACATAATTACATTGATTGCCATACCAATATTTCAAGAGCGATATCAATTCTCGTGGGAGCTCTGTTTCCTCTTTCAACTTCTTCCACAACCTGTCATACACAACAAGATCAAACGCCTTCGAGAGGTCTAAGAAACACGCGTAAACTGGTGTATTTCGAGTAGTGTAGTACTGGACAGTATGTTTGAGATTCATTATTGCAGTCTCAGTCGATAAACCCGCACGAAAACCAAATTGAGCATCGTGCAGCTTTAAATGACTCTGCAGGTACTTATTTAACACACTGTCCAACACTTTGGCTATAACAGTGGCAAGTGATATCGGTCTGTAATTGTTTTTACTAGAGGCGTCCCCAGTTTTATTTTTAAGAATAGGAACGACCACTGTTAACATTAACTCTTTCGGCAGGTAAGCGTGACTAGCACAGAGATTAAAGAACATTGCGAGCACCCTGGGTAGGTGAACACCTGCATTTTGAAGATGTTCTATACTTAATGAATCATGGCCAGGAGATTTGCCTCGCT
This sequence comes from Anthocharis cardamines, assembly GCA_905404175.1. Taxonomy (NCBI): domain Eukaryota; kingdom Metazoa; phylum Arthropoda; class Insecta; order Lepidoptera; family Pieridae; genus Anthocharis; species Anthocharis cardamines. The sequence continues at coordinate 12,304,217 of FR989958.1, read as the reverse complement.
TCATGTCTCTCACTGCATGTGCTACCTCTTTTACAGAGAATCTAACAATATTATTTCCACTGGGAATGGTCTCTGAGAAGGATTCTGCACGTCCTAGTGGAGAAATCACCCTGAACTGCTCTTTAAACAGGTTGGCAATCTGGGCGGGTTCACTATTTCCCTCTATACTCATTGGGACACACGGCTTCGGATTCAACTTACTTGTTTCCTTCCAGAACTTACTAAAATTTTTAGACGTGTGTTGTGACGCTAAGGTATCCATTTTTATTTGGGTCTCGTTATTTTGGCACCACTTAAGCTTAGACTTAAAAATGTTCCTTTTTTCTCGCATCTCCTCATATACACACCCAAAGGAGGGTTTGCCCTGTGAAATCCAATTTTTAAAACAAAGCCGAGCGTCCCCATGGGCTTTTCTAACATATTTATTCCATCCAATTACATATCTCTTATTTTTTCTACTATAAACATTTTGATTATTATTTCTAAAGTAGCTAGCTGAAGCTGACTCTGTTAATACATTAATTATTTTATTATACATATTGTCTATTATTATTCTATGTGTTAAATTATTACAAGTTTTATCTGCACACTCTCTGAAATCCGACGGAAAGTCAATTTCTCGAAACTGTGCTGTACATAATTGTGAATATAAAGTACTTTGCAACTGGTCTCTTACTCCCCATAGAACACTGTTACATACGTTACTATTGACATAACTAGGTTTTTTAGGCGATAAAACATTTAAATTACAAATTAACTGAATTGGAAAATGATCAGACCAAGATATAGTATCATATAAAATATTTATATTTACAATTGAGCTCTTTGCTGCTTCTGTGATAAGCACATGATCGAGCCATGATGTAGTACCGTGTACGTCACTCAGGTATGTATATGATCCTGATGATAGACCCAAATATTCTACATCTGCACACGACCACCTCTGCTCAGTACAAAAGTTCAAAAGCTCCTTACCAAATGGTGCACTCGGGTCGGCATTAAAATCACCGAGTACGTAGACCGTATCCACCTCACATGAGTCAGTTATTGCACTAATCTCACTTAAACAGTCTGTAAAATCGGCCAAGTTGTCACTAACGTCAGTTGGCATATAGACTGAAAACACTAAAAATTGACGGTTTTCAAGCACTACTTTGATAGCTGTGATTCGTACGTTCATACATTCAACTATAGATACAGATCGAAACACACTTTTACGCCACAATATCGCAACTCCACCATAGGGCCTCCCCCGTAGCATTCCCTTCGAGGTATCTATTGCCGATTTGCCCGTAAATGCAAAATCCTGGTCAATCTCTCCAAGGTACTGTATATCATGCGGTAGTAGCCACGTCTCTTGTAAGGCTACAATATCAGCTTTCTTACATACGAACTTTACACAATCTATGGATCTCTTGATTAAAAAGAATCCCTTTGTCGTTTCTCCTCAATTTGAGGGCACTCACTTATCAGCCACAGCCAGTATCGGAATTCTCGGTATCGACATATCGAGCGACGTTCAGTTTCGCGGTCATCTGGAAGGGAAGGCCAAATTGGCCTCAAAAAAGCTTGGTGTGCTCAATAGAGCGAGACGGTATTTCACAGCGGGCCATTGCCTACAACTGTATAAGGCACAAGTTCGGCCCCACATGGAATACTGCTCTCATCTTTGGGCGGGAGCTCCCCAATACCAGCTCCTTCCTTTTGACCGCATTCAACGTAGAGCGGCTCGAATCGTCGACGACCAGGCTCTCTCCGATCGGCTTGACCCTTTGGCGCTACGTAGAGATGTCGGATCACTCTGCATCTTCTATCGTATCTATCATGGTGAGTGCTCAGAGGAATTGTTCGGATTAATCCCAGCCGCTAATTTTCACCACCGCACCTCGCGACAAAACTCCAAGTTCCACCCGTACCATCTTGACGCTTGGAAGTCTAGCACTGTGCGCTTCATGCGCAATTTTCTTCCACGCACTACTCTTTTGTGGAATGAGTTGTCGCCAGCGATTTTTCCGAACCGGTACGACTTGGGGACCTTCAAGAAGAGAGCCTATTCCTACCTTAAAGGCCGGCAACGCAACTGCAAGTCCTCTGGTGTTGCAGATGTTCATGGGCGGCGGTGGTCACTTTCCATCAGGTGAGCCGCAGGCTCGTTTGCCCCCTATATTATAAAAAAAAAAAAAAAAAAAAAAAACGAAGTGAACGGATATGATATACTTAGAGCTGTCAGCTACATCTCTTATTTAATGAAGAATATGATATCCAGACGCGATACAATATCCATTCTCTTCAGAAATACAATAGAATGATTGTTTACTCTCAATGTCAGTATCAATAATATTATCGCATATACCTAAACGTATCCAATCCAATTAGTTTAATGAAGTTGTTTCTTTTGCAGTATATTTCCACAGTAAGATATTATTTCTCTTTTTATTAAATTGTTAAAAGGATACCTACATGCTTATATAAACCTAATAAAAGGGATATTTTAAAAGCTTTATAATTAACGCTGTGACTGATCGGTTGGCATACTAGTTGTACGAGTAAGTACTCGTACTTAGCATGAGCACTTTAAAAAACCAAGATCTTCTAAGAGAATTATTTTAAAGAGCTTTCAGTGGCTTTTATTTTTGTATGTGTACAAAGAGAAATATATTTTTAATTGTTCATGCAAATTTAATTTACAGTGTTTTTTCATATCAAAAAATACAATTTAAGCATTAAATGTAATATTGGAAGACAATAGTGTAAAATATATAATAATATTCAAACTAAGAGTACTGTATATTATTTATATTAAATATGTTGGTGTATAATTTTTTTCTAGTGAAAATATATTACTGATGATACCTCAGTATTGCCCTTAATGATGCGCTGCCTAATTAAAAATATACATATACTCATATAATATACAGTGGACCCCCGATAATCCGGCCCCTGTCTAATCCGGCGCCCCCTGTAATCCGACATGACTTAGAATTAAGATCACGCCGGTTTGAACAGGTCACAACTCGTACGCGCCACCGCTATTGTGCTTATAATATATAGATATGTAAGTATAATATATAGATTCTTGTCATTAGATATGTAATTTGTCGGATTACAAGGTACTCTTTCGTAAAAAAATCCGGACTATAGGGGTCTTAGGCAGTGCTCTATAATCCGACAAATTCGATAGTTCGACACTGCCCTGTATAATGTTTGCCGGATTACCGGGGGTCCACTGTAATATAGTTCGGCAGCGTATCATTATTATTAGCGAACTCTAGTTTTGATATGAAACATTGAAAGTATTGATATTTCAAAGTCATGGATGACGCAAAGATTCCATTACACAGTGTGAAATAAGACCTCAAAAACGGACGTCCTTTTTTTTATTCGATTTTCGTGTAGGTTTTACTGAAATACATACTTCAGTAAAAATCCCGCATTTTTATCTTAATTATTCACTGAGAAAAATAAGTTCAAAAAATGGGTAAATTTATGACCCCCAAACAAAAAAATATTGATTAAAAGAAATATATAAACTTTTAAAATTATCATATATGTTGTAATATATCTATACAAAAAGCCGCATAATTTGATATATTTGGTTTAATTCTGCGACAACGCGAGGCCGAGTAATCGGCTTTTTCATGATTTTGGTTTTTATTTTTTTTCTCTAATACCCCATCGTAGTAGCAGCTGATATTTTACGTCGTAATAGAAGAACATCTAATCTATACGTAAAAAAAAACTAGTGCGCAATTCCATGGGGTATAGCTATAATTGCGTTTTTAATATTTACACATAAATTACCCTACTAGGGTTGTGAGTTTATGCAAATAAATATTAGAAAAAATAACATTACAATTGGTGAAAATAAATTGATGGCATCCGTGGCGTAGTGGTGAGGAGAATGCCGTAGGTTCCGAGTTCGAGTCCCAGGAGGGACATTGTCTTTGTAATAAGCACGGTTATTTGAACTTCGACCATGGAATTTTTATCAGTATAAATGTTACAGGCCATGTCCGAGCATGATGGTTAGTCTTAAGATTAGGCAACAAAATGTGGCCTTAACAACAATAACTAAGTCGATATGTAACGACAGATTTATTTGATATAGGGTTCTGAGAACGTTTGACCCTTTGATTTTAGTAATAAGGCTACGAGAAAGGCAAAAGAAACTTCGTAAATTACCTCTTCTGCATGTAGTATGAAAATCGACGGTCATACCTGATTCACCCGAACCTTCAACATCACATGAAAGTTGTGAGTCGACTGATGATGGCGTGAATCAGGTTTTATCAGAGTAATGGCTTAAATGAGGATAATACAGTATTTATATAAAAATATATAAAAAAAGGATTTTTCAATGCAGGTCAAATTGAAGAATAATAAATAAGAATTGCAATGTTTGAAATTATTTAATTCGTCGTTATCAATTTTTACCACTTTTACTCCTTTTCGAGTGACAGCCCTGACTAAAAAATTAAAAGTCCTATAAAATCAATACCCCATGGAATTGCGCGCTAGTTTTTTTTTTACGTATAGATTGGATGTTCTTCTATTACGTCGTAAAATATCAGTTGCTACTACGATGGGGTATTAGAGAAAAAAAATGAAAACCAAAATCCTAAAAAAGACGATTACTCAGGCTCGCGAAGTCGTAGAATTAAACCAAATATATCAAATTATGCGACTTTTTGTATAGATATATTACAATATATATGATAATTTTAAAAGTTGATATATTTCTTTTAATCGATATTTTTTTGTTTGGGGTTCACAAATTTACCCATTTTTTGAACTTATTTTTCTCAGTGAATAATTAAGATAAAAATGCGGGATTTTTACTGAAGTTTGTATTTCAGTAAAACCTACACGAAAATCGAATAAAAAAAATGACGTCCGTTTTTGAGGTCTTATTTCACACTGTGCATTATTGAAATTTAAATATATCGTCAGCGGAATTATTAAGAGTTTCTGAATGTATAAGCTAATGTTGATTCAGAAGATACGGCGCACGGCTAGCTTCTAAGAATTTTACTTACGTGAAACTTGTATAAGCTATTCTATACTGCCTGTTATAGACAAAATTATTATTTACGTAAGATATCAAGTGCGACTAGCTTCTGTAATTAGCATTGCTGGCCAAAAATTGCTTTTAAAGCACTCGTACTTTGACAAAACTTGATGATCCAAATGGGTATGGAGAGAGAGAATACCTATTTACTCATATTCTCAGTCTACTGTCTGTGCTAGCTTCTGCGTATTGTACATATTATAGGATATTTAATCTATAAGTATATAATTGATGGTGTCTCAGAAAGGGTTTTAAGAAGGTATCTGTGTATTATTTTTGCTGATCTTTCACTTTTACACAAAGCCTGGTAGATATTTCAATATACATAAATAATGGTATATTTTCTCGTGAAACTGTTCTACGTTTTTACCCCGAAGTATGCTCAGCGCTTTCTATATGTAACGCCACGTAACAATATAATTTAAATAAGATACTTTATAATGGATTAAAACGCGATTTATTATTTATATTATTTATGCTGACGTGGTCGCGGCAGACTGAAATATGACAGTTGACTGATTTAAAATATCACAAAGTTGCCATATTAACGCCATTTATTCCTACGGATTTGATATTTACTATAATTTACTATATTATGGCAATATTGACTAACAGTGTCCACTTGTTTTTTCTATATTTGACTTGGGGTTTTAGATTTTTACTGGCATTGGAAAGTCTCAAACCTACTTCTCTATTGAAGTTAGGGTGTCCATTGATTTCAATAGCCTCTAAATAATATTTAAAGCGTTACATACCCCAAGACCTGACCATTATTGAGGTGTTCTGGCGGCGACTTGATCTGGGAGAAGGTCACCTTGTCGCTGATCTCTCCGCGGCTGCCGCGGCTGATCAGCGGCAAGTGGATTTGGGTGCCCTTCGATTCCATCTTCTTTCCTGACGTCATCGCTGCCTGGCCATCCTGGTAACTCTGTGAAAATATGGCGGATGTTAAGATGAATTACTGTTCAAACTGACATCTAGATAACATTACTCTGGCGTTGGGGATTTTTTATTGGCGGCGATGATCACTTACTATCAAGTGAGTCACCTGCCCGTTTGTCCCTTATTCTATAAAATAACATACTGAAGAATATCACATTTTTGAGGGGGTAACGAACGAAACAACCATGCGTTACGCGTCCCGCTTTCTGCCTATTTTTATATTATTGATTTCCGAAAATAAAAAGCACGTTAACAGCTGATCACTAAAACATATTCTATGGCTGAGGCTGACCTACCATCAAGTGACCTTCACACACGTCATTATCTAGCATTAAGAATATTGTTGGTAGAGATGACATCACGGAGAGCCAATTAGTGAATGGTGTACGTAGATAGGTGCGGGGGTGAAAGGGTGGGTGTGTAGTTGCTTTAAAAATAGCCTTAGACGTAACAGTTATGTAAGAACAGCCCCGCAACTACGGGGGTGGAGCTCTCGGAATTTTATGAGCCACCTTTGTGATTCGGTTTTCGCCCACGCTACTAACCGGAAGAATTATATCAGAGAGATATTAAACCCAATAATTTCCTTAGAGGTCAATAGAATCAGTTACGTGACCTAGGATTAGTAAATAATAAATATTAAAATTAATATTTTTTTGTCAGATTTTCATAGATTAGTGTAAAGCTCATGTGATAGAAAATGAAACCTCAGTTAGTCACAGTATATAAATGGATAATGGAATTTCGATTTATTTTGTTTCAGTCACTAATAATCGAATTCAGAAATTCATAGACGGAATATTGAAATAGATACTTCTTCAATCGATCGATCGGCTTCTTGAAGGATAAGCTGAAGTTACGATTATGTTGTATTTTTACGACTAAAACCTCGACCTTTCCTCAGTGTAATTTAGGGGACGCCCGGATCTCCATAGGAACGACCCGGTGTCCCCAAACACAATATTTTGCGGCCCTCCTGCCGGCCTAGCATGACCGCCAAGAGATATCTCGCCGACAAGAGATGACAAACTAAGATGGAAGATATCTCGATATCGACAATTTTGATAGAAAAAATATCTCGATCGACAAATATATCTATTTTTGATATTAAAAGTCGAGTTTTCAGTATAATTGTCATGTTAGACCCGGAAGAAATAAATAGATAATCGATTAAAACACGAGAAAACGGTCGACAAAATTTTGTCGTGGTTGTCATGCTAGGCCGGCTGGAGTCGGATGTTGTTGAAGAGAAGACGACCCAAAATGGATCATCTTCAACCCCTTCAGACACTTTTATTTACATGTGTTCTGAGTTAATCTTTAATGGAAGTAATAGCCTTAAGCCACTCGTCTTTATTTACCTGGTAGGTACCTACTAGATAATCAAACTCGATCTAGATTGAAACCAAGTCAAGGCAACGCCATAATTATCCATAGCCATGATGTTTCTACTGAATAGAATAAGTTTAACCCATCGTGTTATGTACTACGTTATATAATACCTTAAACTTTCGAAACTTACATCTACATCAGTACTTTAATAAATATTAGTTATGTTGAGAATTTAATTTAATCGACCCCAATCGCTTTGAATTCAAAAAATGTTTGGAAAAATTTCGTTAAATTTCACACTTTTTATGTTATGATGCTGCTTCACACGGGTGCAATGTAGATGTACTATACACAAAAAATATAAATCAGTGAGTAAAAAAATAGCCTATGTTACTCGCTGATAATGTAGATTTCAAGTGGTGAAGATTTTTTATAAAATTCGTCGAGTTGTTTTTGAGTTAGAAACAAACTTTCTTTTCTTTTCTCTTTATAATATTAGTATAGGTAATTCCAAGACACGTGCCGACAATATACGAGTAATAATACGTCACAGGAAAGGTCAACTCATACTCGTATGTCATCCGATAAAAAGCAACTTATGCAGAAAAGCTAAAGGTTATGACACCTTATAATGAATACTTATTTATAAATCCTTAAGTAGTATTGTCCTCGAGATATCTCCGAAGTCCGGTTCAAAGTCTCTAAGTATATTCTAGACTAGATCTAGATGTTGATAATAATTTATTTTTGCGACCAGACCAGTGAAATATTTGGTAAATGACGATCATCAATCTTTATATTCCAAAGTTAATTTCAAGGTATTTAATAGTTTGTTTATTTTGTTTATAAGGAGTCTAGATGGTGGGACAAAGCTTTTTTTTTAATTTCTGTTAACGACCAATGAGCGTGAGGTTATGATTATTTTACTTAAAAGTTTCTCAGGAGTTATCTTATTATAGAGAGAGAAAATTAAGCTATTTACTGCTTAAAAATATAAATAAACAGCAATTCCTTAAAAAAACGAAACTTAAAAATGAAATGTTTGACAGTTAAAAGGCCGCAGTCTCAGCATTGTGTGGTAAGTTTTAGCCTCACGGCAGAAACTTTCCATGCTGATTTTCAGCTGCACCCTCTCAGTCACGCCAAGGAACACTTATGATGACTAGACCCCCTTAGTAGTATGACACAACTCGTTCAATACTCCAAATAGCCAAATGTAGTGAAAAATATTGTTTTTAAAAATTATATACAAGTGGAAACCGACGGGAATCGAATCGCAAAACTACCAGAGCACTGAACAGAGAATTATGTTTGGTACCTATTACTTAAGAGATTATTGAATGAGGTCATCAATCTCTCTCTGCTATGTTTCCAATAGACTTTGAGGCTCTCCAGAAGAGAGAGAGAGATAATTGTTCTAGTACTATGCGCTATGCTCCATCTTAAACTTCCTCGGATCTCATTCAATCACTTTTGCCTCACCGGGAAAGTCTTATTAATATTACAACATATCAATTTCTTTGAAACCTAATAATTGACTTCCGCAAGTTAACGCAACATAACTAATGTCTCAATGACTGAGTTTTAACAAATTGTTTCTGTAAAATATACCGTTTAATGACACAAATTGGGGTCATCAACCACAATATACGAATTCAAAATAAATACTCGAAATCTCTTTATACTAAATTAATATCTTTTACTCAAGGAGTTTCGAATTAAATTAATATAAATACACTTATATAATATAAGTACGAACCTGCAATTTTTTTTGTTACATATCGACAGATGAACATGAGGTTCACTTCATGGTAGATGATACCTCATCTACAGAACATCAGTCAATGATGCGCTGTCAATCTACTATTTTACTTCGAGCATTCGGAAATTCATAGACTGAAACCGAATTGCGCAATGTGCACAATACGATTTTCCATCAATGAACAGTGGTTCGTTACCCGGCAATGATTTAGATTTTCTAATTTATAATCACTGTATGTAACTCAAACAGTAACACTATAATAATTTAAAATCAGTATGTATATAATTATGAAATAATGTATGTAATCAATAAATAATAAATATGCGTAATCATTAGTATTCACAAAGATTAATGTAAAATTAATTATAGATAAAGATAGATCAAAAATGTATATGTAGATATAATACGTGATTTGCAGCGTAGGATAACTTTATTTGTAATATAAAACTCTGAGAAATTATTATGAATTCATATTTACAAGTATCTTTAAGTTAGTTAAGTTAATAACCTATAATTTCTAAAACAATAGTTGGAATAAAATAATTTCCTTTCTATCCAATTATCACACTAATTCTTAAAAATTAAGTAATTTTTCCAAATTATATTTAAGTCCAAGTTAACATGTTTGTTTGTTAGATATCAGCCACAGAATGTCGACTGATGATGCGCTGTCGACCTACTTTAAACTTCCAGCTTTGAAACCGAAACGCGAAATTTGCAGTTCACGGACGCAATAACAATATTCACAAGACACGTTTATGCCGGTATTGGCCATAGGTAATAAAAACATGTTAAGATATTATGACTCAATCTAATTAAATATTTGTAGTTTTTATACAAAATAAAAAATTACAGCCGGATCTTTTTTTTATTATAAAAAAATATCTAACCCAATTAACATAATATTGTGAACAAAAAACAGCTATGCTGTTTTTATATGGATTATGCATATAGAAAACATATACAGAATTATTTACAAACTAGCGATTCGCCCCGGCTTCGCACGGATGCAATGTAGATGTACTAAAAATGGCCTATGTTACTCAATGATAATATTTAATAACTTTCTATTGGTGAAAGAATTTTTAAAATCGGTCAAGTAGTTTTAGAGTTAAATCGTAACAGACAAACAAATCTTTCCTCTTTATAAAATTAGTATAGCTACTCATAACTCAATCTCTTCACGCTTGTATTCGCCATATGTCGGTCATATCGTATATTCTACGTTACTCAACACACAAGTTGACATCTTTTCTTGAGAACTGTCAAAATATCTTTCAAAATGGTGTGACGAGTATCAAAACTAGATTCAAACATGAATTCAAAAATTTGTTGATATTCATTATGTAGACAACTCCCCGCGTCTCAGTGGATAGTAATGCCTCACTCTATGTTGTAAATAGAGTGTATTAAAATAGAAATACATATAATGTGTTAGATGTCGACATAAGTCAATGATGTGATGTCGAGCTATTTTTAATTCGTATTCGGAAATACATAAAATTATAAGTAATGGATACATAATATATATGTATTTAGTTCCTATTAGTACCTTATTATGATAACTACACACGCCAAGTATTCGTACTTATTAACATAAGTCATAACCATTATCATAATATTTTAAATTAAACGTTAATTAAAGTAATTTTAAGACTTTACATTAAACCATTTGAAAATAATTGTTACAATTATATGTAAATTCATTTAAATATGTGTTACTGGCATTAAAGGGTGACAATATTACGACAAATGCTGTTTATAATGTTTGTCATAGTTTTTGTATCTATAAATCTTTTTGAATAACGTGTGGCAGATGACTTTATATAAAAGTTATATTAGTTCATTTTTTTTTCAAAAAAGTTTCTAGAAGGAGTTGAATTTACGATGAAATATAGATTCCAATTTGGAAATAACTACATCTTTCATTACTAACTACAATATATTGTTACATTATTTTAAAGCTGCAATTTTTTTTGTTTCGTTTTTTAAACTATTTACTCTATCGTCTGATTTAATTTATTTTCTGTGTTCGCAATAAAAAAATTCAACCACATTTTTAGGTACTTAAAAGGACATATCAGGTTGTATCATTATAAAAATCTAGATGAAAACAGACAGAACGTAGAAAGCTAATTTTGTGTTACCATAATTTACGTAGGAGGCATTGAAATATGTAATTAGTATATTTACAATCCAATGGAATTATTATTATCAATTAATAGACAGCGTATAATGAATCCGATTAGAAGAGGATATAAGTTTGATTACACCGCTTTTTTGAATGACGCGGACGTATCGTTCGATTCGTATCTGATAATTCTATAATCAAAGAATATACTGTAATATTATAAACTGGAATTATTATATGTTTTATGGAATGGGGGGTAAATGTTTATCGGCGCCTATAGACATCTTAACACCAGAGGGCTTGCTGGTGCGTTTCCGGCCTTTGAGAAATGAGTAGCGTCTTTGTTGAAGGTCTTAAGTCTTATATGTGTACACGTGTCTCGTCCAATAATATTACCATGAAGAACCTTATTTCAAATTTTTATATATTATAAAACAACAAAGTTCTACCTCGTGGAAGTAAGTCAAGTCGAAGTTAAAATGGTAGTACTCATAATGGTACGGTATGTAATTTGGCAATTTTTTTGTACAGTACATTCGGTTTGTGTCTTTTTGTTATGGGAGGGGTCTTAATATAGAGTCAATAATTACAGAACTACGTTAGGAGTTTTCTAATATATTTGATTTTTTTAAAAATAGGGGGACTTCTTTTTTTTATGAATGCTGAAGCTTTAAGATAATAGTTAAAATATATGATATGATATTTTCCCCTATAGTAGCGGGCATTTTTAGAGATTTAATCATTATTAATCTATTAAAAATAGTAATAGTATTCATACTAGAAGATGCCAACGACCATACGGCGATGGAATTTGAATACTGCTATCCAAGAATTTGCCTACGTATCATAAAACCAAAGAGTGTTCGTTCACACGGATACTAGCAGCGCCGCGGTGGCTGGGGTAAGAACTACTCTTACCCCAAAGAAACCGTGCCAAGCGCTATATAAATCTATGTTCTTTGATAAAATGGAGGGTTTGTATAGAATACACCGCTGTATAAAGAATACATCTCTTTTCAAAATAGGCGAGTATGAAACTTCAAAAACTTCAAAAAATCACAATGTTTCTAACCGACTTTTGTGAACATACGGAAGGAAAGTAGTCCATATAAGAACATACTATGTAAATATTTTATAATAAACAAAGTTAAAGGTCAACATAAGCCCTGGACACAAAGACAATAATTGCACTTACGCGAAGATTATTCTTTAACATCACTGAAACTCGACCACCGGACAAAAGAATTTTTCAAACACTAATTAAAATCCTACCGAATCACTGATTTCTATCGAATTAGCGGCTTAGTAACTCAATTTGAGATAGCGATTGATAATTACTATGTATTGACTGATAATACTCAAAGAAAGACTAAGTACCTATTCCTTTAAATTTAAATTAAATATAAAAAATTGCCGTTGTTGTCTGTATTATATATTTTGTTTTATCAAAAAAATATACAAGTTGCTAAAGAAGTTGTTTTTAATTGTCAAAAACATTAATAAACTGGTTACTGAAACCGTTAAAGTGTAAATGCAAAAATGTGAAAGTATGATATCTTTAATAATGCATTCACGGAACATTTTTTATTACAAAGCGAGCAGGTGGGATACCTGATGGTAAGTAATTGAAATCGCCCATAGACATCCGTAACTTTAATCCGGCCTTTTAAAAATTCATAGGCCAATACAAAATAATTAAAAATGGCGAACAAAGCCGTGAGTTAGAGCTAGGTAGGAAACCTTGATTTTCAAGTAGCCATGCGCAGAATGTGTCACTGAAATGAAAAGATATGTATATATCTTTTCGTCACCGTGAACTATATCACTCTTTTAGTTCAGTAGTTCAGTCTAGTTCAGTTGCTCGCTATTACCGGTGTGTACTGTTGAACTAAAATGTCTCATATCATTTCACTAAATGTATCACCGGGAGTTAGAATCAGAGTGAGTGAAACAGAAAATTATTTCAGTACAACGGAGCTCGAGCGTGAGAAGTGATCATAACATAACGCGCTCGTGCTATTTCGTGTTTTGTCGGGAAAGTTCGGTTCCACCCATTCTGCGTCGTTCGCAGAATTAGTGAACTAACTGAACTACTGAACTAGATGAATTGTAACTGAACTAGAGAAAGAAGGATAAATATAAATGAACTAGTCCAATTGAAGGATTCATTCGTGAACGACACATGGCTATTTTCAAGACCATATCATTGGTTGCGTCCACGTCGCAACATATCAATGATTGATATATTATGTATTTAAATTCAATCAGTTCATGGCGAAGGCTAAAGACTCGCGTGTAAACGTATTTACCTGTATACATAATGTAGTGTTTCTATCTATTAAATACACATTGCCAAGTGTAGTACTCAGGAGTTGTGTTAAATTGACGTGCACCTGTCATAAAACATACGAATTATACAGCATATTATAGTTAAAATGTTATATGCCCCCTGATTCGAAAACGAAAAAGGCCTATGTCTGCCTATTTTGGACGTCTTGTAAATTTTGGATATGTTTGTGCTAACAGGTTTTTATGTAAAAGTTGATTAACTTAATGAAATATAATTATTGATTCATTTCCGAAGGACATTTTGACATTCATATATTCTTTACGTACCTCGATCAGCAGGGCTATTGCGTAAATTTGACACTTATAGTGATCAACTGAATTTGGTTGTACACCGAGATTTGATGTCAACTGAAAATTGAAAAACTCTAACTTAATGAGTGGACATCATGTTACGGTGTCTATCGTTTACGCCGTAATCATCACTATTTTTTATCGACATTATACGGCCAGATCGGGGACGTTCTTCAAAAGGGCCAGGTCAAAAGTACTCGTAACCGTCGAGTGTGTATGAAAGCATTGATGAAAGTGGAAGAAGCGAAAGTGGTATGTAAGGATCGGAGCATATGGAATTCCGTGATCTCTGCCTACCCCAATGGGAAAGAGGCGTGATATATATGTATGTATATTCTTTGAGTAAAGGGTATACATGTCTGTGCGGGAAACATACCTACCAACATTTATCGTTATGTTGAGATTTGGGAACTAGGTTACGATTTAACTCAAAAACAACTCGAGCGATTTTAAAAATTATTTCACCGTTACAAAGCTACATCTGCACCGCGTAACATATTTATTTCCGGAAATAATAATTAGGGATCTCTAATAAAACTTGAATAATTTACCTAACCCAAGGTGTAAAAAAGGTTGTAGAGAGTAATCTCAGGATCTACTGAACTGATTTTAAAAATTCTTTCACCAATAGAAAGCTAAATTATCAGCGAGTAACATAGGCTTTTGTGTTTAGTAAATCTACATTGTATCCATGCGAAGCCGGGTTGTGTTACTAGTGAGTCTATAAAGATACTTATTTTGATACATAATAGAAGTTGCCATTTTATATTTATATAAAACTAAAAATGCATTATTAGTTTGCATTAGATTTTTTTTAAATCAGTATAAGTACAAGCTTATAATAATGACTATTTTGAAATAAATTTATATTCATTCAAACAATAATTTCTCCAGATATATATTTATACTCAGTTACATGTTATACTGACATATTCAGTGTATTTCTATGGATCATTGAAAAATAATGAACTTTAGCGTGATCTTATATCAACCTCTTGATACCTTTTTTTATATAACCGTGTAGGAGCATTTTATTGACGTATAAAATTGAACAATAGTTAATCTGCCAGTTAGGACTTTATCACAAAATGAAATTACTTTTAAATCAATCAATAAATATTATTGCAAATACATATGTATATTAATATCTGTTTAAAATATATTCCAATAATAAAAGGGAACTATATTTTCTATCACCAAAATTTATATTTGTCATCAAGTTGTATCACCTAATAAATAGATCTATCGCCACGAAATATTTTCGTTCTCAGATAAACAAAAATTATTCCCAGGTATGAATTATCATGTTTTAATAACTTGAGCGGTATGAATTTACTAGCCGTGCGACTAAATTACTAAGTGAGCGACTAGTTTTGAAGTTCTAGGTTAGGTTATGTTGGTATGGTGACCACCGCGCACGAGTCGAGCGAGCGAAGCGAGCGGTGCCGCGGCAGCGGCCGACGAGTGCCAGAACCGAATTCTACTTATTTGGTACTAGACCTTATATCTCAGCATTTTAGGTGATTTATTGTGGAACTGATTTTGCATTGTTTGGTGACTACATTTTGGTGACAGATCTACTATTTTGAGGACAAACCCTATTATTTAAGAAACACAAAACTAATTAAATTGGTGATAGCTTAAATGATACCCATAATAAAATACATATTCTAATCAATCAAATTAATGTCAACTATGAAACTAATCACAGAGTTTGAAATAACTTTAAACACAAAAATTGCTTTTAAGAAATAAATATTTAAACAGATTTTCGTATTCAAATTATGGCACAATCTCAGATTATTTAATCTGAGGGCACAATATATTTATTAATTAAAAATTGGATGGTGTTTATTTAGAATGCTTGTTCCGGAATTTCGACTCTACATTTTCAATTTTTTTATTTTAATCACTTTTATAATTAGGGATTTACCTTAGATGAGAGAACTGAGCTAATTAAATTAATGGTAGAGGTAAATAACAGAATCAGTATATAATATTGTCTTTTATTAACGCGAGTATCACACATTTAAACAAAACACCGTGTACCGGATTAAAACGCGTAAATAATTTA
The DNA here is from genome assembly GCA_905404175.1 of Anthocharis cardamines. Lineage (NCBI taxonomy): Eukaryota > Metazoa > Arthropoda > Insecta > Lepidoptera > Pieridae > Anthocharis > Anthocharis cardamines. The sequence goes on along the minus strand of FR989958.1, from coordinate 12,288,268 downwards.
AACAATATAAATAATAAATCGCGTTTTAATCCGGTATACGGTGTTTTGTTTAAAAGAATCAGTATATTTTAGATTAAATAGAGAAATCCCGTGTCCCTAGTGGGGCTTGGGGCAGACCCATTTCACTGATGATTATTCTTTACAGGCAAGTAGGTGATCAGCCTTCTGTGCCAAGCCCATGACAATTTTTTTTAATCCTGTTTCCCGGGGACTCGAACCCTTGTGCTAAACGCATCGCGCTTACCACTGAGCCACGGGGGCAGTTGGATTAAATAGAATCATTATAAAGGAGAATAAAATTATACAAAAGACGCTAACCAATGCCTTTCTGAGAACTGAATCATTTTAATGGAGCATAATATAATGAGTTCTCTATTGAAAGATGTCCATTGTCCATGTTAAATAAGTAGTCATTGACCTACAAATATAACCAATCAAAATCAATGTCCTTTGTCTTGGTAACTAGTCTCATTCCATAATTTAAAGTTTATTATAGTTTTATGTGTATTATATTTGTATTTTTGTGCAATGAATAAGTTTGAGTGTAAATTATTTACTTGAACACTTTTACAAATTATTAAACATAACGTATAAAATATATTGGAGAAAATAGAATGCGCACTATGGCAGCCATATTATTTAAGAAATAATTTCTTACAAGAAACCTGGATAAAAAGGGGTTGTTGTACATTCGTCACAAAGTAAATTCGTCACGAAAGAAAGTATGTGTAAATTCACCACAAATCTAATTAAAGTAGTAAATTTCCAATATATTAATTTTGTTAGTTGTTAATTCGTCACATATTTTTTTCGCATGGATAGCAAAAAAAAATAAACATTAAGCAGATTAAAAATGTTGCTTATTTTTGCCTCCCTGATTACAATAAAAATAAATAACTAAATATTGAATGTAATAGTTACGACGCGACGCGGACGCTGGAAAAGAGAGGTAGTGGTCTCTTATCTATACTTTGTTAATAAAGAGGTGTATTTTGAGGTGGTGTGATTCATGAAACAGATCAAATAATGCAGAAAAAAAACCCACATAATTAGAAAGAAAAACCAAAGAAAGAAAAAATAAATTTATTTTGCCAATAATGTCACTTATTCCGTTTTGGCTATAAGCCATCGTTATGAAGGCAAAGCCATGAGTAAGAGCTTGGTTATAAAGAAACCTTGATAATCAAGATCGTATCATTGGTTGCGTGTCAATCTACTATCACATTCCTAAAGATTTATGTAAAAATCCTTGTCTAAATTTTCGTAATTTTTTTTTTGTTGGATACAGTTCTGAACTTTTATCACAATATAATTCCTTAATTGTGTTGTTAATAAGACGTTACATCGGGCGTATTCGTTATGAAACCCATAAATAATACAGCTTTATTTAAGGGAAATCAATATTAAACGTTATTTGATATTTAAGGAAAACAAATTTAGTCATATACATCCCGCCTTTCCCTAAAGGGTAGACAGAGATTACGGATTTGCAAATGTTCCGATCCTTACATACCACTTGCATTTGAAAACAAATATCTTGAAACAAACAACTACATAATATTATTATTATCAGTCTTATTAACGCCAGTATTACACATTATAATAAAATAACTATAACCAAATCGTCATGATCGTAGAACAATGACGGTTCTGATTTTTTACGATTTTAGTTTTATTGTATAAAAGTCTTTAAAAAAATGTCAATTTTCAACAGAACAAACAAAAAATTGGAGTTTGATAAAAACAATCAAGTTATTGCCTAGAATACCAGCGGTTCTGTTTTTACAACGCAGTACAAAAACGCGTATTATTCCTTAATTGTGATACATAATCCCCTCGGCCTCCCCCCACGCTAATCAGTATAAAATTATTATTAAAAAGACACCAAACATAATATTGCCGAGTTTGAACCCGAATAGATTAGCCGTGTTTTAATTATGCATAAAAAACGTCTTATCAATCTTTAAAACGCTCTCCTGTAAAGTAGCCGTTTTGCAGATCCGCCGTTGTTCTACGATCATGACGAAATTAAAACACAGTATGTCACGGGCATACCACATTTTCTGGAAAGCATACGAAACGTTGGGATAAATAATTATTTTATTAAACCGAATCATGAATATGAAGCCTTAATAAAATCATAATATTATTTATACGTACGAGTATGAAGTACGAAAGTATTTTATAATTTAAATAAAATACTGTATACCGGATTAAAACGCGATTTATTGTTTAAATTATTTATTCCGACGTTTCGGATGCTTTTCAGCAACCGTGGTCGCGGGAGACTGAAAGATGACAGTTGTCTTATATTTGAAATGTCACGAAGTTGCCATATTTAATTCAATTAAATTAAAAAATTTTATTCTCCCGCGACCACGGTTGCTGAAAAGCATCCGAAACGTCGGGATAAATAATTTAAACAATAAATCGCGTTTTAATCCGGTATACAGTATTTTATTTAAATGTGTGATACTCGCGTTAATAAAAGACAATATTAGTATTTTATAATATCAGGTACCCTGACACTACGGTATGTATATAACACACACACTACTTGATAATTTCACACAAAACGAAGATTCACGTCATGATAATACAATGGAAATCAGAATATTTGCATAGATTCGGCAGAGTAATATAACTGAATATTTCAAGATTCAGTACGATCCTTGAACATTGCTTTGCATAAAGATTGGTACCGGGAAGGTAAGGTTTACATAATGCCCACCCTAACACTATATACCTACCCTTAGTACGTTAATAAGGCAATCGATACGAATACGGCTTACGATAGCTGATTGTACTGGAACAGTTGCTAAGCCAACAATAATACTGAGGCTTTATATGCAAAATCTAGATATCAGAATTGTATGGTAAACCGTCTTGAGCCGTTTTTCGGAAAGTATTAGTCGAGGATTGCGTGTTCTATATTTTAATCGACTACGAAATATTATGAGGTTTACAATAGGTCGTGTGCATTTATGTATAGAGAGTAAGATTGAGGTTAGGTTTTGCGTTTTTTTTATTTTATATAAAAAAGACGAGCATGAGTATTACTTGATATTAAATGACACCTCAAACACAGAACTCAGTCAAAGATGCGCTGTCGACCTCTGATTTTTGTCGAGCATTCGGAAATCCCGACTGAAACCGGTCGGAACTTTAATAATCCTCACTAATAACTAAGAACGAACTAAGACTAAGATTAGTACTAATAAACTAATATTTATAGTAACTATATTACAATAAAAAAAACTGGCTAAGTGCGAGTAGTACTCGCGCACCAAATGTTCCGTACATACTTTAAGTTAAGTAAAGATTTTGCCAATAATAAAAAAAAATACAAATTAAAGTTTTCGGATTTTTTCCTTTACTTGTGCGACATGACACTGCATCTTTCTAAATTTCATAATTCTAGGGAAACGGGAAGTACCCTATAGGTTTCGATTCGAAATATAAACGGAGCATAAAAAGCCGTATCTATTGATTACGTCGACTTAGAAATTTGATTTTTTCACTGCTGCAAGGGATTGCAGACTTGAGTATTTTATATGATTATATTAATTTCAACTTGATACATCCATGCGTCCCAGACAGACAGACAGACTAACAACAAAGTAATCCTATACGGGTTCCGATTTTGATACGGAGTACGGAACCCTAAAAAACATTGCCTGGAAGAAATCACTGCTTAGTGATAAAGCCGGCATTTTCACGACATATTATTATTAGGTGTGTATGTATCTATATAAATTTATGCTGAAATGATAAGTTAATCTATAGTCTATACTAATATTATAAAGAGGAAAGATTTGTAGTTTTGTATTTTTGTATGTTATGAAAAAACTCAAAAACTACTGGACCGATTTTGAAAATTCTTTCACCAATAGAAAGCTACATTATCAGCGAGTAACATAGGGTTTTGTGTATTAGTACATCTACATTGCACCCGTGTGAAACCAGGCCGCGTTGCTAGTAAATAAATAAAGTGATAATCGTAGAAGACGCTCTATTCGGAACTGAAATTGTTAAAGGCAAACGAAACTCTTCTTATTCAAAGAATTTCATAATCAAAATCATATTCATGATTGAATTTAAAAGAGAATTGTTCTAATCATTCTTCGAATTCAGAAGGCAAGTATTGAAAAAACTAGTTTAGTATATAAGGATAATGGTCAATGGGTAATTGAGTGGCACACGGGAGTTACTTGATTAGAATAACAAACCTTTTTAATATCTTACTTATTAGGAAGTCGATGACTTTCCGTGCAATTTTATTGAGGATACTTCCTTTAGATTTTCATAGGAAGTGTAATTGACTTCAGATAATAAAATTAACAGATTGAATTGAAAACTATTGCTATACACTAATACTGTGAGCTCACTTGAAGTAAAAGTCATGGTTCCTATTTAAAATAAAATTTATAATATATAAACTCCACCCAAAAGCACACACAACCTCAAAAGTAACGAGTGTTGCCATCTTACTTCACTAAATGAAAGCGATACACATTCTCAAGTAATTGTACTGTTAAAGTGCCTAAAACGAATCAGCAGCAGCATTTTATTAAGTAAATAGACTCCGAAATTAAAAGCAAAAACAAAATAGACTGAAAATGCGGTATTATTTATGATATACATCCTCAATATCAAGTAACCTTCACGCTCATCTGTCAATATCTGTCACAGGAAATCTTTTCGATAAATTACGCCTTTATATTTTACCCCTTCACGTTACCGTTTTTAATCCATCTCTATTATACATGATCCAGTCCCAGGAATTTGATCGATCTCTTCGATAAAAATGAAGCTCATCTTATTTTTATATCAAGTAAATTCAACTTCGAATTAACCATTTCGATTTATCAGCGTTCGAATAGGGAATTTAAAGTGATACTAAAACTCTAACATGAGTTACACACTCATTTCAGTCAATTATTTGAAAAAACTTTAAGCACTTATAGCAAAATAATATGAACTTTGTACCTAGATACTAGATATAATTTAAGTATTTTTAGGGTTTGTACCAAACTCTTATATGATAACTTAGTTGTCCGTCGGTCTGTCCATCTGACAAGGCCCTTTTTATCACGAATTAAACGTCTCACGTATCACGTTTAAAAATAATATCAAATTACCAGGTCAGCAAATAATGCAATCCCTTGCAGCAGAGAAAAAATCAAACTTCTAAGTCTAAAAATACGGCTTATTATGCCGTTTAGATCGCATTTTGACACTCGCAGGGAATCAAAACCTATAAGATACTTATCGTTGTTGACCTAGAATCATGAAATTTGTCATGAAGCAATATCATGCAATACAAAGGAAAAAATCCGAAAACCGAAAATGTGTTGTTTTTTTATTGGGAAAACCTTTACTTAACTAAAAATGTTTAGGGAACCCTCGCATTTCACCATTTTTTTTTAAATCATAAAGACTTTTTACGATATGTATAACTACTGTACTATTTTATGTTCACTGTAACATCAGCACTGCTGTTCATACCGACTTGTATTGACCAACGTGTCCTAACCAAATGTTCAGGTTTGTAGGTCACACCCGGTCAAATTGTGTATAGATTTGGTTGGTTTTAATATTAAATTAGGGCGTGTTTATTCTATTAAATAAAAAGCTCGGATAAGCTATGCCAAGGCTTGACTTAAGCAACCTTTACCTTTAGAAAAGATAGGTGCCGCGTTAATTAAAGGATTTAATTGGAGTCATAATATTATTTGCTAGTTATTCCTTTAAACTCTTGGGATGGGTCTAGAACTGACTGAGATGATATAATAATAATATGTATTTATTTATTCAGGTAAAAACCCAGTCTCGGTATCTCATTTTTTTTTTTTTTTATTATTTTATAATGAATAATTACGAATAACCATTTAAAATTTATATGTTTTGTAAGTAGTAATTTGACAGGGCCTAAATTTAATTTTTATTTCAATGTAATCATCAAGAGTGTAGTCGTTATACGAAAACGAATTGACCCAACACTTGTGTTGTAAAAAAAATCTCGATTTATATTCCATATTAATTAAAATCGAGATTTTTAGAATATTGTCAACTGTAGTTAAAACTAGATAGTGAATTAAAAAAAAAATGTCGGTAGGTGGGATCAAGATTAGCAAATCGTAAAGTTAATCGGTCAACTTAAGTGTCCGGATTAACTAACTGGCCGATAAACTTATCGTTACAATGTATATAGATTTATTGATTAAGACTATGTCATAATCTGTATGCAACTGCAATTTGCATATATGATAATCTGAAAATGACCCATGAGAACGCAAAGGTGAAAGATAATGACGAATCAGAAATATATATCATTGTATTGGACAAGGAAATTGTAAGTAATATAATTGATAGATGAAGTATAATGTGGTAGACACTTCATTTAAACTTCTAAACTAATTGTTACGATTTAACACAAAACTACTCGACCGAATTTAAAAATTATTTCAGCAGTAGAAAGCTACATTATCAGTGAGTAACATTGACTATATATTGTAGTATATGTACATATATTTTGTGTATGGTACACCTACATTGCTGGAGCGACTTAAAAGGCATTTGGGTTTGTGAGCAGATCGCAGCAACTGCTGGGCCGATTTGAAAAAAAGTGTCTAAATTTCAGCATATTACTGAGATTTTGTTGGCTGCGCCCGAATTTTCATTTCATGGCCCACATTTTTTTTTTTAAATGTGCCAACTTTGGTGATGTTGTCCGCTCCGTATATGCCGCTACGAAGCGATATGGCTAGCACTGCGGCCGCCTAGAAAACATTTCAACATACGTAGCGTATTCGTGCAAACTTTAAACACAAAATAGTTTCTGAACCACAATGGGCAACTGATTGAAATTTTTAGACCATGGTTTGATACTTGTATTTTAACTACAAAACGTTCCTTTTTCAAAGGTCGCGGTTTTGCTCTAGATAAGCTAAGAAATGAAAACATCTAACTTTATGTGATTACAGATCAAACTATAAACAATAATAATAATTATTGGAATGCAGTGGCGAAGGGTGAAATTTTCAAAAAGTAAGCCGTGCCAAAAGAATCATAACATTTCTACCTTTTATAAATTACTTTGGATAAAGTATCACCACTTTCACTGTTTTTAGTTTGTTAGTAGCTAATGGGTTAAATGTATAATGGGAAGCCGGTAGGAATCGTCTTTTTAGGAAAATATTAAAGAAAAACAATAATTGATAAAGTGGTCTACGCACCACCGATACATAATATATGAAGGGATGTCTAAGACTCTTTAGGAATGAAAGGTGAATAGAGCTTAATATTATTATATAAGGAGAATTCAAATTCAAATTCAAAAATCATTTATTCATTTAGGTAACACAATGTACACTTATGAACGTCAATAAAAAATACATATTAAATGCTTCTAATATTACATTTACTGCCAGTTCACAAATCAAGGGCGTAGAGCGGACGAGAAGAACTGGCAAGAAACTCGCCTCGAAGAATATAAATTACAGTATACTATTGGAGAAAACATATTTAGAAAATATTTCTCATCTCATCTCATTTATGGGACAGGCACATTACTTTTAAGTATAGTATTCAAAAGAATACTATAATTTAGACATGTGTAACACTGCGCTGCGCGGCGCAATTGCGCCGGCACGCTTCACTGCGCAGGGTGAGTCAGCTCACACATTCATGTGTTAGCGCACGGCGCAGTACCCACTCACTGAGTGAACTATGAGCGTGGCGCTGCGTGCGTTTCGGAGGTTTCTATGCTCGCTTTGCGCGTCCAATTTTGTTGCGCCGTGGCGCAATTTTGAGTTGACTCAAGGAGCCGACGCACTATACTGCGCCTGAGTTGCTGAGTTGGCGCGGGAAATTTTGCTGAGTTACCCATGTCTACTATAATTTTATTAAAGTTATTCTTATATGTACAATGCAATATAATTTTTAATTATATTATATAAATATTATTAACACATCTTTATAAACCATATAACAATGGTTTTAATGAATATCATTGTTTTCTAGGAGTATATTATGGTTATTGTTTCATAGTTCAATGACCTTTAATCAATAGGATTGATTACTTGATGCCGTATTAACAAAGCTGCGAGTCTCTATTTATATTGTCTGCAATTCATTTGCGAGTATTTATTATATTATTGACAATATACACGTAAATTTAAATTACTAACGATAGAGATATATTTTAGTACTAACAAAAATAGTAGCAATTTAATAATTAATATCAGGTAATGAGTAAGCTTTTCCTTAGTTCAACACTCTAGTTTTAACTGAAAGAAAGATTTAGATGACTTTTCCAACGGTATTACAAAATCTATTCACGTGCTTTTCAGAAAACGTATGAAGAACGAGAGAATTCTAAATGCATTTCTTATTCGAAATTTAAACTTTCAGTCTGAACATACGCAACTAAACTAAAATAGTTCCTTCTAAACAGTACAATGACCTTGGCTTAGCTATTTCTATATATATTTAGCGTTATGTACATACATCTTCACACCAAAATATTTGTTTTACGATAAATACGCTAGTGATTGTTTACGTAGCTATTTATATTGGTTTAGTTGAGTCATGTAGAGTCTATAATTTAACTAAAAAACTTCGATACAGAAAGCGAATTACGGAAACATTTAGTTTTATGCATATAATTAAAATAATAAATTTGATTTATGTGCCTTACTTGTTGCCATTACGTAAACTTTTCTCTACTTAAGTTAATAAGTAATAATATACAGTGGCATTTAACTCATGACTTCTAAGAATTATCTAATATTACCACGTATTCATAACGATTAGAATCCAAAAATAAAACATGTTTCAGTCGTATACATAATATGTACAACCTCTTTAGAGTATTGTCGATATCTATACATATAATAAAAGAGTAGGATCGAAATTACGCTTCACTAAATATTTTTACCAGAAATTAAGAGGGGTGATAAAAGAAGGGTAGCAGAATGCATAAATGCAATTTTTAAGATTCTTGTCTGTCTGTCTGTCTGTCTGTCTGTCTGTCTGTCTGTCTGTCTGTTTGTTCACGCTAATCTCCGAAGATACTGAACCGATTTTAATGCAATTTACACAAATATATTAAGGAAAGCCCGGGGCAACATATAGGCTTTGTTTCATCGAAATCGGTTATCGGAAAGAAAAGTTATCATCATTTAAATATTATTTTAAAGGCACCATATCACCAAACAATGCAAACTGACTCGCGTTGAACTTTTTCGAATTGTCAGATGTCAATCACAGTCTGATATGTAAATGAAATAGTTTGATTATTTCGCCATTTTCAATATGTATTCGTAGAATAGTGGATAGAATAGTGGATATGCAGTCCTATAGCGTAGCTTTTGATGCGAGTTCGAATCTGAAGTTGAAATGAAAGAAATATTTTTTTGTATTTATTTATTTATTTTTTGAAAGAACTATATTATAACAAAAATAGAAAACGTATTATTGAAATATTATAATATGAAAAAGGATTTCTTATGAGATCATTTATTTCATCTTTTCATCAATCCTTTCTCTTAAACAGAATTACGATTATTCGACATTGCTTTTTTGCTTCCGTATCTTAAGAGGTTTCCGCATTAAGCACCGGAAACCCGAGCAAGAATCCCGGGAATTTTAAAAAAATGTCCGAAAATGAAAATGACCAATTAAATGAACGCACGCATCTATTTAAGACAGAAAATGCATTGAATCCAATCTTCGATTGAACTATGATTAGAAGAAAAAAGACACATATCTGGATTTTGGTCACGTAAAATTTAATTAATATGAATCTCCCTAAAGTCAGGTTAATTATTTCAACTATTGAATTTCAAATAATCCTTCGAACCCCAATCTCAACCACCATTAAACATGTCGATAACATGATGCAAAAGAAACCGTCAATGGCTAATTTGATAGCTCTTTCCCAAAAGAAATCACCAAGGTCAGAGGGTGGAGGAGGATATGTCATTTGAAGAAAGCTTGCTCAAAAGCTCAGCTTAAAGTGAACCCCACGCGAACGAAGTCGCGGGCATCAGCTAGTATTAGATAAATAACTGACGTTTCAATGCACTATTATATTATAGGGTGTTCATACGCAGAATAAACCATGATTATGAGAAAAGAAGAAGAAAAGAGCTGATAAAATTAATTTAAATTTTTACAAAAAATAATAAGGTTTTTCTGTTTGTTTCAAAGAAGGAAGTCGCTGAAAATCAGCGTTGTGTGCGATTTCCACGGCGCAACGGAAGCTGAGCGGCCTCCTTTTCAACAGTAGGTAATCTTTGTTTTTTTGTAACTATTTAAATTTTAGGATTTCTAATTCTGTTGATATAAAGTGTTATCATTTATTCATTCACATTAATACCAATTTAGTCATTATATTTTCTTTTATTAACGCGAGTAAAACCTTTAAATAAAATACTGTATACCGGATTAAAACGCGATTTATTATTTATATTGTTTAAATTATTTATCCTGACGTTTCGGATGCTTTTTAGCAACCGTGGTCGCGGGGAGACAGTTTCGTATTAATCCGGTATACAGTATTTTATTTAAATTAGTCATTATTTAAATCCACAAAGTGTAATTCCAAAATTATATGATAACTAGCACTAGTAAATACTCAACATGAGTCACATTTTGTCGTGAATTCTGTTACGATCATGAAACGCTCATTAGTTTAATACAAATACACAACAGGTCATTGAACTCTCCAGAAAGAACAACTCTGAATATCGGAAATTATCGGATTTCTGACAAAGTATGACAATACTCCATTTATGTATAGGTATATTGAGTCTACCTTATACTCGTACCATGATATGCTTCCTCCTTCATCTTCCGAACCGCCAAGGAATGAAATTCTCTACCTGGTTCTGTCTTCCGCGATTACTACAATCTGGATATCTTCAAAACTGGAGTGAATAGGTTTTGTCTAAGAAACCTTGCTCCCATTTACTATCAGGCCGGATTGCGTTCCAAATCCAATGCTTACTTAGAATGAATAAATAAAACGTAGGTATGTAGTTGAGCGCAGCTGTGCAATAATTTTACATAAACATTAATTTTAATTAACACTCTATACTTAAGATTTAATACTTCCATAATCCGAAAGAGTATCTGTCTGTTATGATTCCTCATCTAAACTACTGCATGAATTTTCTAATGAATTATGCAAAACTAAATTTTGTACAGACAAAATTTACTGAAAAAGGCATTCTGAATGTTTTCAGAACCTATTTATTAAACGTTTATCCAATCAAGTCCCGATATCAGCAAGGTAAACAAGCTATATGTATGTCCTTTCCATGTAGGCTGATTATCAGTTAGTTGGAAAAGCTTATATTTCAATAAAAGCTCAAATAAAATAGCAACATTAAAAGCTTTTCATTTAGGTTAAGAGAGAAAGCTCTAAACTAGGTCAATTTTATTGGGACGCATTATTTTGTTCCGTGCGGGCTGCAGATTATATAACAATTAACTTAACTAGTACTAGAGAGACAAATAACTTATTTACTGCCACAATACTAATAAAACATAATATCTAAACATTTTAAGGGTTCCGTACTCAAAGGATAAAACGGGACCCTTAACCTTACTAACACTCCGCTGTCCGTCCGTCCATCTGTACGTCTGTCTCATGAACGTGATAGTTAGACAGTTGATATTTTTTATAGATTATGTATTTCTGTTGCCGCTATAAATACAAATAAAAAAACAGAACAAAATAAATATTAATATTTAAGGGGGCTCCCATACAACAAATTTTTGCTCGATATTTATAACGGCAACAGAAAGACGCTTGAAATATTCACAGAATATAAATTTAGTTATATATTAATTTAAACATAATAAAATAATACAAATATTTCAGTGGGGCTCCCATAAAACAGACATGATTTTTTTCCGTTTTTGTAGATAATGGTACAGAACCGGCAACGCATCTGCAAGTCCTCTGGTGTTGCAGGTGTTCATGGGCGGCGGTGTTCACTTTCCATCAGGTGAGCCGCAGGCTCGTTTGCCCCCTATTAAAAAAAAAGAACCCTTCGTGCGGGACTCGCACTTGGCCAGTTTTTTTCCTAACAACAAAGAGCAGTATCGGCAATGAGTGGTAAGTTTTTAACGGGCTTATTGCGTAAGACAGTACACTTACCTTACGTTCCGATTCAAATATATTTATTTGCATTCCAATCAGCGACCGAATAAAACAAATAAGACGGGTTCAAAACGATTTGTTTTTAATTTTCTGTACGCATGTTATGTCACTTCAGGCATTAAATAGGTGGCAGGAATATCGAAATTCCGACCGGGTAACGAGCCACCGCTCATAGATGGAAATATTGTTCTTCAAGAATACAGGAGGAGGACATAATATATTATTTATTTTACATAAAATGTACAGTAATAGACAGCTAGATTTATATTATGGCCTTTAGTATATTATAGTCTGGCCTGGTGGACCGCTATAGGCAATTTCGAGATTTTGCATTTATTAAAAATATGTTTTTTTTATTTTATATTTCAAAGTTATATCTTATATGTATTATACCATCATTATGTTACTTTTTATCCTGTAAAAACAAGATTCTCTTAATTTTTCGAGATTATTTTTTTAAAAACAAAACCAATTCGATTGATTTCATGTACCCAAAAATATAGTTGTTATTACGATATTTAATTCATCTTAGAGCTGATACTAGTCGCTTTAGTACCGAATTGAAATCTAGTACCGTTCGTTTCGTCATTCCTTCTAAAATGGCGTGGTTTCGATCGCGTTACGTAGACAGTAATTTGGAAAGTGCTTGTAATAACGATCGTAATCGCCGCTATCAGCTCGATTTAGTATAAAACCCGTTATCAATGACTTAACTACTTAATTAATGTTTAATCTCACACTGAATACATCATGCATGATAATGAGTATAGAAACTGAGGTACTAGTGGTTTTTTGAAGTAAATAAATCCAGGGACAGAAACCGGTTAATTTTTATTTTCCAAAATACGTGTCTGACTGAGATACAATAATATACCTCAGCCACAGAACATCAGTTAATGATGAGTTTTTGACCAAATTTTTACTTCCAGCATTCAGAAATCCATAGACTGAAACAAAAACGCAACTTTTATGATTTTTCCATCTATGAACGTTGTTTCATTACTCGTAGGATTTTTCATATTCATTTAAGTGACTAGTGAAAGAGCCTACTACGAAGGACTATCGAAAAAGTATTCGAATTGGCCATCTATAAGTTTTATGAGAAATCATTTGTAATTTCATACAAATGACAGCTAGACGATACGAATACTTTTTCGCAAATTGTTCGTGCTAGGCCCTCAGATGTATTGAAAACATATTATTGCAGTATAATTCAAACCAAGGGTGGTGTAACTACCCAACACGCCAACAAGATTTACAGAAATTTTATAAAAATATCTATAAATCAGACTTGCTTTAAAAATATTCGAAAAATTGAACGGCACGTAAGATACCTATGTGTGTGACCATGTTTTTGATAATTCATTGTAAAAAAAAAATTAGGGCCTCAAAAATGTAAGGTATAAATATATATAATAAGAATAAGAAGTAGCGTATTAGTATTTGAATTTGAATGCGAAAATGTTTATAGCGTAAGTTTAAAAAAAAATTGACTGAAAATTGATGATCCTTCAGATCTATCTATACATATATTTTTTATTTCTCCTGTAGGTATTTACGGAAACATCACTCGAAGACACAACATTAACACCATGTATATAAGGTATTAGAATATTTATTCGAACAACGCGAAACCCTTTAACAGAAACTAATACTTTATGTAACAAAGAGTATTTAGCATTTACATACATGTTAGGAACGCAATTCGCTTCCGCAAATAACTGGATAATCTGCGATCTGACTCACAATAGCGGTTCGTCTGTTTGCAAAAATTCAATCCTTACGAAATTAAATGAGACAGTTGTATATCCAGTTTCTTATGAATCCATTGTAAAAGATAATGTTATGAAGACAACGTATTATTTTGCTGCAAAAATAATCATCAATACCTACTCCCGAAATTGATTTAATTTTGTTTCATATTGGAACTCAATTTTGAAGAAAATCATCGAATATTATGACGTTTAATTTTGATCCTACGACTCGATTTAGCATTGTTAGTAAAATTTTGGAGTAAGAATTACTTCTTCTGTTCTATAAGTAAGAATATTTGATTGTGATTTAAGATTGTGTTAGAGAATTTTGAGTGACATAATTTTAATTTGAGGCGTAGCTCGATCTTACGTTTTGTATCAAGAGTTCGAATAGTATTAATATTACTTGAATTTTGAAAGTTATTCGTGTTTTTTTTTCAGTTCTCTTGTTGCGAATATTTGCATAGCAGACAAAATGACAATATCGAGTGATATTAATTTATAGGAGGAAGCGATCCCGAATAACCTTCTCAGTGGATTTTTTTTGTTAGCTAATGTGTGATAACTGATACATGCCAATTTTAAAAATGGAAGGATTAGGACAGAATAGAAAAATACGTAAATACTTCAAACATTAATTTGAATGAGAATTTCAAAATTAGAATTTTAAAGCATTATAAGTTCATTTATTCATAAGGCAATCAAACTTTCTTAATTATTTGCTATGAAAATATTTAAAGCGATCCAAGTTCATTAAAAATATGTTAAAAATGATCCTTCGAGTGTCCTCTACTGTGTGATTTTTGCCTGACTCTTTTTATTGGACTTAGGTTTTAAGTTGAATCGAAATAAGGACTTCAAATAAACCTGTTTCAGACGGGTGCTTAGTCTTTGCTCGCCATATTTTTTGTACCTAAATTCGGGTTGTAATTCAAAACATGGTTAGTAATTTAATTTCTATATGACGATTGACGAGTATGGAACAGTATTGAATAGCGATGTTAATAACTTAGATATTTTACATTTTTTTTTGCGATACATCGTTATAACATTATTAGCTGATAACTTATTTTATAAATAAACGATTGTCTTAGATATTAAGTCTTATTTATATATTTATTTATAATATTATTGCAATAAGTGCAACATGTTTTTTTACGTTAAGTGGATGTGAATAAAACCCAGATGACTGTAATATGAAGCGAATCAAAATAAATAATTGATCATACAATACTAGTAAAAAGAGTCAAGAAGGATAGGTCGAACAATGGTCCTTCGAGTGCGACGAATATATTTTTATTTATGGTCTCCATTTATAAGTAGGTATCTCTATGTAGAGTCATAGACATTTATATTAAATAGACTTGCATTTTTTTTTACTGTTATATACCTTAATGACTCACCATTTAATTACTTTTAATCATATATTCTAAAATTGCACTCTCGAAACACTTTTCATTCGCAACATAGCTACCTAAATAATTAAGACAAAAAACCAAATTATAAATAAATAACAACACACTCACCTAATAATAAATGAAATCCACAATTTACGATGAATTTATCACCAACTGCACAGTAAAAAACACAAAAATTTATACGAAATAGCACACTGGATACCAGATTTTGCTTATTGTTTTGTGAGTGAACGAAACAAAACGTCTATATCCTCACTACGTTTATATGTTACTGACATGAACATTGAGCAGAAACACGGAGCAGTCTCGCTCTGAAGTGTACTATACGTGTAGACAGAACAAAGTATCAACGAACTCGCCACCTCGTTCATATGGCGAACAAAGACGACGACGGCCGAAGCGTACACAGCTGTTTAGAGATTGTAGAGACATTTTGCAAATCGATTGTCGATATTACGTGACGTAATGAGTCGTACTTTATTTTTCAACTATTCGATTAGATTATTTAAACAGCTTCCTCAAATCCAGTTAATTATAATTGTTCGTGCTTTTTTTTTTTAAAAACAGGTTTTATTGAAGTTCGTAATAAATCAGGTTATCTTCTTCGTTTTTTCAACAATTTTTGGTCTTAGCAAATTATCCCAGAATAAAATTCCAATTATTTATTTTATTTTAATGCGCCAAAATTAAAAATTGTTACATTCAATACCTATATATTATCATATTTTTTACAATTGTTAACATCACAGTTTTCGTACATTAAATAATATAATTAAATATTAAGATATATAATTAAATACAACCTTTTAAAAATAGAGTTCTTACTTAATAAGAGTTTCTCCGCAAATTAGCTAACATGTGAAAACATTTTCTATGATAAAATAGTGTTGCCCAAAATATATGTGTAGCAGATTCAAATCAAAAACGAGTTACTTTTGTTTACATAAAACTATAATATATTTATTATAAGAAATATCTAAGTATGTTTAGTATATATCATGTTTTTGTATTCAAAACGATTCGACCTTAGTTCTTGAAGAAATAAATTTAACTTGACTTAAAAAGTACTGATGGACCAAACTGTCGGTGCATTCTCAGTGCGTGTGTACTCTTGTAGAAAGAGACAGCAAATCCTACACGCAAACTCTTTTAACATCGATTCGGATAGTCTGTTGTCTCGCTCTCGGACGGCGTACTCTCATTCGCGCACTGCGGACGTAGGGTATGTTTGTTATTATGGGATTTAGTTAATAGCTGCCCTATTTTAAGATTCTGGTCGATCATAAAAATAAACTAACAGAAAGAACAACACTATCTGTAGTAATCTTGAGGGCTGGGTGATTAATATTTGCGTAATTCAAGTCCTTGTGAGTCAACACCAAGTCGCACGTGGTATTCGCTAATTATTCTTTGTTGGAAAATGACATAAATAACGGTGTAAATGCGAAATATTATTATCTCTATGTAGAGAGGATTGTATATTTTTTTATTTGATTTTCCCTGTAACATTAAACATGTAGGTCGCCAGTTTCGTTTAAAATTATATCCAGATATTAAATTTTGTATTATTTTCAGCAATATAAAATGACATTTAATTCATAAGGCCACATAAGTATTTATACGTTTTTTTATTAACTTTTATGTATTTTATTTTATTTTGTATAAAATTCCTGATAAAGAATATTGGTTGGCTAATAAAACCTTTCAGTTTAGTAAGTCGAACATAAAAAGAGTTGCCTTTCTGAAGTTACAAACGAGGTCACCTCGGTTCCTACCCGGATCTAAATTCAGTAATCGTAAGTTATTTCCAGAACCGCTTCGGTAGCGTAGTGGTAGGCGCGTTGCATTTAGCACCAGAGGTAGCGGGTTCGAATAACGAGGACACAAAAATTTCGGTCTTGGCAGAGTCGCTCCGTCAGTTCCGTGTCCATCAAATCCTGGTCAAATCGATGTTTAAATGAAATTCAAATTTTACGTAACCGCAACCGTCTAGCTAGCATACATAGAGCATCTTCAGACTATTAAACACCGAATGTTTATACCGTGTATTGTTTATCGAGACGAGCAACGCCGCAGCTGTGAACAAGCTAGTATTATAATAATTTGAAAAAAACTACTTTCTTTTAAAAAAAAGTATTTTAATACAATATTACCTTACCTACCTTCTATTGATTTTAGAATTATTGACTTTCTTGAGAAATTCAAAATATGTAAAATGGTAACTGTTGCTTTTTCTCAAAGACGTTAATTTTACTAGTGGCAATTCAATAAATATAAAGCAATTTCTAACAAATAGCCTGAATAGCTAAGAAATGAGCCTAAAGTATTTGCCACCACCCTTTCTACTCCTTCAAAATAATAATAATATATGTCTGCGAAGTTAATTAGCAAATTTAATTAGACATTAGAAGGTTGTCGAAAGCTCTAACTTGGCAGATTATGTAAATGGATAAAAACAACCTCAAGAGGGAAATTGATAGAAGAATTATTCAATTAGGCTGGGCAGCTTTTGGAAAGCTGCGACATATATTTTCTTCACCTATACTATAATGTCTGAAGACCAAAGTATTTGAAAAGTGGCGGGAAGACAATAGGTGCGAAGAGCAGAAGACAGAGGAAAAACGCACGCTTTAAGAGAGGTCTTCGTCACTACACGTCACAAAGAGTCCTTTCACCCGCATCATTTCGATGAATGGAAGTCGAGCACGATAAGGTTCACGCGCAACTTCATTCCACGCACTACCAAACTATGGAATGAATTACCACCCTCTGTGTTTCCATCCGACTACGACCTCGTTGTTTTTAAAAAGCGAGCCTATAAATATTTCAAAGGCCGACAACGCATCTGAGACTTTTAAGTCGCGGATGTCTATGGGCGGTGGTGATTACTTACAACCGGATTTAGGGGCAACTACTACGGAGCCTTCACGAAACAGGAGCCTCCACAATAGAGAATTCGGAAAAAAAATATTCCGATGAATAAACACTAGTAAACAACTTTTCCGATGAATAAACACTAGTAAACAACTTTTCCGATGAATAAACACTAGTAAACAAGCGGAGTATGATAAATTCAGAGATTGAATACCGGTTAAATTTCTATGGGAAATTAACCGAAATAATAAAGGTTTTTGTTAATATTCATTCGTTTTAGTCATATTCACTGAAAAAAATTGTGTGGTAAGTTTAGTGCTCTTTAAACTAATATCCTGGAATCTCATTCAGAAAAATAACGTAACTTTGTTAGTGTTAACTCCGCTCCAACGCGAACGGTCATATTCATGTTAGTTATAGTATTGAATATTTGCCATGCCCTAAGAAGGCTTTTATTATGATTTAATTAAATGTCTAAACTAACGTCATGCAATAAACTGATTACATTATTTATCTGTTACACTGACGTTTAATTAGTGCAAAACAATGAAAATGATATGAGTACGTCATTTAAACTGTGGCGTGATAATAATATCAAATGCCTTACCGTTAAGTGGGCCCAACCCGTCTTACTTTCCATACAAAAGCTCGTATGTCATTATGGCGATGTAACCGATTTTTCTTTGAAACTTTTGAACTAATAGGTATCTCGTGCACTATATCTAGGTTTCTATCGAAACAAAATCTCAAATTTTTCAGAAATAAATTCAGTATAAGCCTCCAAAAATCAGCTTTTTTGCAAAAAAATTACCTAAACTTTGGGCGTTCATAATGTACTCATAAATTGTGAAAGTAAATATTTTGTTATGATAGAAACCTTGCAAATATAATGGAGATTCTAAATTACAAAAAAATATTTCATAAACTTGTAAAGACTACTGAAAAACACGTATTTCCTAGAACAAGTTTTATGAAATTTCCGCACACTATTTTTCGTTCAATGTTATCGCGTTCTCACTCACTCGTTAGCGGTAGAGGTATGCGCTACATGAAACAAAAAGCTTTTCTTCCATGCTCGCGTTGACGATAGTCGAACCGGGAAGGGCCTCTTAAGTGGGCCCAACCCGTCTTACTTTCCATACAAAAGCTCGTACGTGATTATGGCGATGTAACCGATTTTTCTTTGAAACTTTTGAACTAACAGGTATCACGTGCACTATATCTAGGTTTCTATCGAAACAAAATCTCAAAATTTTCAGAAATAAATTCAGTATAAGCCTCCAAAAATCAGCTTTTTTGCAAAAAAATACATGAACTTTGGGCGTTCATAATGTACAACATAATTTGTGAAAGTAAATATTTTGTTATGATAGAAACCTTGCAAATATAATGGAGATTCTAAATTACAAAAAAATATTTCATAAACTTGTAAAGACTACTGAAAAACACGTATTTCCTAGAACAAGTTTTATGAAATTTCCGCACACTATTTTTCGTTCAATGTTATCGCGTTCTCACTCACTCGTTAGCGGTAGAGGTATGCGCTGCGTGAAAAAAAAAACCATGCTCGCGTCGACGATAGACGAACCGGGAAGGGCCCTCTTAAACAACATTCATAGCCTAATTCCTTGAATCTTGACATTTTCCTTATGTGTATACATATATCAGAAAATCAGTACCAAAACAAAATACAAAGTTTCGGCTGACGGATCGTATATTTTCCTATTATGAATCCGCTGATCGATCCGTCGTTCGCAATTAGACATTATTGTCTTTCGTTTAACATTACTATGATCGTAAGTATAATCGGAAATAGAATGGAAAATGTTTTCTTAATAAGTAAAACGAAGTTGTTTGTTCTTTCGTTTCGTTCCGTTCGTTGCTTTCGATTTTGGTAATAGACCTACTGTATAGTATTTTTAAACTGGTCACATTTCAATATGTATGTTAAGGAAGGAAGTTACTACCTACTTCTAATCTAAAAGGAGGATCCTTGACCAGTCTAACACCTTAGTAGCCGGCCGTGATACCCCAGAGATTTATGTTAGTGTGAAGTGGGAAGTCGTAATGATGGCGAGAGGTGTAATTTAAGTAATATTCAATACTTTAATATAATTCGTGACGTCTAAATGTTAATTATATATAGGTGTCATCAGGGCCAGATTTAGAGGTGTGAAGGCCTCGGGCATCGAAAGAGTGGAAGCCCTTGGTCCCAAATTATTTTTATGTTAACAATATGGTTGTACAAAATACAGTAGGTAAAGGTAAAATAGCAAAAAATATCAAAGGAAAAGTTGTCCGAAGTCTCTATTATGGCTATTTGGCTGTTAGGGGAGGGCATATGGCCTTAATCCAGATCTGGGTGTCATTATTCATGGGTGTATTTTACGGTACGAAATCTTTTAAATACTGTATACCGGATTAAAACGCGATTTATTATTTATATCGTTTAACCCGACGTTTCGGATGCTTTTCAGCAACCGTGGTCACGGGCAGACCACCACATTTTTGTAAATGTAGTTTCTCAGTTGTTTTACTTATGTGTGCAATAAAGTTATAAAATAAAATAAAATAAATAAATAAATATTTTTTTTCGTTTTATTAATAAATTCTTTTTAACATTAAAATAATTCAATAAATAGTGGTCCTCATCTCTAATATAAAGCTAATCAAAATGTAAAAAAATATACAGAATATAGTATCTTTGGATATTAAAGAAGAAATAAATGAAAAAAATTACATTAAGTCAATACATGCGAAAAGAATAAAATGTTGGTAGCAGAGCCTGAAAACCTACCTGTTTTTACAAAATATCATCGAAACACCAATGTGACATGTGATGTCTCCGTCCAACTACACGATCCCCTATTCCATTAGGGGAACGTAGTACGTAAGGAATTTCTAGCGAATATTCTCTTGGTTATGCGCCAGTGGAAGATTCAGTGAACCGATATCGATGGCTCCTACGTATAGGGGCGAAACTGCCGCTTAAGCCTTTTTCCAATTATTAGTGTATTGAGTTCTTTGTATCCCATTCTATGACATTCACAAACAAAAATTTTATTTTTTTTAATAGATACAAAATAAAATTTTAGGCACATAGGCGTATGTACACAAATCGGTCGCGTACAAAACCCGATCAAACCTTTGGTTGATTTACGGCGTCGTGTGATCGCGTCGGGGGCACGGTGAGAGGGCGAATGTACCGTTTCAGTCCTTTTACTCCGTGTCCGAAGTATTTGTTACGCTCGCGCGACTGTAGCGTAAGTTAATTTATTGGTTAAATAGTTTTAACGAAAATTAAACCAAAAAAAGTATGCCGTTTACGCTCAAAAAATTATAAATAAATGTATTAATCAAAGTAACAGTACCATGATGATTTAGGTTTCAAAACTGAGAATCAAAACGAAAATAATATAACGGTATGTCCAGATAAGACAAAATTAATTTATTATACCTTTTAATACATATTATGTTGCACTAGTAAAGTAATCATTTTAAGTTATTGTAAAATATTTTTATTATAACTGTAAGTTTACTCAAAACCTCGTATAAAGGCGAAACATCACATTTGCCTTTTTACGTGTGTCGGTTTTTAGTAAATCGTATTCGCCTTTTTGTAGACATGTCATATTTTGTACCAAATGAAAACTAATTAAGATTTTTTTATATCATTATGCATAGAACTATACATTTATATACTATGACACTTGATTTATTAGTTAATTATTACTATTGACTTAATAACATCCGATGGCGTAAGTGCAGGCAGGCTGTTTGTATGGAAATTACCCTTGTAAATAGGCTGAAAGTCATTTAAGCCTTTTTACGTTGAACAATAAAACTGAAATCGTAAGAAACCAACAAAGTAAAAAGACGAATGTGCAAAATCTCGAAATATATAAAAAATACATAAAATTTATGTACATATGTATAAAAACCACCATACGTTAACACTAACTGCAAAATTACATAAAAATCGAATCAGTAGTTTAAAAGATATGACCCAAAATATAGTTCTGGCAACTTCAAACCGCTCTCCTGTGAAATTCACTTTTTTCACTTAGGCCTGTATACGTAGGAGCCATCGATATAGGTTTTCCTATAAAGCCTTAGGTTACTGACCCGGCCGTAGATATACTGAACATTCTATCAATACACAGCGTAACATTGTATTACAGTGAAATAAAGTATATTTTTATGTCAGATATCGACAGAGGTTCACTGGATGGTAGGTACCTCAGCCACAGAACATCAGTCAATGATGCGCTATCGACCTAAATTTTTCATCGAGCATTCGGAAATCCACTTCCATATGCACTTCGCGGTTTTTCCATCTATGAACCCGTGCGGATTTTCGATATTCCTCCCGTTAAATAAATTATTATTATCCTAATTTAAAAAAATAAAATATATTTAGGCATTTGACAGGTTTTCTGGCATTGCTTAAAGCCTTGCCTTAATTATTGTAAACATTATATTTGTCTGCCCCATGAGTCCCTGAGTATTTCTCCTGAGGAGTGAGCTCGAAAAACAGCTATCGAAAAAGAATTCGTATCGTCGAACTGTCATTTGTATGAAATTTCAAACTGACAGATTGACGATACGAATACTTTGTCGATAGTTGTTCGTGCTGGTGTACCAATTTGTATGATATTTGTTTTAGTGTTCTTGCCGGTTCTTCTCCATGAGACCCACTTTTTGGAACCGTGCAACTAGACGTTTCATAAGAGCCTGCAAAGGCATATTTGAAATAAAAAACTTTTTGATTATTTTGATTTGATTTTTGAGTGTGTAAGTGAAACTTGTTTATACAGATAATTTCACACAGTCTGCATTTTGCAACTACGCAACAAATGCAGTGCGTTAGGTGCAAGCGCACTGCTCTAACTGTGATAGTACCATTAATAATGTTAAGGTCGATATAATTAATATCATTTATTGTGAACAATTTCAATAGCGTTTAAAAAGTACGGTATCGTGGCATTACATTTTAACGTAATCAACACGATTAACTACAATAAGCTGTGGGTGAAGCATTTTTAGTACAAGTTGAATTAAGATACTTTTTAACTATGAACTAACGGATTATTTATTTACATTATTGATGGTTAGAGTTGTGTACTGACAGATTGGTTATCAGTATAAATATGCTTCTAAGTGTTTTCCAAATAGTAACACAAGCTGAGATCTATTCTTGAGAAATATCCATATTGTAAATTCCAATAGAGTAAGAATGATTTGAAAAGTTTCGAAGTTAAATTAAATCCTACGTCTCGTTTTGGAATACGATTTTAACAGATGCTATGATGTTACCTTCACTGACACAGCCACAGAATCTATGATTTACGTCTATGATCTAGTATTTATTTCTAGTCTTTGGAAATTTATAGGCTGGCTTACGCGCAATATTCATACATTACACTATTTTTTCATGTATGAACGAGGTCTTTTGTTTCGTTTCCAGGATTTCGTCTAGCAAACATGATGAAATCTTGATATTGTTTAGTAAAGTAGTCCCTTAAAGATTTTCTTTTGTTTTTTGTTTTTTACAATAATTATAAACATGACTAGCAACACGCTCCGGTTTCGCACGGGCGCAATGTACAAAATTAGTTACTTGCTAATAATGTAGCTTTCTATTGGTGATATAATTTTTAAAATCGGCCGAGTAGTTTTTGAGTTAAATCGTAACAAACAAACAAATCTTTCCTCTGCATAATTAGTTTAGATAGGTTCAAAGCAGTCGTCTTTCATCCACACGTGTCACCATCACTCACAATTAATGCTAATTAATAATTAAGTAAGCACGCACTTTGTGCGTGTTCTGTGAAGGTATCAGCTATGGTCTTGAACATTTATTTTTTAACCAAGTTCGAGGACACACGCAAATATTTTTTGTATGTTGTTTTTGTAATTTGAACTATTTGACAATCTAGTATCATATACCTGACATTCAGAGAGAAAAAAACACGATGGCTTTTTGTACCTTTTTACGTTACAGGTACATAACTGATCGTACTTATTTGAATTAGAACTAAGTAGTGGTCAGGATACTTTCTACTGAATAGTCTGCGCCATGCCTCGCTGTGGAAGGGAAACGACTATTCATATTTATGTGTACACTGTACAAGAATAATGAACAGAATACCAGTTTAGTTTATTGTAAGCCCTTAACTGTCGCGTATCCATTACTCATGTCATGAGGGCATTATGGCACAAAGGGAGACCTTTGAACTTTGCACGTGAGCTCTTATAAAACTATCAGTTTGCTGTTACCGTAAATACATAAACTAAAGATGGCGCGCTTCTCTCATAGCCTTATCTTTTTTATTGCAGGGAATTCCTCATGTATACCGGATGCCCTAGTAAAGGCAACTCTTACACCAATAGGAATATCCAAAAAGGACCAATGGCCTATCGACTAAAACCCTAGTCTTTATATCGCTTCCTGCTGAGGACACAGAGATTACAACACTATGGCCAAAATATCTATTGTAGACGAATATTTTATAGAGACAAAGGAAATAGAAGATACTACCTGCGCAAAATCCTGAATCGAAGAGGTTCAATTGTCGATGCTCCATTCATTGAAGAAGATAAATGTAGCCTTAAGCATGTACTAGGATTGACCAAGGGGTACCAGGCGGAGAAAATAGTAGAAGTAGGCTTGACTGATCGGGAACGCCCAGTTTATATGTTCGTGTATTCTGGAGTTCTATTCGCATTCCAGAACGCGAGCTATGTATGTTAGAATAATGGTGGTACAATAAACTTTTCCATGTTGGCGAGTATATATTGTTCATAATTGCTTATCCTCGCTCTAGCTGATACATAATGGATCGCGAGTACATTTGACATAGTAGTAATTGAAAATTGCAACTTTGTTGTTACTTAGGTACTTATGTCAATATAAATATCATTACAGTCAATAAATTATCTGTAAAACCCATTACTAATAATTATCGGTAGGAAAACATGATGTAACAGACTTTGATATATAATTAATTGATAAGGTTTGCTCCAAGTAAAAAAAATATTAGGAGGTACTAAATGAGCAATCTACTTAAAGTTTATGACCCTACAATAGCAGAAAGGACTATTTAGCAGCTTGGCGAATGATCATATTATGTGACAAATTCAAATTCAAATTCAAAAATCATTTATTCATTTAGGTAACACAATGTACACTTATGAACGTCAATAAAAAATACATATTAAATGCTTCTAATTTTACATTTACTGCCAGTTCTCAAATCAAGGGCGTAGAGCGGACGAGAAGAACTGGCAAGAAACTCGCCGCCACTCTTTTTTAATCGCCAAGTTTTTGTTTTACAATTTTTTTGTAAGGAGCTGCAACCATTACACCATGTTCCACATGACATCTTTAAGTATTTAACTATAATAACAATAGACCAGAAAAGAGTCAATCAAATTCAGGAGGTGTTTTAAGGATCTTGAATATTCAATAAAGACAAACCATTTTAAGATCACTCACCATGTAGCTGTTATAAAAAATAAAAAAGGCCTTTATTTTTACTACACACATGCAAGCAATATCTATAAAAATCTAAAACTAATACTAATGTACTTATACTAATATTATAAAGAGGAAATATTTGTATTTTTGAATTTTTGTATGTATGAATAAACACAAAAACTACTGGACTGATTTTGAAAATTCTTTCACCAATAGAAAGCTACACTGTTAGATATCTATGAGCCATCCTAAGTATTTTTAAAATTTCAAAATGCCTAATTTAAGTGAACTAGCATGCTAAAAAGTTTTTTTTTGTTAGATATTGACAGACGAGCATGAGGTTCACTTGATGGTAGGTGATCATCAGCCACAGAACATCAGTCAATGATGCGCTGTAGACCTTTTTACTTCGAGCATTCGGAAATCCATAGACTGAAACCGAAACGCGCTATGTGCACTTCACGGTTTTTCCATCTATGAACGGATTCGTTACCCGGTCGGAATTTAGATATTCCTCCCACCCGATCAATGCCCGAAGTTACCAGACGTAGGGAAAACATGCTTACAGAAAATTATAAACAACCCACGACCCATCGTTGCGCAGGTGTTCTACCTAACGCGCCAACGAGGCCGTCAAAAAATATATTTTATGGACGCGTCATCTCGGCGTAATGTTATATGGCTCATGATTAAAAAATAATAGATCGTCGAGCGGCTAGTTTCCGTAGCGATTGATTCGCGGCGCTGATACCAATTTGTAACAATCGGTCTTCGTTAGCATGCTTAACATCAGTTAGCCACAATTGATTTGCAGATAAACGACTC
The DNA here is from genome assembly GCA_905404175.1 of Anthocharis cardamines. Classification (NCBI taxonomy): domain Eukaryota; kingdom Metazoa; phylum Arthropoda; class Insecta; order Lepidoptera; family Pieridae; genus Anthocharis; species Anthocharis cardamines. Next base: position 12,261,742 of record FR989958.1, on the reverse strand, counting down.
ATCTTCGTCTTAGAACTGGATAACATAGCGGGTTTTTTACAAATATTTATCTATCTTGAGGCATCCGTGACGTTTTAAGGCTACCCAAGGACTTTATATATTATATAACTTATATAAAGTCCTTGAGGCTACCTAATTATGCATACCAATATTATAAACAGGAAAGATTTGTATTTTTTTTTGTTTGTAATGAAACTCATAAACTACTGGACCGATTTTAAAAATTCTTTCACCATTAGAAAGCTTTTGTGAATAATTGCACGTTGAAGCCGGATGTTGCTAGTAATTTATTATTATGAACCAATCATGAACCTCTTTGTAAACCTAATTTGTTCTCGTTAATGCAATGGTTTACCGACCACGGATTCGATTTCAATAAGGTCTATATTTGTTTCTAAAAATATTTTGTCTCGTTCTTTTTTCTACTGAAATATTTTATATTTATTATAAATGCCATACAAACTATAAGACTTTGTCTCGACTAAAGTACCCTATACCATACATATACGATGAACTAGTAAACAAAGAGAAGTTATAACAATTCATCCCAGTCTCGAAATTAGACAAGTTTTATCTCAGCGAGAATAAAGCCAGCCAAGCGGGGAGAAACAATAGCATTCAGCCCGCACTTAAGTTTACACTGACTACTACATATGTTTAAGTACATACGGGGTAGGTATACTGAAATGAAATGATTTAATATTGTTAAGGTGGTTCGTTTTCCATACAAAAAGTCATGATTATTAACGAAGTCAGTTTAGAGTTTCGATACTAAATATTTGTGCAACTATTTACTTTCCGGGAGTTCTTTGCGCGGAATTAATAAAATAATGTTATTTTATACAGAAATCATGCATATAACAACGTAAAAGATTTCTTAATAAATATTTCACGTTGTTATATGCATGATAATAAATAGTTGCACAAATATTTAGTATCGAAACTCTAAACTGACTTCGTTAATAATCATGACTTTTTGTATGGAAAACGAACCACCTATCCGTTATCGAGTTGCTGCATCTGTCACAGGAGTAGAGTCGAGACACGCTTCGCGAAAATGACGGCCAATCTCCATGGAGAGGCACCACAAGAAGAAGAAGAAAAGAGCCAGATCGAAAAGTATTCGAAACCGACGAGCGTGTATGAAAGCACTGATGAAAGATGAAGAAGCGAAAGTGGTTACAAATAAGGATCGGAGTATATGGAATTCCGTGATCTCTGCCTACCAGGCGTGGTGTATAATATGAACGTATTGTTTATTTGATTGACATTATTAATATAAAAAAAAAAAAAACTTTAGTATACTTAACTAGATTGTTGCATGCATGCAAATTGCAAACACAAGTCATACAAAAGTAATTTGCTTATTGCTAAGTTTATGCCGTAAGCATAGCTGGTACAATTATTGTCTAAACAAATAACCCAGGAGTCCCAGACTCTTCAAGCCTTGTAATTGTATGAAAATGTAAAGCGATTTATTTATACCAATCAAACTTCTCAAACTCAGAAATTAGTTTGACTTCAAGCATGAAATAACTGTAAATTGACCTACTGTTTGTGTCATAATCACTTACAGACACATTGGCGTAAGTAACAGTAAGTATTGACTTATATTATACATATAAGTAAATATAAATCTCTCTGTGTTTTGCGTTTTCAACCTAAACTACTCCACTGGTTGTATGAAATTCGGTACTACTTAGTAATGTTTAATTTTACAAAAAACATAACAATTCGTCCTACTAAGTGAAATTGGGATTAACGGAGCAGACATGTGTCCGTTTCACTGATTATTTTTATTTACATTCAAAGAGTTGTCCAACCTCAACGAAACACCTTTGAAACATCATAGATGGAAAAACCGTGAAGTGAACCGTTTTAGTATAGGGATTTCCGAATGCTCGAAGTAATTTCGTCGACTTTCGATTAGGTCGACAGCGCATCATTGACTGATGTTCTGTGGCTGAAGTATCACCTAACATCAAATGAACCTCATGCTCGTCTGTCGATAACTGACAAAAATAACAATCGGACAACACAAACAATCGGAATGCGAATCCTGGCCTAGGCTTCCGGCCGCGGCGCTAATAGAAACGCGCATGGCCACAGCTGTAGTTTTCTTAAAATATTCGCCACATGCCAATATGTAAATTAAATTAAAATCACATATCTAACCATTACTAATTACATGTTAAAAATATGTCTTGAATTAATGTTTAATAGTTCAATTCGGGCGGCAGAAAATATGAAACAATACTTCAACAGTAATTTAAAATATGACGATAAAATCTGAGTTCGCTTGTACTTAGAGTACCAACTGCACTTATATACATATCTCTTGTGCGTTATCGAGATTTTTTTACGTTCAAGAAGAAATAGTTGTAAACTGGGAAAAATACAGTGACACCTCGCGTTTCAAAACCTGTCAAGACAAATAACATACATCGTAAAAGTAATTAACAAATAGGCATATATGTGACGATCTCGTTGGCGCAGTGCCTAGCCTCTCGTGTACCACGGGTTTGAATCCCGCATAAGTTGCACAAACATATTTATAATTTTCAGTAAACATGATATTTCACAAATCAGTTTCAAAGTGGCCAGACTTCAGGCATTTAACGTGAAGGAGGAGTTAGGTCGACAGCACAACAGCACATAATATCTTCAATATTCATATACTCCTCAAGATCGTCTATTGAAATCTGACATAAAAACACGAAAGCCAACCTGCATACTTCTACCAATCAATCTAACATAATGTAGTTATTCAAACTACTGATCACATCAAGGAACAATCACCTCCGCAAGTCAATAACCTCCCTCTTCACGTCATATAATGACATAGACCCATAATAAAAAGAATTAAAAGGCCTTGTATCTGCGACAAAAAATGTGATTGTTAGTTAAAACGTATACAGTTGACTCTCACTCATCTGGATTAAAAACCAGAGGGTGCCGGATTATTGGAATATTCGGAAAAAATCATAATAAATAAAATAATAATAGCATTTCATAAAAAATAAAAATACAACGTTTTTGGGTTCATGTTCTACACGTTTTTTTTATAACTGTAACATATCTCACAATAGGGACATTTCACGTGAAGCGGACAGGGAAAAAAAAGTGAGGTTCTGAAAATCGACCACATTCGGCCCATTTGTACTTCTAGTAGGTATGAATGTGTACGCAAAATATTTTTTTTGTATAGTGTATATTTACCATGTTATAGGTTTCAAAAGAATTGTCGTTGATTGGTACTACAATTTTTCGAAAGTAATTTTTCGAATATAACAAATCTACTATAAAATATTTTACATAGCGATACATATTAAAAATATACTGTTCTTTTTGACAGTAAAAAAAAATTAAAAAATTAAAAAAAAATTAATGGCCAAAACCGGAAGTAAACTTTTCAAACCAGAATTACAGTCACTTCGACCATTTTTTTTTTATTTTTTTTTCTTTCAAAATATAGCTTAAATGATAATGAAAGTACACTAGAAAATTTAAAATGGGATCTCTATTAGTTTAGGAGATACGTTGAATAATATACACCCGCGTCGCAAGGGGCGTCATATGTAGCGCTTGCAAGGTTGAGCAGTTTGCGCGATATTGCAACTTTATTAATATTTTATATCGTTTTAGCGTATATTTAACCTCATTTAATGATATGAAATAAGTTTTATTAATATAATATAATATAATATAAATATAACTACATTATACAAATATAAGTTAATAATATATTATAAAGAAAAAACGTTTTTGGAGCAGTAGAAAAGTTTTATTATTATTTGCGAAACGTGACTAATAGCGCCATCTGTTAGTAACATGTAGTACTTTTTTGTCTCAGATAGAGTCAAACGGTCAAAAACCTATCTACAAGAAAGAGATTGAAATATGACGCCTAGCGGTTTCGTAACTTAAACTTTAGTGTTGCTTTAACCGCTCAGCGACTTGTGCACGTTTTAATCTTGTGCAAGTTTTTATTAGTTGTTTTGCGAAGGTTCACTAGATGTTTGACTGCATTGCACAATGTCTTCATTAGCTACTGGAGGAGATTCGGTCAAAAGTCGTTTCCTGCAGGAGGCACATACGTAAAGATCTTGTGAAAAACTCTACTTTTGAGCTAAACATTTCCTTAAATTTTTAAATTTTCGATGAAGTACCAAGTGAAATGGGTTAAAACATCGATCACCGTACGGCGCCATTGATAATAACAACTGTCACAGATTAAAACGTGCACAAGTCGCTGAGCGGTTAAAGCAACACTAAAGTTTAAGTTCCGAAACCGCTAGGCGTCATATTTCTATCTCTTTCTTGTAGATAGGTTTTTGACCGTTTGACTCTATCTGAGACAAAAAAAGTACTACATGTTACTAACAGATGGCGCTATTAGTCACGTTTCGCAAATAATAATAAAACTTTTCTACTGCTCCAAAAACGTTTTTTCTTTATAATATATTATTAACTTATATTTGTATAATGTAGTTATATTTATATTATATTATATTATATTAATAAAACTTATTTCATATCATTAAATGAGGTTAAATATACGCTAAAACGATATAAAATATTAATAAAGTTGCAATATCGCGCAAACTGCTCAACCTTGCAAGCGCTACATATGACGCCCCTTGCGACGCGGGTGTATATTATTCAACGTATCTCCTAAACTAATAGAGATCCCATTTTAAATTTTCTAGTGTACTTTCATTATCATTTAAGCTATATTTTGAAAGAAAAAAAAATAAAAAAAAAATGGTCGAAGTGACTGTAATTCTGGTTTGAAAAGTTTACTTCCGGTTTTGGCCATTAACTTTTTTTTTATTTTTTTATTTTTTTTTACTGTCAAAAAGAACAGTATATTTTTAATATGTATCGCTTTGTAAAATATTTTATAGTAGATTGGTAAATATACACTATACAAAAAAAATATTTTGCGTACACATTCATACCTACTAGAAGTACAAATGGGCCGAATGTGGTCGATTTTCAGAACCTCACTTTTTTTTCCCTGTCCGCTTCACGTGAAATGTCCCAATACATAGTTTTAAAGAGGTCTGTGCAATTTAATTATGGGGGAGACGCTGGTGGAGGGTGCCGGATTAGTGAGTAGTAACTATAGGTGAAAGAGATTCAGAAAGTCGTTCTATTAGACAAGCGTTTTTGGGATATTATTTGAAGAAAGGAAAGAAAAAATTATAGGATACTTCTACGCACAGAACAGACCCTGTTCTGTGCTTCTACGCGTATAGAAGCCAAATAAATAACAGAATTATATCAAGTGTTTCACACAAATCATTACTGTCAACAACCGGTATGACGTAAACAAATACGCTAACGGAATTACGGTAAATTGTTTACTGAAAATAGACATTTGATATGTCAATCACATGACTACTTATACAAAAACACAATTTCTGCCTTAGAACATTCGTTATCAATAGAGATAGGTCTGTCCAAGAACTTTATATACAGAACTATATAAAGTCCTTGGGTCTGTCACTTTCTAGGGTAATCAAAGAACAAAGAGGGTAACTTTTTATTACCAAACCTAATAAATACTTTTTTATAATATAAGTAACTAGCGGACCCGACTGACGTTGTCCTGTCTACACGTCTTTAATTTGAAAATTTCAAACTTTTTTGTGAATCTAAACCATTCCCAGATCCCCTTGAACACACACAAAAAATTTCATCAAAATCGGTCCAGTCGTTTGAGAGAAGTTCAGTGACATACACACTCACAGAAGAATTATATATATAAAGATAGTGGACCCCGCAGACGTTGTTCTGCCACAATTTTGGCTTCGAAATTATATTAAAAATTAATTACAAAAACATTGTCCAGCGGACAAAATTGTGAATCTAAACCATTCCCAGATCCCCTTGAACACACACAAAAAATTTCATCAAAATCGGTCCAGTCGTTTGAGAGAAGTTCAGTGACATACACACTCACAGAAGAATTATATATATAAAGATATTCAGTTGACATTCACGTCTTGATATTTTTTTTTTAAACCAAATAGGTATATTCATTCTTTTATGTTAGATATCGACACAGGAACTTAAAGTTTACTTAATGGTAGGTGATACCCCAAGCCCCAGCCGCAGAAGATCAGTCAATGATGCGCATACGACCTACTTTTTTTTTATTCTGAAAACCATACTGACAACGAAACGCGCATTATGCACTTCACGGTTTTTCAATCTATGAACGGTGGTTCGTTAACCGGGTCGGAATTTTGATATTCCTCCCACTCGTTCAATGCCTGAAAACGTTAACGTTCACGTGGTAAAGATATGCTTACAGAAAAATTTAAACATGTCGTCTCGACGGGATTCGAACCCGCGACCCATCGAAGCGTAGGTAGGTGTTCTATCTAACGCGCCAACGAGCCCAGCAAAAATAAAACGTAAATAAGACGTTTCGATTGCACGTGCAGTTGATATTTATTCATTTATGTAAACAAGGACAAAATTGTGTTATTTGTTACATTGCATTGTTTCAAAAAAAAATGATCCTAATAAATGATATTGTTTGCAGATAGTCTCGGAAGAAAATCGACTCTCTTTATCTACTATATAAAAATAAGTCGGGTTTTCCTTCCTGACGCTATAACTCCAGAAACCACGAACCGATTTCCACGGTTTTGCATTCGTTGGAAAGGTCTCGGGCTCCGGGAGGTTTATAGCAAAGAAATTTCAGGAAAAAATCAACAGAAAAGCGGGAAAATCTTTTTTCACATACAGCGGTGTGCAAATGGGCATATTCCAATCTAAGAATAATTCTATAATTTCGAAGCCAATATTTTGGCAGAACAACATCTGCGGGGTCCACTAGTAACAATATAATATGATGTAGTTCTCTATATAAAAAACTAGCAATCCGCCCCGACATCGCACCGGTGCAATATAGATGTATCGCCTATGTTACTCGCTGATAATGTAGCTTTCTATTGGTGAAATAGTTTTTAAAATCGGTCCAGTAGTTTTTGAATTAAATCGTAACAAACAAACAAGCAAATCTTTCCTCTTTATAATATTAAGTATAGATAGTAAATCTAATATATAAAATTCTCGTGTCACAGTTTTCGTTGCCATACTCCTCCGAAACGGCTCGACCGATTTTTACCAAATTTTATATGCGTATTCAGTAGGTCTAAGAATCGGCTACTATCTATTTTTCATACCCCCAAGTGATAAGGTTCACCCTTAAATTTTTTTTTTTATTTTTGGACGATTTTTTTTGTTTTTATTTTTTTATTATGTGGCATTAAAAATACATACAACCCCTGCTTTTTTGTCAAAAAAATCTAGAACCGTGCGAAGCCGGGGCGGGTCGCTAGTATTATATAATATTTAATTCTCTATATGTAAGATATCGAGGGACGAGCATGAGTCTCACCTATACTACGAGTATATATATTTTTATGTATAGTAGGTCTCATTAAAAGTAGAAATAGCTACTTCTCGACCTATAAGTTGCAATTTCATTCGTTTCAGTTTCTCAATAACTAATCGTTCAATCGCATCTGACTCTTTCACAAGCCGGGTTAAGTGCGCGTGCACTCAATGTACTGAAATCGACCCGGTGCGCTTGTACTAACTACCGCCTATGGTGCAAGTCATAGGCTTGCATTTAGAGGTGGCTCGTTGACGGTTTTTGTGTTAACGAAATGAAACTGTTAATTACACACTGATAACCTGTTAAAAAAGCAGCTAATTTTATTAGCTGGTTTGCAGTAAGCAATTACGCATTGTATGTTCGTTGAGCTAATCCGCGCGTTGAGTTCGAAAATCGTTGAATGATGCAGTTAATATTTTTAACGGCTTTTGCGGTAAACGAAAAGCATTTAAATAAAATACTGTATACCGGATTAAAACGCGATTTATTATTTATATTGTTTAAATTATTTATCCCGACGTTTCGGATGCTTTTCAGCAACCGTGGTCGCGGGAGACTGAAAGGTGACAGTTGTCTTATATTTGAAATGTCACAAAGTTGCCATATTTAATTCAATTAAATTAAAAATAATCTATTAATTTAGGTAACACAATGTACATCTATGAACATTAAAATGAAAAGCAGCTAATTCGTTAACATTAGAAAAGTGGTTTAAAAAAGCTGCTCGTTGAATTAATGCCCACTCCTACTTGCGTTACGAGGTGTCACTTAAGTGTGAGTGTTATTTAAAATGTTTATTTTTTACGTTCTCTGAGGAACTGGATTACACTAGTAGTTTGTTTTTCTATGAAATTTCTATGAATTTAAATAAAATACTGTATACCGGATTAACACGCGATTTATTATTTATATTGTTTAAATTATTTATCCCGACGTTTTTCCGAAAAGCATCCATTTTTCAGCAACATGTTTATAAATAATAAATATAAATATCCGATATACAGTATTTTATTTAAATGTGTGATACTCGCGTTAATAAAAAACAGTATTAATTTCTATGAATGTTTATTGAATTGAAATCAGTATATAATGGACAAAACTCAAATCTAAATTTTACACTTAAAATAAGTACATAAATACAGAATTATGTTCATTTATTTTATTTTGTGTGATTTATTGATTTAGAAAACACCTAAGATAATATATGTAATTTATTCAAATCTTATTGCAAACAAAGGTCTTTATTCTACCAAACATCAATTTTTATCTGCCTTTGGGCCATTTCTACTAACTGCAATACACTATCCCACCATTATTGTTTTATGTAACTCTAACGGATTATGCACCGCATGCCGAAATAGCTCTCAGATAGCAGGTTTTTTTTAATTAATTAACTCAATATTGTTATAAATTATAGCATATAATATGTTATTTTAATGTAGGTATAAACAATAATCACGCAAAATTCGTAGTTTTCGTGTGAATGAGAAACAAATATCGATCCATCTATTCATACATCCACACAAACACATTTATAATATTAGTAACATATTTTGAAGATGAATAGATAGATCATTTTACTTGCTTAATTTGGCTTAATTTTCGCCTATTGAAGTTAAATAGTTCCGACAAGTATGAATAAACCGTTATATTGTGTAGAAAACTACAAAAAATTCATCAGATTCAGTTGAGCGGTTTAACCGACAAACTATAATAAACGAAGGGTAAAATTAACTCTTGCACATACAATTATAGTGTAAGTGAACTATTGCGTAGACTAATGAACCTTTAAGTTCTTGACTTACACCACGTACGTTTGGACTATGACTCAGTATGTATGTATACTTATATTGCGTGTTGTTGCGAGGGAACGTTGATTCAAGCACATCCGCTACCATTGTCTGTTATTATTTATTAAAATTATTTTATCATTATCTTTTAGATTGTATAAATACCAGCTGAGATCCGCGACTTAGTCGGCCTAGGACTTGTAATTATTTAAATTTTGGCAACAAATGTTCTCACATGCAAATATTCATTTGTTTCGTAACTTAACAAACTTATGCTTTACATAATCTAATAGGTATATAAAATTCTCGTGTCGCAGTGTTTGTGGTTAAACTCCTCCGAAACGGCTTTCCCGATTCTCATGAAATTTTGTGTGCATATTGGGTAGGTCTGGGAATTTTATGGTACAGCATTAGTAAATATCTATTATAACTCTGAATTTTCAACCCTTTACAATCAACCCCTGCTTTTTAGAAATTATTTACATGGCAAAACAACGATTGCCGGGTCAGCTAGTATGTATAATATTAAATATTACTGACCTAATGTTTTGGATCTATTCACGTCTTTAATTTCGTGAGTAAATTTTTTTTTTATTTTTAATTTAGGAATAACTTCTTCTGATTAGCACAAAAAGTACCTATTAAATAATAACATTTACTCATTGCAATACATTGTAGTTAATAATATTATTATTAAAGCTTTGCAGTTATGTTATAAAATGTGTAGGTAAGTATAAAATCCAAAAAAAATAACAATTTTAAAACAAAGGTTTGAATACAATAATTGGAATCTCACTTTTTATGATTACTTGTAAGCTTTTTAATTTCATTACACATCGCTTCTATTTATAATTTAAGGGTATTAATGAGCCTACTATAAGCTAAAAGAACTATTGTTAGTGATAGATTTGTTGAAGTCTAACAATAAGTATTTTATAAGATGTTGGTTTATATATATTATTATTAATGAAAATTGTTATATCAATTATCAAATATCGCATATGGATGTTGAATGCAAAAACATCGATGTTTTTACATCGATGCTGCTATACGAATAATATCGTAACATCGATGTTAACGGAATCGATCATCGATGTTATCTCACGGCCTCACGCAGGACCAATGCAACTTACGAAACAAATTATATCTTCTATGAACGCATTCATAAATCAGGTTTGTTAAAATTCTGAACGCGTATTCATTCACTGCGCACCGGTCGTTCTCTTCGGTCGTTCTTCGTAGTCTCGCTCACTATCATCAACACCATTCGAAAGACTGTTTTCAAAAGCTGGCTCTACCTTTTATCAACAAAGAAATAGATTAAAAGGTTCTTCTTTATAAAAATTACTGTTCCTTCAGTCAGTTGATAAAAAATATTAGAATATGTAATAATTTATTGTTTCGTAATAAATTTCACACCATTTCACTGTATTTTATTTCTTTGTAAATTATTAATGCAAAAATCAAATTCGGTTTTCGATAAATATCGAAAATCGAGGTTGGGCTTTCGATTATGACATCGATGTTTTTCTAATATCGATCATCCATAATATCGCATCGATGAAGAAAAAAAGTATTCACCCCTTCGATATTTTTTGAATCGGTAAATGATATACTAAATTCGGAATAACTAATATTGTACTAATTAAGTTATAAATTATATACCTAATTAATTATCCTAGTAACAACGTTACGAAAAATTATAACGTCGTGCAACCTGTTAGTACAAAAATCTTTCTTTATTAAATAGGTACCTACTATCAAAGATTATTGTAAATCTATGTTCTTTGATATTATGTTCAAGAATAATGATAGCAGTAGTTGCACAGAGAGTGTTTTATTTGTAAATAAAGATTTCATTAAAATACTACTAAACAATTGTACTAAATTTCTAATTTCATAAAAAAACTCACTTTGTGGTGTCGCTAGTATCTATAGAGTTTGAAATTGTTTTTAATACAAAAAACATGGTTACAACAATATATTATTATCGATGTCCGTGGGACTTCTGTCTTAGAGTAGAAGCTATTATAACAAACTAATTAGAGACTAGATAGATTTATATATTATACTCATCACATTACGTCATGTACATTATATATATAAAAATATTAAAATTTTCAGAATATAGATTTGCTATAAAAAATAAAAAACACAAACAATAAAGCGTAGGTTATTATAAAATGTCGATATCATATTTTATTAAAGTACTTTACATTTAACTAATAATACATACATTTTACTGTATAATTCCCCTTCTTTTTTTTATCTGAAAACGAATATTTTAAATAATGTGCTTCCTTTGTATAGTAATTTCTGAACGGAATATAAGTATTATCATATTGGTAGAAGTGTAATAATTAGTACAGTGTTGGCTAAACTGTACCAAATGTTACCATTACTAAAATATTACACAATATTAGGCAAATAATGACATAGATTTTACCTTTTAACTTAATTGATAACGAAACATTTTTAATAATTATAAAACAACAATTTGTGAGATAACAAAATTCACGGAAACAAATAAAAAATAAAAAAAATTCTTACTATTCATGAATTAGAAGTAATTTATGAATACTAGTAAGAATAATTAATGGTAACGATTAAAATTTAAAAAAAGTTTATTCGTTATTTTTTTACATAATGCAAATTGACAATTTTTTTTCACATCGGTAGTATTATTTTTAACTTTTCGTATTCGTTTTTCAAAAGATTGTAGGGAAATTCTGTAATGGGTACACGATTGGCAACATTTTAAAAAGAAAGTGAAGTGAAAGAAATGAATTTACGAGAATAGGTCGCAAGTTGCATAGATTTTTGGTTGATTTCCTTTTCACTTTGCTTTAGTATTCTAAAAAAGATCTAATAAACTAAAGTTAATTTGTGTTTCTACTTACATTTTGATTCAACGAATCGAACGTAGTTCAGCCGAAAACAGGATAAGTACGAGAGTGGACAGCATCTTATTGATTTTCTTTCCATGCAAATGCTTTCAACCAACGCGAGCTGAAGTTGATTTCTCGAACGATTAATATATGATATTTTTCGAATATCATTAAATTACACATCAGTTTATATATTAGTGTAATTTCCCATTCTCGGCGTAAACAATTTTCGTAAAAATGATGGCCAATTCGATGGACACGGTAAACTCCAATCAACCTACTCAAAATGGTAGTAAGTTACAACCATGCCACAACGAATCCAAGACCAATTTAATAGTGAATTATTTGCCACAAACAATGACTCAAGAAGAGATAAGGTCATTGTTCTCTAGTGTGGGTGAAGTGGAGAGTTGCAAGTTGATTAGAGATAAAGTGACGGTGTTTCCGGATCATATTCTCAATGGCCAAAGCCTAGGCTACGCTTTCGTCAATTATCACAAAGCTGAAGATGCTGAGAAGGCAGTAAACACCCTGAATGGTCTACGCTTACAAAATAAGATCATAAAAGTATCTTATGCCCGTCCCAGCTCAGATGCTATCAAAGGAGCCAATTTGTATGTATCTGGTCTCCCCAAACATATGACTCAGCAAGAATTAGAGAAACTCTTCAGTCCTTATGGCACTATCATCAGCTCACGCATACTACATGAAAATATGAATGTTGGTCACCTAATGCAAGGAGGAGGTTTGGAAGATACAGGACTGCAAGGACCATCAAGAGGAGTGGCATTTATCCGCTACGATCAAAGGTGTGAAGCAGAGGCAGCAATCCGTGAACTCAATGGTACAGTGCCACCTGGAGGTACAGCACCTATGACTGTTAAATGTGCAAACAACCCCAGCAACCAAACCAAACCCTTGGCACCGTTGGCAGCATACCTGGCACCGGCATCTGCTCGTCGCTTCATTGGCCCAGCTGGTAAGGCCCTGTTAGCTATTAATAAAGGTCTTCAAAGATACTCACCACTAGCTGATCCTCTTATACAAGGTAATGCCTTAGGTGGTTCCGGTTGGTGTATTTTTGTTTACAACATTGGTGCTGATACTGAAGAAAGCATTCTTTGGCAGCTGTTTGGCCCCTTTGGTGCAGTACAAAGTGTTAAAATCATCAGAGACCCAGCAACCAACAAATGTAAAGGTTACGGCTTTGTTACAATGACAAACTATGATGAGGCAGTTGTAGCCATTCAGTCATTGAATGGCTACTCGCTCAATGGCCAAGTGCTGCAGGTCAGCTTCAAAACGAACAAGAGTAAATCTTAAGTGTTTTCGAAACCTAGTCAATAAATTGTAGCTAATGCAAAAATGTTGATCATAACTGTCATGGTTTGTTGTCAAATCTTCAATTACTATAGTACTTATGCAGTTAGTAACAAATCATGACATGACAGTTTACCAGTGTTCACAATATGTACAAACAAACAATGTTCACAGTAATAATCTTGTATGACAATGATTCTTAAGAAAAGACATTCATGAAGACATCATCTCAAAGTTGTCCATGACTTGTTAAATTTATGCCTGGAAAGTCCCTTATCTTTAAAGAAATCTGTTTAATTACTGTTTTAAGTATCAATTCTTCATACTGTCTTAAATGAATACATTGAGGTAAATCAAAATCAAATCATTTCTTAAAACGAAACACCATGGATAGATGGACCTATTTACATTTAAAATAAGGTTTATATTTACCAAGATTTTTACGAAAACTGTGAAAGATGAGTAATATATTTTCTATTTTTACAAACCTAATAATTGACAGTGCAATATTAAATTTTTCTACTATAAGTAAACTTATACAGAAACAAAAAGCTATATATGAAAAGTGTGCAATTATACATTTATTTATATTCAAAATACCGCAATATATATTTAAAGACATAAGTAATATAATAATTAATCTAAATTACATAACCATTACCAAAGATGACAGAATGCTAGATAAAATTTACTTAAATAATGACTAGCAAAATATCTTCCACAAAAACTTTTTATAACAGTTAGGAATTGTCCGTTTATAGGTAACTAAATAAATAATTTTTAATCATATAATTAAAAGTATTTATTATAATCTTGAGATTGACTCATGCACAAAATCATAAGATAAAGGACTAATTAAAAATCGTTTAATTGTATAAAGCATAGTACCTAGTAATATTTTGCCATTTCATTTGAATCTTGAGACTTAATTCTCGAATAAAAAAATATTGACAAATCCCAACAAAATTTTGTATTTTAAAACCTAATTATAATTGATCAACATTTTTTTGGATAAATTTTGTATTGACTCATTCGTAAATAATAATAATATATGAGAAAAATTAACAGATAAAACTGATTAGCAATACATAATATTAACTAAAATATTAATATAATTATTGGATACGACCCAAGCTGTAGCCTCAGCTTTTAATGCGTATGAAAAAATTATCCGTATGATATTGTCTCTCTTATTAATTTGTATAATCACTATTTATTATTACATTTAAGTAATGTATAATTCATAATTTATTCTAGTTGATAGATGTATTATCATAGATTTCTTTTCATAATATTCTATCTAGTAAGTGTAAGTTTGAAATTAGTTCTTATAAATTTACTCAGCAATTTAATGTTTATAACATTGTGACTGTATTTAATCCAGACTACACATGTGTGTGGTTTCATTCAATTTGGAAAAATTATAGATAAATGTGAACGCATATCATAATATAAATATCTTGTATTAATAAACCAATTAGTTGCAATAATCACAATAATAGTTTTATAAAAATTAAAAATCTACATAAAACATGCGCAGAAAGCTGCCAAGAAGAGTGGTTTATTAATATAAGTTTCAAGTAAAAGCTGTTCAAATTATGTCGTAATAACAAATGGGGCTTGTAAAAAGCGTTCAGACTTAAGTATTTTTAAGTTCTATGATACTGATAGGGATAATGTTTCATTAAGATTAATGATTTCTATTTATTTAAAGTACTTAACTACACGGAACTAGTCAGATATATTTGCGCAATGGTTAATCTATAAGTACCTATCTATACTTAAGTATTTAGTTAAAAATTACTGTGTTCTGTAATTTAAACTTTGGTTAGGATTTGAGTTTAAATTATGTTGGTGTGGTTTGTTTGTTTAACATTAGTTTATTAAAAACAAAATACACTAGCAGAAACGAATGGTGTGTAAAACTAGTCACAGGTTAAATAATTGTACCCTTGTAGTGAAACTGTGCTGAATTTTTTGGGTTAATATTCGCTTTTCAAGAAAACTGAAATTTATATAACTTACTTAGATTCGTTATTAAGTCACGTAATAATGTAAAGAATCTTGCATTTGACGCATTTTATTAACTATCTTTAATATTAAATCCCTCATTGCTTATAAAAGACGCTGAAATTGGGTTAATTGTACGAAAACTTTAAAACCTCTAGTTTTGCTACAAGAAAGCACTATTTCCACAACAATGAGCCTGAAAAATTCACGACAGTCTAACTTATAATATATTTTTGCGTTGTGTTGTCCATTAGAATATTACATGCGCTTACCACTCGATGAAAAGTTTAAATTTCCAAAACTTACAAGAGTTAATTCAGAAGAATGAGGTACCTACAATGCCTAAATATATACTGGCTTATATTTATAAGTAAAATTCATGGTATTAACTCTTATAATCAAGAGGAAGCCTGTCCCTTTAAATACGTAAGACTGGTATTGAGGCTATTTTAAAACCAATAATTATGACGAATTTAATCATAATAAGATCTGAAGACAGGTTTCCACGATTGTAGCCATCATGACGAGCGAGTCTTCGAATCTACTATTGATATATTGTAGAGATTCAATACAATTACTATCTTTATGATTTTGAAGCTGTTTCGTCACATCCCTTATTAGTGTTTTATTAAGGTCAGTCCGATTTATAAATTTTCGTCATATTTCATTTCTTTTAGTTTTTTTGTTTTGTGGCATATAGCCACTTTTCGATAGGCGTGATCAACAGTGATTTTGCCCACTCTACATGTAGACTTAATAGCGTGTTATTCGTCTATTAGTAGCAAAATGCAATATTTTCCCAGTCAACTTGAAGAATAAAACTTCCTACTTCCTACTACTACTTAGTTAAATCCCACCTAATATTTTTAAGTATTCGCTACATCATCATTAAGTACTACCTCAATGTGTGAGATATCGGCATGAATCCATGATGTAATGAATTTCAAGACTCGCTCTCACGAATCGCGGGGAAAGTTCTGCAAATGACGTTCGATGACTCCTATCGACGCCTGTGACCTGTCCAAATTATAATTTCGTTCTAATTTAGTATTTCGTGCTATTTATTTTTGTGTTTAGTGTTGGTATCTCTATATTTAAAGGTCTATTTATTCTTACTAGGTTTATTTAACAAATTTTATTTAATTATTTTCCGGGCAGGTTTGGGTACTGTAAGGTTTGGCCTAGGTTAGCTGCTAGAATAAGTAACAGTACAAATACAAATCGTCGGTATTTAATGCGTTGGTTTTAACTTTTAATTGGCTTACTTAATTATTGAAATGTCAACGAATGTAATCTGATGTAGAAATTAATATTGATATAGACATTAAATATTGACATTAGCAATAATATATTTAAATATTCTTTTATTTTATGACCCTAATGTTAATAAACAATTATTTTTAAGGTTTCACAAAAGAATTTCTATCTTTTAATAGCGTAATGTTATTTTCATGTGAAGAACTATAATATAATTAATCCTCTCTTGATTAGCTTTCCAATACACAATTAAAAAGTTCTCATGACCACCTCTGAGATCGATTCTTCAAAGAAGGAATTTCCTATATACCTCTGTGTAATCTAATACAATAAATATTATGCTTTTGCGAAAAGGTAGGTACATATTGCACAAGAAAAAATTAAAATTGCCTGTTGACGCAGATGTATAAATATCCAAAAAGGAAAATAACACATGATATTCGGCGGCCCAATTTTATTAAAGTAGAATTGACGAGGGGTGAAGTCACCCCATGGGTTCAATGAACTTGCTACATTGCGTTTACAACGGGGAAGATCAATGTGCCAGATTTGTTGTCTCATGATCGTTTCCCGAGTGATACGCATGACACAAAATTGAAACTAAAAATCTGACGCCTACCTAAAATACTTGGTGTAAAGAACCAAGCGTGTCATATGTTTGAAGCTATAGCTCATATGGGAATCAGAAACAACATTTCATAGATTATGTACATATACATCAAAAAGGTAGAAAAACTCAATCCGATTTCTAATAAATAATAATAATCTATTACTCATTTTATGCCATGGGGTTTTAAAATTTCGAGCGTGATAGAAATTTATGAAATTGCCTAGGGTGTTCGGCTCCCCTATCCCTTCAAGCCTATTTTGTACAAGGTTGTTTTTACTTTTATGTGCTTATGAAGAAGTAAGTATGTTAATTAGGCAAAAACCCCTTCATTGGCCCGCATCGAATCCTAGAGACCTCTGCCGGCCTAGCATGACCGCCACGAAATATGTCGCGGGCGAGTGAAGACAAACTAAGATGTAAGATATTCAGGTATATTATATCTCGATATCGACAATTTTGATAGAAAAGATATCATGTTCGACAAATATATATATTTTTGAAATTAAAAGTCGAGTTTTAAGTGTAATTGTCATGTTAGGCCCGAAAGAAATAAAGCGATAGTCGATTAAAATACGAGAAAACGGTAGACAAAATTTTGTCGCGCTTGTCATGCTAGGCCGGTGTTGGAACTTGAAAATGTTCTTGAAAGGCGGTGTTCTGTTTTCATCGTATGATCGTTTAATCTCTAAAAAAATCTAATTTTGAAGCTTTAGAAGTGATAGAAAATACTAGGTTCATGTTATGGATGACGGAGGTGCGTTGCTGAGAAAGTGGGATAAAATATGACAGAAGGGTGAACGTTATTAATTATTTAACGCAGTATCATACTCTGTTGAATACGCTGTTACTATTTCAAAAATCAAACGAAACGCAGCTCACATCTGTCGGCACTTTAATAGTTGGGTAATTCCAGGATGTTGGACGTGCGTTTGTTCGAAGGCGTCAAATCATGAAGCGCTATTCCCCGTAAAAATATAAAATGGGAACTTGTAAATAAATACATTCATCTTGTAAGGAATGAGAAGCTACAACCAAAGTAAGATATGTTCATCATCAATAAAAATATTACCCGAGTTAGGAGTATAAAAGCAAAACCGCTTTAGTCGAGAATCTACATTTTTAAACTGAGTATACCAAATTATTGCTCAGATAACAAGACGTACACTGTACTTAAAATATATGCAAGTGCAAAGACGTTTCGATCCTAAACGGCTGACAAACAAACACGCTTCGGTCACAATTCTCAGTATATACAATGTACTCTGTGGTCACAATTTACCAAACTCAAAACGAGTACATATTTTCAAAAATCAAACAAATCTGTTGAAGTAAATAAACTGTACTGAATCTGAGGGCCTAGCACGAACGACTATCGACATCGAATTCGAATCGTCAAATGTCAATTGTATGAGAAATTTCATACAAATGACAGTCGACGATACGAATACTCTTTCGATACTTGTTCGTGCTCACCCCTCTGTACGATAAAGTCCTCGGGACAATAGCATTTCCAGTTTGCCCAAACACAATAGTTTTATGTAAGGAAGAAAGGAAGAAGAATACAAATCAGCTGCAGCGGTGAACAACTTTTTTCCCAGTATAAATCATTTACCCAGTATAAAAATACATTTATTCAAACAAGGAAAAATATCTAAGTCGGGTATGGAATAGAATAGACACATTTCTGTGTCCGGTTTTATCATTTATATTGATTATATTTTGGCTTCTTACCCTTTATTATTATTATTAATTATGTATTCTTACTGTCTAGTCTGTGACTTTAGTGCACAGAGCACACTACTCAAGTTTTATTGTCAAAAGTTTTGCCTTATGTCTGATGTCATGTCAAAAGTCAAAAGTCTTGTTTTCATAGTAATTTTGCAAGAACATTCATTAAAGAAAAATTAAATTAATTATTTTATATGTCCTTATTTATGATAATTCACAATTGTTATCAATTTAAAATGAAATTTCGGATTTATAGTACTTACGTTATTATGAAAAATTGTGAACAGTGAAAACTGAAGAAACATTACGAGACTAAGGTAGGTTTTAATAATGGAGTCATTATCAAAACCTGAGTTAATATCAACTATAACAAAACAAGCTGATCAGATAAAGCGATATGAAGCTCGTCTCAGAGGTAATTATTCTATTTTAATTAATATATTATATGCTTATCATGAAGAAGTCTTTTCTTGTGGTAAATATGAAACAGCTGTTAATTTCCAGATGTTGTTGCTGCATATAAAGGATTGGCAAAGGAGAAGGAGGCGTTGGAAATCAGTTTGAAAGCTTTGAATAAAAATGAAACAGATGAAGGTAGGTTGATCCTTATTCAGAGAAGTGAAAGTATTTGGATTCCTTTCTTGAGAAGATGCAACTGTCATGCAGCGCAGTAGAGATGTCCTTAAATGATTAACATAATAATTATGCAGCGATCTAACAGAATTATGCAGCAAGGTCCAACCTATGCACTTAATGTATTTTAAAAAATGGTCATGTATTCTAAAGTAGGACAATTTCTTGAATACCAAAGCCAAAGGTATGAATAGTTATATTTTAATGGTGGTTTATTACCTCAATATAAATACATTATTCATACTTTAATACTTGAAGTTGCCATGGAAAATATGCTGTGTTATGACTTGAAGGCTGCTTTAGTAACTGTATTTTTTTTGGGGAATAGCAATTATATATATTATGAGGTATATACAGCCATTGTGACTTGAATATTATTTTCATTAATCAAAATATGTTTGAAAAATACTAATTAAAATGTACATGTTATACAGTATCAACTAAAGAGGATTCAGTAGCTGCTCTTACATTATCTTTGTCAACACTTAGTGCTGAGAAGTCTAGGATGGAAGAGGCTTTTCAGGCTGATAAGAAAGTGACCCGGGAAAAGGTAACCAGATAATATAATCTATAACTAAATACATATTTTCAATACTTTGAATGAAATATAAATAAATTATTGGTTAAAAAGAAGGTAAAACATATTGTTGGTTCAAAAGTAAAACTCACTAATTGTCATTTTGAATAAAAATATTACTTACTACTATTGCTATTATATAACTATTTTAAGTGTTTACCAACTGCAATAACAAAATACTAATTGCGTACTGTTGTTCATAATGGAGTACAATACATACTTTATAATTGGTTCTTAACTTGAAAGTATGTTTAAAATAAGGAATAAAATACAAATTTATTTATATTCAAAACTACCCTTTTACCTTTGAACCAACAATATTTGTTATGATCTTTGTATGGAATATGTCACTCCTTTTGTCTACTTTACTTATTGACAAGAGTACAAATTCGATAATTTTTCTTTTGATTTTGTATTTTCCATCATATTCATTAGACACTTCCTCCGTACCACCAATAAAGTAAATGCCAAATTGTTGACTTACTTATGTTACTTTTACCTGAATAAGTCTACACCATAACGTAATATGCATTACTCAGATGAAAAAATACAATAAAAAATGGAATTTTTTTTCAGTATGAAAGTATGATATCATCTATGAGGGAAGAAACTAAAACATTGGTGTCGCAACATTTAGCTGAAGTAAATAAATTAAAGGCTAAAATATCTTATGAGATACAAGAGCGTGAAAAAGAGAGGGCAGATCATTCAGCCATGTTGAAGTAAGTTAATTTGGATTTAATTTAATGCAGAAGTAAGACAAAAATGTGGATAGCTACATTTTTCATCTATTATAATATAAATTAACATTCTACCTATGTATTTTACGTTCTTTATGTGGTTATGTATATTGTTATGTTATAAGTTAGGACATCCAAGCTAAGGATGTGGAAAAAGCAATGAAGTTCAAGCAATTCTTTTGGTGGTTTTGTCACATATTTGTAGCTTAGAAAGTTAGCAATGTAGCTACATATCGTCGTTGCGCCTGCCAAATTCCATATGTGCATTTTTGTATAGTTTTGGGAAACAACCAAAAACGTTTTATTGACTCACATACGGAGTTTTTCTTAACGGTCAAAACACATATGGAATTAGTTAAACTCCTTTCCAGATCGAATATCACAAAAAGGATTTTAGTAACACATAGAGAATAAAACTAAGACTATTTTTTGTGCAAAAACCAAAAATCAAAAAATGCACATATGGAATTTGGCAGGCGCAACGACGATATCAACTGTTTTTTTTTTCATTTAAATTACATCTTATTTTCAGAGAGCTTCACATGAAATACAACGACGAAAGGAAGTGTAAAGAAAAGCTAGAGGATAAAGTTGTGAATACAAATGAGGCTCAAGGTGATATAAATTAATCTAATATATAAAATTCTCGTGTCACAGTTTTCGTTGCCATACTCCTCCGAAACGGCTTGACCGATTTTGATGAAATTTTTTGTGCTTATCCGGTATCTATGAGAATCGGCCAACATCTATTTTTCATCCCCCTAAATGTTAGGGGTAGTCCACCCCTAAATTTTTATTTTTTATTTTTTAGATAAAATTTTTAATTTCTATTTTTTTATGATACAACATACAAAAATACATCCAACCTCTGCTTTTTTGTCAAAAAATCCTGCCCGTGCGAAGCCGGGGCGGGTCGCTAGTTTATTTATATTTATTAAGATTATGACATTGACATTTACTAATCCGCTTATTTTTTAACCACCTCTGTGTCTCAGTGGTATGTGCATTGCATGGAACTCTGAAAACTGTGAGTTGCAATCCCGGGAAAAAATAGATATTTTTTTTGGATGGGCAGGTTATAAAATACTCATCAACCTGTCTGTATAGAGAATAACACCCAAATATTCACAGAAACAGATGTAGAAATGTGTTTGCCCACTGACTTTGGAATTCCCCTTATTTAAATATTAGGATTTTTAAGGTTAAATAAAGCATCTTTCAAAAAGGAGAAACTAAATTTAATTACTCTTTAAATTAATTGCACATTATATAATTATGATTCTTATTCGCGGTGTAAGAGTCAGATGGACATATCTACATTTCCTCAATATTACAGAAGAGGAGAAAAAAATCTGATAATCCACCATTAAAAATTTTACTAGCTTTTAATACAGATAGTATATATCGGTATATTAGTATACTATTAATGATTTAAAAGGGTTAAGAATTATTTAGTTAGGTATGAAGGAAAAATATTTTGGATCTTTGCAGCGACTCAAGTGGATCTCGAGAAGAGAGTGCGCGACCTGAGCAGCTCGCTGGAGGCGTCGCAGCGGCGGCTGCAGCGCGCCGAGGCCCGCACCGTGGAGACGCCCGCGCTGCTCGTGCGGCTGCAGCAGAAGCTCACGCTGCTGGAGCAGGCGCACTCCGTCGCCATACGAGAGGTATTATACATAAACATATATCTACAATATGGACGCTGTTAAGCAATACAGAAATAATATTGAGAAAATTGAGTTTGAAGTTTTAATGAGGTTTTAGTAAATTTCATTGTTGTTATTATTATTATTACAAATTCAAAATCATTTATTCATTTAGGTAACATTACTTAACCTTACAATTTTTTTTTAAACAAAAAACTTGGCGATTAAAAAGAGTGGCAGCGAGTTTATTGCCAGTTCTGTTCATCCGTCTACGCCCTTGATTTGAGAACTGGGAGTAAATGTAAAATTAGAAGCATTTAATATGTATTTTTTTATTGACGTTCATAAGTGTACATTGTGTTACCTAAATGATTTTGAATTTGAATTACACTATGTATATCGTTTTTCTTGATAGCAATTAAAGTAATAGAATTTAGTACATAATTGTTAAATATTCCAAACATGTTAGCGTTTTTTGCCCACTAGTTTTATTCAATATTTTTTCTATTAAAACGACTTAAATGATATCTCTTTTTAAATATGTACTCCAGCTCATAAGGAAGCGATTGGTATCAAAATTTACATTTTTGTCATTTTGTGGGTTGACACTGTATTGCTTAACAGCGTCCATTATTGTGTCTGACCCTAAAATATGGCCGATGGCTGGCCATGCGTCATGCTCGTGAACGGGTGCTACTTGTGGTGACAGGTCGGACTTGAATTCGTGTATGCGGTGATGTTAGTTATTTCGATATATTTGCGTGTTGTTCGTGCATGCTCCTGTTTATACTCAAATTTACAGCATATTATGCAATGCATGAAAGTACCCGAAGTGGGAACTCCAGAATCCAGTTGACCAAGCGATTAGAAAATATATTTTACAATATATCCTGTACGGTAAACACACTAACAATTTGAGTGGAATACGTGATGGCGAGTAGGCGCTCTCTCCTTGTTAGACAAGCCATACTACATGAGTTTTGACCAAATAACCTATATAATTTACTAAGCTAGGTAAGCGCTTGCTTAAACAACAAGAATCGGCACCTTCACAACCTTGCAAAAATAATCTCCAACACTGTTAGATATGGATATAGAAAATCTCATCTGCATCCCATAATTATAATATGCATTATTAACACTAGATTGCCTAAAGCAGTCATTTTGACTGCTTTTCAATTTCGTTGAAATAAAAATGTATTCATATTTATTATGATACATTTTATAAGCTATTTTTTTTTGCTAGTTTGTGTTTGACTTTATATACACCAAATGAATAAGGCATGTTAACAGTTTAATTCAACTTCCTCCCCTCTGTAAAACTGATATGTATTTGGTATACCTTTATTGCCCGAAATTTCAGTCCTTCTAGTGTTAACTTAGATACTAGATAAAATGCTAGATGTTTTGTTTATTTTTTTAATTAATTTTTCTTTTTCTATAAATGAAATGAGTTATTTCAATTTAGTTTGTTTTCTGTTAACTTTGAAGTCATTTTTAGGTTGATTACAGTTGGAAGGGATTCACTGTCTACAACACACCAATAACTATTCATGTGTAATGTATTATTTTACAGATAAAAAAAAAACTCATAATTTCTTAAATAAAATACTAAAACGCGATTTATTATTTATAGATTTATCATCTTTCTGTCTCCCCGTGACCACGGTTGCTGAAAAGCATCCGAAACGTCGGGATAAATAATTTAAACAAAATAAAATATAAATCGCGTTTTAATTCGCTATACAGTATTTTATTTAAATGTGTGATACTCGCGTTAATAACAGACAATATTAATAATAATTTTTTATCATTAATTCACTGATTTCCGTTACAGGAACAAATCAAAGTGAAACGCGCCGAGGAATCTGCGAGGAAAATATGCGCTCGTCAAGAGGAGAGGGTGGCGCTCCTGGAGGGGAAGCTGGCGGAGCTCTCGCAGACCATCGGGGAGTACGACCTGCAGCGCCGCCGCGACCGCCGCACCATACAGCAGCTGCGCGACTCGCTCGACGGCAGGCTGCTCGACGGGACCTCCAGCCATAGAGTCGGTCAGTTGCCAGCGCTACACACACTTGCCGACAAAACTCACCGACACAGCTCGCCAACAAAACTCACCGACACATCTTGCCGACAAAACTCGCCGATACAGAAGAAAATTTGGTGTACTTTAATAAATAAAGAAGTAAAGACATAGAGAATGGAATCAGTAAAATCGACATGAATTTGACCACTCTAGAAAGAGCGATCGTGCAGCTCGCTCGTATCTCACACTTTTCTACCCGTATTTACTTTACAGCTCAACGCTCAATCTGCTCTGTCTATTTATTTGAGACCATAAATAAGGCTTTTGGCCGACATGTCGGTGACGTGGTGGTGATAAAACCAACAAATTAATTTCCTCTTGAGGAGTAATCCCGCCGAGACGACATTTTTATATTTTCTGTAAACATGTTTTCCTTGTGTCTGACCAGACACTTGGAGATTAATGTGGCAGGATATAGAAATTCAGACCGGGTGTGTAGATATGACATGTTTCAGTCTATACATTTTCGAATACTCGTAGTGAGCAATAGCAACGACAACGCATCATTTTTTTGATTGCTGCGATTGTATTTTAAATTATTACCTACCATCAAGTGATACATTTGTACGTCGACAATTTATTTTTTTAAAAGATAGGCTTTACTCTGTAGGTTTGCCATTAGCACTTTTAACTTACCATTTGATCCAAATACAATACTCTTTCTTACTTCATCAAGTATGCCTCACTCAACCTTCCCAGTAACATGTGAATTCCCATACTCCCCTAGTGGGGCATGGGGCAAACACATTTCTGTATCTAATATTGTCTTTTATTAACGCGACTATCACACATTTAAATAAAATACTGTATACCGGATTAAAACGCGATTTATTATTTAATTCATTAAAAATCTATCAAACCAAACATACTAAAAAAACAATAGGACGCCGTTAGTCAATATTGTCATAATATAGAAAATTACAGTAAATATCAACTCCGTAGATGGCGTTAATATGGCAACTTTGTGACATTTCAAAAATCAGACAACTGTCATCTTTCTGTCTGCCCGTGACCACGGTTGCTGAAAAGCATCCGAAACGTCGGAATAAATAATTTAAACAATATAAATAATAAATCGCGTTTTAATCCGGTATACAGTATTTTCTTTGTATCTATTTTACTGATCAGTGAAGGAAAATATATTTACATACAAATAGATGTCTGTCCCTTTAGTGTTCTGCCCAACCGAATCAATTCTTTTTATTTCAGAACAGACAACCGAGCAGGTTTACCTGATGGTAAGTAATCACCACCGCACACGGACATCCGTGACTTAAGTGTTTCCCATGTGTTGATGTCCTTTAAAAAAAAATATAGGCTCGTTTCGTTATAATATAATAATAGTTGAAAGTAAAATGACAGTTTTTTTAATAAGTGAATTATTTTTGAATTCCAGACGACACTCCAAAAAGCGAAACAGACAATGAAAAGTTAGCAGACACAGAGTATCTTCAGACACTCATAGACAAAATACACATTTTAAAGAAGGAACTAATAGCTGAAAACGACAAACTGGGGAATCCAATAGATTTAATGAGGGTCTTCAATATAGACACATTCGATCACGTGCACTCCAAATGTAAGAAAGATTATGAAGTGTTGAGGAAGGAGTTTGAAATTTACAAAGCGAGTGTGAAGAAAAGTGAAAGTGGAGATAGAGAGAGTGAAGTGGCAACACTGAAGAGTGAGATAGTTGATTTGAATGATAAACTGGAGACCTATAAGCTGATGTTGGAGCGGGAACAACAGGATAAGGTGGATTCTTTGAAGTTACAAGAAGAGGTAAGTTGGATATTTACTTATATTTCTCTTAGAGGAAATCGAATATGTACGAAACATATATTTATTACAGAACATCTGCTAACTCCCGTATGGTCTAGTGGCTAGGATACCTGGCTTTCACCCAGGAGGCTCGGGTTCGATTCCCGGTACGGGAATAACTTTTTTATTAAAATTTGTTGATTAAGCTGTTAATGTATTTAAAATTAAATTGATATATGTATTTCTTAAATTAAATACAAAAATTAAAATATTTCCTGTATTTTGCATAGTAAAAGTATTATGTTTTATGGCCGTAAATGCTTTTTTATTATGCTACTTTTCTGTGTATTATAATAATGTTTTTTATATATATAATTATAATGTTTGAGGAATTTTAATTATGTATGTGTTTATTATTAATGAGTCATATAATAACAAGGCGGCTATCTATTCACAGTTATCAATTATAATCAAAAATAGTTAAATCAAGAGATATAGCTGATTTTCTTTTAATCTTTTGATTTTCATTGACTTAATCATTGTTGCATGACATAATTCATATAATATAATATTAACATTCATATAATATTATAAAGAAGAAAGATTTGTATTTTTGTATGTTATGAATAAACTCAAAAACTACTGGACCGATTTTAAAAATTCTTTCACCAATAGAAAGCTACATTATCAGCGAGCAACATAGGTTTCGTGTTTAGTACATCTACATTGCACCCGTGTGAATCCGGGGCGTTTTGCTAGTATTTTATAATTTGTTTAGTACGTGAGTTTTTGTGTGGACCTTGAAATATTTTTGTTTTCTTTCGATTTCCAGAAATTGAAAAGGGAACAAGAGTATCACGTGGAAGTGGTGTCGGACCTCCGCAGCCGGATGCAGAGCCTGGAGAAGTGGGCGCAGGGCCAGCGGGAGCGGTGCGCGGCGCTGCTGGAGGAGGCGGACGGGCTGGTGCGCGCGCGCTGCGGCCGGGAGCGGGCGGCCGGCGACGGGAAGGACGGACACGCGATCAATGTGAGTGGGTTACGCTCAGGCTCATAGCGATTAAAAAGAGTGGCGGCGAGTTTATTGCCAGTGCTTCTCGTCCGTTCTACGCCCTTGATTTGAGAACTGGCAGTCAATGTAAAATTAGACGCATTTAATATGAGTTATTTTTGAAGTTGTTGTCGTTGCCCTGCCGCGGCCACTTCCTACCGTTCAAAAGTTCGTTGCAAAGGCAGGATTTAACTGTCCTTAAATCCCCTCACCCCTCAAGCCGCCATAATGGGGCCCACGGGATCGCGATAGTGTACTGCCGCGAGCACCCGGCGGTCAGTCCAAACGGCCCCCCTCCTCGTCCCGCTTGTGTATCCTTCCCATGCTCAACATGGGAGGGGTTCGCGGGACGAATTTTTTGTCAAACTTGTTGACTCACCACTAGTGTTAGTTTTCCGCCTTACGTGCCCTCTGAAACCTGTTCAAACTTCCACCAGTTTTTATGCTATCAACCCTTCCGGGCGTCAAATCATTTCCACACTTTTAAAAGCGAGAAACACTTAATGTCCAACCTGAGAATTGAACCCGGGACGTATGCTCTTACGGATGAACGTGCGACCGCAAGGCTACATACGCAGTTAGGATTTAACTGTCCTTGGCTAACTTTGTTCTATTATCCATTGCCTCAAGTTGCGTTCCGTAATACGTAATTTTTTTCATATAGCAATATAGTTACGACTGTTCCCAATCACCCCTGTTTACACTTACCCTGGATGACTATAAATATTTCCAGCAGGATAAAGGCCTCCCGCACATGCTGCACTACGCGCACGAGCTGGCCCGCAAGGACCTGGACATCACGCAGCTGCGACGCGAGAAGCACCAGCTGGAGGGGCAGCTGCGGGAGAGCCAGCGGGACGCCACCATCGAGAAGGAGCGGTTCAAGGAGGTCGTCAGGACGCTCAAGGAGGAAATCGACAGGTATGGTATGGTATGGGGGGGATTTTTGACGTGGTGTGTCGTATACCCTTTTTTGATAGGTTTTGGTATGGGGGATCTTCAAAATATGAAGTTATGTAGTATTTTTCACCATAAAATCCCCTTCGGTGACTCTTTGAGGTTATTTTTCGTTGATACCATGACCATATGTGAGTAGTCCTGCGCCATTTCAATGGATCGTTGTAGAGTTTCCCCTGTTGCCTCTACAATACTTTTAGACCATCTAGTTGGAATTCGGCCCCTGGAGCGCTTTCCCTGCATCTGTCCCACGATCAACTGCTTCTCTAGCTCATGTATTTGTGATCGCATGATGTGCCCAAAGAAGCTAAGTTGACGTTCACGGCATAGAGAGGTAAGTCGTTTTGTGATGTGGAGCTCTTGTAGAATAGATTCGTTTGTCCTCATGGCTGTCCACGGTATCTTAAGCATTCGTCTCCAACACCACATTTCAAAAGCGCTTATTTTGTCTTTGTCTCGGCTTTTGAGGCACCAGGTTTCAGCTCCGTACAGAAAAATAGAAAATACTAAGGAATGCACTAGACGTATTTTGGTAGCTCGACGTATACCCTTATTCCTCCAGATTTTCTCTAGGCTTGACATTGCGCTTTTAGCCATTCCTATACGACGGCCCAGCTCACTAGTACAACCGCCATCCTTTGTAATAGGTATAATACTATATCAATAAATAAATATTTCAATTTTAAATTACAATGATAATAATTATATAACATTGATTGGAATCATGTGTGTATCAGGCTCGGCCGCATCCAGTCCCGCGAAGGCGCCAACCTGGAGTACCTCAAGAACGTGGTGCTGGCGTTCCTGCTGTCCTCGCGCGAGGCTGGCCGCCAGCACATGCTGAACGCGATCGCAGCCGTCTTGCACTTCACGGACGCTGAGAAGAAGATAGTGCTCGGTGCGCTGTAGAGTGGCTCAGCTTGGGGTCACTGGGGTGAAGATAGGGGTCGGTGCGCTGTAGGGTGGCTCAGTTTGGGGTCACTGGGGCGAAGATAGGGGTCGGTGGGCTGTAGAGTGGATCAGTTTGGGGTAACTGGGGTGAAGATAGGGGTCGGTGCGCTGTAGAGTGGCTCAGTTTGGGGGGGTCACTGGGGCGAAGATAGGGGTCGGTGCGCTGTAGAGTGGCTTAGTTTGGGGTCAGTGAGGCTACTGACCCTAATTGTAAACAGTAAATTATGGTTTAAAATCTTTTGCCAATTAAAATCGTGAGATAGATTTTAATCTAACGGTATTTACAATTTTACGGTGATATATTGATACCTCCCATGTAAGTTTTGGTAACGAACAACGTTATTGTTTTTTTTTTTTTTCAAATTCAAAATCATTTTAGGTAACATAATGTATACTTAGTATTGTATGTCACGTTACTTTTTTAAACTATGCTGTCCGTTTTCATCTGTCGTTTTACGTAATACAATTTTAACTTCTTTAAAGATATAAAAAAGACAAATAAGATTATTTTTTTTAATGCGAACACAGATAATAAATGAAAAGCTGTGGTAAAGTTTAAAAAAAGTAAATCACTATTTTTTTTAGTTACCAAAACTTACGTGGGAGGTATATACAAGGAACAAGTTATTAATATAATCTATAACTACTCGTGCTACCATAAATATTAACTGAAATACTTCTGTGATAGCATTCTACTGTTTATGTCGCTGGCATTCTTTGAGTTTGTACACTACGAGCGGTAAGAGCATGGGAAGTGACTTGTTTATGTTTTCACGCTACTACGACGCTCACCGCTAAGTATAAAGGGGGGGTAAAATAAATTGTCTTAGAAGTTAGGGTAAAAGTTCACCGACTTAAACAATGAATAAGCACTTAATTTTAAAAATTTCCTTTTTTTCTTTTGCTTAATAAATGATTTATTATAAACAAGTTTTACCTGCGGATTTGCTCGAGGTAGATTGGGAATAAGCCAAGGATGAGGAAAAATATATTTGTAAATACATAGTATGTAGTAATGTTTGTTTTAATTGTTAACGGTGTCGTACGCCTCGGAAATTATAGTAAAATGTATGTATTAATATAAAAGAGAAACTGATTTAAATGAAATAACTTTTACCGGATTAAAACGCGATTTATTTACTATATTATTGATCACGACGTTTCAAATGTTTTTCGAAAACATCATGGGCAGACTGAAAGGTGACAGCTGTATGATTTGAATTTTCACAAAGTTGCCACACTAGCGCCATCTATTTCTACGGGGTGGAGACTACCTCTTTCTTAAATTATCTTCTTGCAGAAAAAATCGCGTTTTATTCTGCTATAGGTTATTTCATTTAAACCAATACATTTAACTTCTTCAGGGACGATTTTATGTTATTCATGAAAAGGAAGATTTTAATTGATTATTAAGGTTGCACAAGTCGCGGGCTCGAACTCACTGGTGGGCGAGGCCAAAAAGCATGCTGTTCTCCCGCACCGCACCGGGGCAGTCATTATTAAGTGAGATGCACGATAATTCATAGTAAAAGGGGCGTCTAAAAAAATACGAAAAAGCCTTTGGAAAATCGAGTTTTATGAAAAAACCAATGCATAAATCAATTACAAATAAAAGTTATTGTATTCGATAATCGTGCTTTGTCGGTACCGACTTTGTTTTGAAAATTTGATACTTCTTTTATTACTAATTTAAGCCCAAAGTTGTGTTAAAAAATGGCAATAAAAACGAATCTTTGGTAGCTCGTAACTTTTTAATGGTTTTTTATTTTACCATTCTGTTTCCGTACAAACAAAATTAATAATGAGACAAAACGATATCATGTTTAACTTTGCATGTACGGTGCTAAATAGTGGAGTAATACCCCCCCGAAATTTCTATGGAAAAAATGTCGACTAGTGTCACCTTAAGAGAACCTGCTGAATAATTCTCTGAAAAATTGGATAATTTATTTTTTGATTATTTTTTCAATAAAAAAAAACCACGTACAAAGTGACAATGAAGAGGTTTCGGTTAATTGTCAGTCGGTGAACTTCATTCTAAGTTGTGTAATTTTAATGACATTAATTTTAACAGTATTTCTTAAGGTTTGTGATATGTTGTTAATAAATATTATGTAATTACATAGTTTTTATAAGACACCATCGAGAAGAAAAATATGTATAACTATATTTACATTCCTTGTTCAACAATATAGTTATATTTTGATTAAAAATTTTATCTAAAAGGTCTGCGTTTTATTTTTTACTGTTCTAGTAACAGACTTGGGGAATTCGTACCGAATCCTTACTTCAACCAATAATACTCGATTAATTTATTGTTTTAAGGGTTCCGTACTCCGTATCAAAAATGGAACCCTTATAGGGTAGTTTCGTTGTCCGCCTGTCTGTCTGTCCGTCCGTTAAGACTCTTTTTCTCAGGAACGCGTGAAGGTATCATGTTACAAAAATTCAATTTTAAACTTTTAAGTCGACGAAATTTTGTGCGTCATATTTTGACACTCGCATGGGAATCAAAACCTATAATAGGGTACTTCCCGTTGACCTAGAATCATGAAATTTGGCATGAAGCAATGTCATGTAGCACAAGTAATGGAAGAAATCCGAAAACCGTAAATTTGTAGTTTTTTTTTTACTTCTATAGCCGCGTACTGACTAAGCGAGCGGCTTCGCGAGGCAGCCTCGGACATTTGCCGCAGTACGCATGCCGCGCGAGGCGGCCTCGGTCTGTAAGTTTTCTAATCCGAGGCTGCCTCGCGCGGCAAGGCCGAGCCACCGTGAGCATCGACGCTCAGTTTAACTTGAAGTCGAATAACTAACACGCAACGAATAAGCGAGGCAAAACATTACCGTCTTGAGTGAGCGCGGCAAACGTACTGAGGCGCCTTTGAGCATCCACAAAAACCGACAACTCTCGGCTCGGGCCGCGGCACGCTCGGGCGAGGCACGTCTTGACCGACCGAGGATTTGCCTCGCGAGGCTGCTCGCTCAATCAGTACGCGGCTTATGGTAAAGAAGCTAGAATGTATTTTGAAAAGTAGTCTCACCTGTCAATTACTTTTTTTTTGCGGCACTGGCAGGTGCTTCATCTAGTATTCTATAATAGTAGTAATCCATCCATAGACAGAAGCAACTCCAGAGTGCTTGCAGGCGCGTTGCCGACTGTAAATAAACGAATAACCTCTTAACTTCTCATGTCACATCTTTTCGGCGGCGACAATTAGTTACTAGAAACAGTTATCATTGGGACAGCTCTTTTCAAACTTGTGCTTGGATATCTCTCCATAAATGGCCTTACTCAACAGGTGACGAATTACAAAGCGGATAGCATTAAAAACTTCATGAACATTATATGTATTTATGTACGTGCCTGTCATAGCGATCGGTCACATGAAATTTAGTGATTACTGATTACAAATATACAATAATTCATCTTTATATATGCAGATTTCGGATAGCATTAAATACGTCCATGAACAACATACCTAATTACCTACCAGTTTTCATGGCGATCAGTCTGTTAAAGTTTAGTGATTTCAAATATTATCATCTTTATATACCTATGCAGATTTGGAGATGACTAGACCTAAGCAAAAGGTGTTTTAGAACATTTTTCTCCAACATTTTTGCCTTTGGCCATTAAGTTGGTCTTCCACTGATGGAAAAGCCTTGAAGTGTCGATTGTTCTCTATTACTGAACATAAGAAAAAATCTACTTTATATTCAGAAAATACCTATATTTATTATTCAAATAGTATGCTACTTTAAAGAAAAATCTAGTAATTTTATATTCCCAGGGGGCGCTAACACACCAGCGATTACTCTGATGGTGATGATTATTACCCATCACAATCTTCATCACTTATAAAAAAGGGATTTGAAAAGGCTTAAAAAAATAAGTAATTTATAAAGTTTTCGAATTCCAGCTGCCATTGGTAGTCACGAATAATAATGATTGTTACAACTCTTTTGTTCGCCCGCTAATGGACCGGCTTGATTAATGTGCTACAGATATTGTCCCTTAATTAGTTACGATATCGCCACAGTACTGGGAACGTTGTAGTGGGGAAATGTCCATTCGTTACGGGCGGCTAAAGTTTTAACAGGTTTTGTTCTTGAAAAGCGCCAAACAATCGAATAAAATTTTAATATTTTCTTTAATAATAATGAGGTTTTGATCTGTAGTTAAAACCGATCTTCTATATATGGCGTGTTAGTTCTGTGATGATGAATTAAATACTATTTAATTAAATAGTATTTAATTCAATAAAAAAGATTCCGAAATAACATGTTTATTTAATAAAAAAATTTCTTAATTTAATAACTCGAAGTAATACATATCTAATACTACTACATATTATAAAACAAAGTCCTCTGCCGCGTCTGTCTGTCTGTTCGCGATAAACTCAAAAACTACTGAACGATTTTAATTCGGTTTCCACAAATAGATAAAGTGATTCATGAGGAAAGTTTACAATTTGTGAAGATTGAGAATTGGAAAGCACTTAAAGTATTAATCCATAGCAACTTAAATACTCTCTTTTATGAACGCGAGTATCACACATTTAAATAAAATACTGTATACCGGTTGCTGAAAAGCATCCGAAACGTCGGGATAAATAATTTAAGCAATATAAATAATAAATCGCGTTTTAATCCGGTATACAGTATTTTATTTAAACTTAAATACGTTAGATTGCTTAAGCATTTCGTGCACATTATTATAATCTGTTACACCATATAATTTAAATTAATATCTTAGGAGTAATCGCAAAAAATTACCTCGCGCGAATGAGACCCTATGACGGATAAGACATGTAGGCATAACACGCTATAATACCCGTGCTAAGTCATTAATAATAATATACTACAATTGATCCAAATAATTGAGGATTAATTGTTGGTTTAAAAACATTATTAAATGAGCTTTGTTATTTTATTCTTCAGGCTGCCAGGTTTTCACAACTGTTTTTAGCGAATAAACTGTAACAGCACTTTGTAAAGCCGCTCGTACATAATAGCAATTTTGTACTGAAAATATCTTGCCAATTCAAACCTCCAGGCGTCAACGGTTTAATACTTTTGCATTTTTAATTAACACCATTAATTTCTAATTACATTTTAAATTATATATTGAGAATTCATTTTTGAGAATATTTTAACCTCGCCTATAGGACTATTAGTAACTAATTATTTTCTTTAAAAATGTTTTGGGTATTCCTCCGAAAAGACGGGCTCGTTGGCGCGTTCGGTAGAACACCTACCGTGCGCATCGATGGGTCGTGGGTTCGAATCCCACCGGGAGCACATGCTTATAATTTTCTGTAAGCATGTTTTCCCCACGTCTGGTAACTTCGGGCATTGATCGGGTGGGAGGAATATCTAAATTCCGACCGGGTAACGAACCACCGTTCATAGATGGAAAAACCGTGAAGTGCATATTGCGCGTTACGGTTTCAGTCTATGGATTTCCGAATGCTCGAAGTAAAAATTAGGTCGACAGCGCATCATTGACTGAGGTTCTGTGGCTGAGGTATCACCTACCATCAAGTGAATCTCATGCTCGTCTGTCGATATCTGACATAAAAAAAAAAGAAAAAATAGTCATCCGATCATAATATTAACAAAATGGCATTATCAGTTTATAATATAAAACGGATCATATTTTAACTTTTTTAAAGTTAAAATATTTGTAATTGAAATATGTATAATTTTTCCTGAGCCTGTTTATAATTATTTTAAAAAACTCTTTTTATAAAACAATGGATTCATAATAAGTTTATTTCTCGTAATTTATTTTATTGTAATCTTTGAGAAATAATATAGATCTTTAACCTTAAAAATATATGTGATCTTAAACAAAAGATTAAATTAAATTAAGATAATAGGGGGGGATATTCCATATACACCCATATCAAAATTGTGCATTTAGGCTGCCCACATACATACAAATATCTCCCCAACATAAGATAGTGAAAAAAGAAACCAAACGACTATAGATAAACAAACAGTTCGAAAAATAAAATTCTATTCTCTATAATTGCTATCCAACAAAGGCTTAATCCCTAATAACATCGTCTGTGCTTTTATAAAGTTTAAATTTATATTTTTAATCTGTTTCACTTGTCCAGGGCTGAGCGCACACAATGGTCACCAACACCGCAATAAGATGTTATGAGTTTAATTAAAACAGTTATTTATCACGCGTATTCAGGGCCGGATTTAGGGGAGGGTATCGGGGGCTTCAGCCCTGGGGCCTTCACAAAAGAGGGGCCCCACAATAGAGACTTCAGAAAAAATCGGATCGGAATCAGAGTAAACACTAGTAAACAACTTTTCCTTTGATATTTTTTTCGCTGTTTTACCTTTAGCTACTGTACATGATAATATTTTCCTTGAATATTAAAAAAAATGCTCATTTTTGCCAGGGGCCTCCACTCCTTTGTTGCCTCAGGGCCTCCAGACATCTAAATCCAGCCCTGCGCGTATTGTTGTTGAGTTAAATTGGATACTATAAAGAAACGTTATACACGGTCGTTGGTCACTAGATTGTTATAAAAATATAAAATATATATATTATTGTGCTTACCTCAGATATTTGTTTAATAGTAGGTAAATTCTTCATCAAGGGAAGAATTTGTCCGATTATGAACGAAGGAGTCGTGCTTTATCCCCACTTAAGTGTGTGGAGAATTTCCTCAATCTTTGAAGACCTGAAGCTACTGCATCGCCAAAAAATCGATGCTCTGGAGATATGGTGCTGGTGATGGCTTCTGAAAATACATTTTGAATCAAATCATCACTCCTCTAAATTAAACATAATATAAGATACATAAGCTGTTGTCATTTGAATACTCTTAGAATTCGTTGGAATACTGATGGTACAAGGACACGTGAAAGGGAAAAAGCACCACAGTAGGTATTAGTAAGAAAATAAAGTCCTTATTAGTATAGTTTTGACGGGCTCGTTGGCACGTTCGGTAGAACACCTGCCGTGCGCATCGATAGGTTCGTCGTAGGTTCGAATCCCACCGGGACGACATGTTTATAATTTTCTGTAAGCATGTTTCCCCCTCGTCTTAACTTCGGGCATTAATCAGGTGGGAGGAATATCTAAATTCCGACCGGGTAACGATCATCGTTCATAGGTGGAAAAACCATGAAGTGCATTGCACGTTTCGGTTTCAGTCTAAGGATTTCCGAATGCTCGAAGTAAAAATTAGGTCGACACCGCATCATTGACTGATGTTCTGTGGCTGAGGTATCACCTACCATCAAGTGAACCTCACGCTCGTCTGCCGATATCTGACATAAAAAAAAGTGTCCTCGCAGTACATCCAACCACCGGAACTGCCTTTTAAGCCAGCCCGAAACGATGATGAAAGAATGGTTCCTCCGTTTCAATCTTAACTGTGCACGATGCAGTGTCTGGGAACAGGGAATACTAATGCATTTTTATGCAAATTGTTTTATCTTAAATAATCATAAACAGTATTTCTTTCAAATATATTCAATGAACATGCAACAATTACTTTAGGTGTTTTTTTTTTCAAAATGAGCAACGAGAAAATTATTTCGCTATTTCATTAGGTCTTAATGAGAAAACCACTGCCACTGTTATATACTAGCTAAATTACCGGTGTATAGCTAAGAGCTAAGCCCAATAATATCCTAATTATCTGGCATGTCACAGCACGCCCCGTCAGAGTTGGCAACCGAGGATTTAATTACAAGCCGCCTACAAACCGCGCGATACTTGGCACCGGCTGCCCAAAAAAAACGATTTCCTGTAATTGCCGCGAGAATTTGAGAATTGTTGCCATTTCAACGTTACATATTTGCAGTTTTCCAACTATCAGAAGCTAGTTATTTTGCATTTGTATTAATTGCATGACTGTAATTTAAAGAGGATTTCATAGAATATTGTTTTATTAGCGCAAGTGTCACACATTTAAATAAATTTATCAGACTAAAAACAGTTTTTATAGGTTTAGACTCATGGTTTACAATAGAAAAGTTAAAATATGACAGCATTCATTGTGTTTATAAAGAAGCAAGACTAAATTAAACAACGATGGCCGTCAAGCAGTCACAGTGTATGGAAAAAAAGTCTCAGTATTTTAAATAAAGAACGTATTTTTTCTTAAACAAAAGGAATCTTTAAAACCGTATATTATTCGATAACTTCAATATACAGATATAAGTTATCTACAGTTGTATAAAAGCTAAGTTGAAGTTAGGATTATTATAATATTATATTCACATTCTCTTCACATAATGCAACGATCAAGGGATGGTTTCCAGACAGCGGTATGGCACCTTGCTAATAGCACCGCATTTTTCACAACCGTACACGATGACAGTGCATTCATTTCCCTGTCCGACCAGTCTCTGGCACGAAGCGCGAATATAAAGAAGATAATTTTAAAAGGGTATCCAGTGCGGAAGCCATTTTGAAATGGTTTTCACTGAAATATGGTTGGATTTAAATGCAATTATTTATACGGTGACCTCAAAGGTAATGTCTTTTTAAACTCCTTTGATGCTATAAAGGATATATATAAAATTTATTTAAGAAAAAAGGAGCTGTTTATATTTGCCTTGTTAATGTTGTACATATTTGTAGTTTTAGTTATTTGGGCACGCTTATTTATTTATATATTATTAGGATATATTATATGTACATAGGTAAGTTTAGCCAAGACAGTTGATTTTAGTATATAGGGTCATAATAATAAATTTCCAAAATTCCAGCCTGATTGGTTATAGAGAAAAGATATGGTTGATTTTTGATGATTTAGACATTTAAAATAATTCATAAATACACATCAAGTTACTAGACACTAGAGTTGGTACCATACAACAGTATAATAAGGATATATTTACATAAAACACTTCGGTAAAAAATATCTAAACAACTGTTAAAACCGTATCAAAACCGTTGTGTTTGAATTGCCAAGTCCCTAGTCTCCATTTGGCTGACACATTTCTGTGTCTGTTTCAGACTTTGTAGATTTTAAGCCGGGCCATGGACGCGGTTATCATTCGTGTGGTTAAGCGGAGAAACAGCGAGTCTTATACTATTTAGAGAAAGCCCAACGTTATGATTCAGAGAAGCGCTCGTAGCAAATAGTAAGTGACAAGTTAGATTTGTGTTTCCGGTCACGGTGTAGCGAATGGTTCCGGCCGTTCCGACGGGACGTGTGGCGCGGCTCCAGGATCTTATCCGCGGATACAGCGGATCATGTTATCATTATTGTTGGAATTTCAATGGATTCCGAATCGCTATTGCTATATGAATCGTGTGGGGAATTGGATGCGGAACTCGCCAATCTAAACCTAATGGTTTTTGTTTTACATTGTTTAATGGCATGGCAGTATTCTTGAGGGGTATATGCTGTACGTATAATTATTTATTGCCTAGGGTATTATTTTTTTAAGTTTTTGTATAGTTAGTTAAATCATATAACTAAGACTTCATAATATTATATTATATTAGTTATTATTACTTAAATATGCTTTGATTATTTAGAATAGATTATAATAAATTTTATTCATCAGAAAGTACATTCATATAAGTATAAGTATAAAAAGAACCACACTAACGATGGAAAGCCTAAGCCCTGCCTTTGAAAACCTCAGCATTATGTGGTCAAGTTTTGACAAGCACTCGCCACGCTGTTTTTCATTCATAGTCTGGTCATCTCAGATATGTTTTGTATGGCATAGAAGGGTACAAACAAAACAGGGTTCAAAAATCGGATTAAGTTCCTCCAGTTCCAGAAAACAGCGATACTGATTTCAAAAATCGAATTAAGTTCCTCCAGTTCCAGAAAACAGCGATATTGATTTCAAAAATCGGATTAAGTTCCTCATGAATATTTGTGAGCTCAGCACAAAGTACGGATATCATAACGAGCGGCTACGTCTAGCGACTACCCGCATTACTGGCCACTCTAGATGCAAAGTATAGCCATGTCACTGGTGTCTTCGAGCGTCCCGTCCTTAACATATTTAGCTGTCGTTTGCCGCAGACGCTGCGAAATCGTATCTTTGAATTTTTCTACTGCTAGTGATGTTGGTACAAAAGTATCGTATCGATAGTTCGATTCATTTAACTAATCGAACTTTTAACTAAACATTTCGATATGTGTATACCGATTATGTTATAGGATGTTTAAACTATTTATAAACTAAAAATATCAGTAAAAAAATAAAATTAAATAACTCTAATTATTAGTTAACCTCAAGTACATAAATTAATGATTGAACTTTAAATATCTTTTTATTGACTTTCTTAAAATTTTTTGCCTAAAATAATGAAAATTAAATTGAGAAATATAAAATGTGACATACTTATTGGAATTAGATGCAAATTAGCTGGTTATAAATTGAGAGTTATGGATTTAAATTTTTAACCAATACAAACTGTGTTTTGATCTCTATCACAAATAATATAAACAAAAATCGACACAATTAATATCGATATTGAGAAACGTAAAGTCACATCACTATTTTTTATGAATATGTTTTCTGCTTAGTGTATTTTATGATACTTTTGAAATCCCGCAGATGTGGAGTTTGCATGTCTCATAAATAACTTTCTTGCTGAAGTAATATAGTGTAGCGTCTCTACGAGTATCGATATATTATTAAACTTTGTATTCAAAATAATATTTTCCAATTGTTTTTGGTGAAAAAATGATATTTAAATTAAAAATATGTGAACAGTGCATCCTTGACTTATGTACAATTATTACTCAGACCTCACCTAAACGGAACCTTTCACTCATCTGTCGATAATAATTAACAAAAAATATAGTAATTCATTTGGTAGCTTCATCTGATTACTATATGTACATATAGTAATATTTATATTTAGTGTAAATATACTTTCGAAATAATTCTTATTTGAATAAAGGGTTCATCAACTTTTATAACTGAACGAATTATGGTAAATATAATATACGGTTTGAGGGACCTTGATTGCATAATGAGTTACCCGAGGATATACATAAGTCAAAGTCTATTTATGTTTTTAAAGGAAAATAAAAAAAAATGTGCAGCAGGAGCAGAATTTTTTTACAACATATATAAAATATAATATATATATAATATAATATATAAAAATATTCACTTTAATGAGCAATATGAAACTGTTCCGTAGGTCTGTGTAATACTTATGTTTATAATATTTTTCTCTTTGGACGCGCCAAGTATGTTATGAATTCTAAATAAGTGGACTGTATGCGTGTTGTGCAGGGGCGGATAAAGGATGAAGGACAGAAATTGATAAGAAGAAGGGACACTATACCTGCTCCTGCAGCACTCAGTCCTTGCACTGTCAAATTTCTCTTCATCCACGCTCGCACGCCCATTGTTTGTTATTACAAACGACTCGTGGAAAACAAGGGCGAATAAAGGATGAAGGACAGGATCGGACTAGAATGGATAATAAGAAGGGAGACAATATCTGCAACTCTTTTCCTGCCGCACTGTCACTTTTCTCTTCATCTACACTCGTGCGCCCTTTGTTTGTTATTACAAACGAAGAGAATTTATTAAAATTGTTGAGAACACGTAGTATTCCTCGTGAGGTGATTCTTACGGGAACAATTTGCAATGAACAAGATGGCGCCGTAGTCCAGTGTTATCACAGTGGCGGTTGGCTTGTTGCAAGGTATACAAAATGGGTAGGAAATAGGGATTATTTTTGTTATTTAAATTTATTTATATTTTGGCGCTACCACTCGTATAAGTGAGCATATTGGGAGAAAATAAATTCTTTAAACCTAACACAACAAAGAAATGAATTTGAAGCAGAGATGTACATTGTACATATATACTACTTGTTATATGTACGTATATAAACCTTGATAAACGTTTCATTAATATAAGCGTGTATTTGGGGTGTAACGTACATTGTCGTGTTACAGAGCAAAGCGGGTGCAGCGGAAGCTGCGAACATACAGATATCTCGTTTCGAAATCCGATCTTTAATGTTTTAATATCTCTCAAATCTATCAACCCCGCAACTTCGGACAAAGCCGCGCGATAAAGCGTATTCTCCGCTGTTACGCTTATCACATAACCCCATGTAAAAATATTATATCGCTCGCAGACTCCCAATTTATTTAGTTAAATTAAAAGCTAGTGTAAATTACGTTTTTAAGGTTATATTTTAGGAGTCTCTTACATTTAGCAATTAGAAGTAGGTAGTTATGTTCTGAATAATGAATTCGAAGGTTAACCTATTGTTTATTTTTATTTTTTTGTTTTTTAATGGTTTGTAAATTAAGTTTGTCAAATGTTTGTTTATGTGTGTGTCAAATAAACTGGAACTATTTTTCTTTTTTTTTTAATTTATGTTTTTTCTCTCAAATGATTTATAAATTCTGTGTGTCGTCGTAGGTGCGTTTATGTATGATATTTTAGAAATATTTAGTATTTATTAGAAGGATACGACGTACGTTTTATACTGTTCTTATAATTATCAATAATAATACAACGAATAAACGTTTCAGAACTTAGCCATGTCATGTAATTGTTTATCTTGTAAAGTCAATACATATTTTTAAATACGAATATGAACTTAATGAAATGTATAAAAAGTCCAGTTCAGAATGAGACGGAATTGCAAGATATTACTAATATTTGTCGGTTTTCATAGAGGTTTTGATGATTTAGAAGTTTTATTAATTTCGCTCTCATTCCCAATATTTTTTCAGTAGACTTAGTAAAAAGTAAATACGTAAACCTAAAAAAGTGTATTTCCCTACATAGCGAAATGAATTCGCTAGTCGGTCTGACTAGCGGTGTCTGAAAAAATTGGCCCGTAATTAAATTGGCTCTTGCCAAGAAACTGTCAATAAACTCGGCTCAGTTTCGAAGCAGCAATTATGAGTTGGCAGGTGACCATACGCCAGCGCACTGCCAAGCTTCTCTTGGCAAAAAACTGAGGGAGTGAGAGCTTA
The DNA here is from genome assembly GCA_905404175.1 of Anthocharis cardamines. Taxonomy (NCBI): domain Eukaryota; kingdom Metazoa; phylum Arthropoda; class Insecta; order Lepidoptera; family Pieridae; genus Anthocharis; species Anthocharis cardamines. Next base: position 12,219,355 of record FR989958.1, on the reverse strand, counting down.
GTGTCCTGTTATACTGGATATCCGGTTTCAGTGGTTTTTAATCGTATCCTTGAAAAATATACGCTTTTATCCTATGGTTATATTTTCTTTCTTATTTCTTTTAAAGAAGTAATTATCAGTTTTTGCCAGAATTATTTTTGATTTAATAAAGTTTAGTGTTTGGTTTATCTTTACTAATATTATAAAAAGGAAAGATTTGTTTGTTACGATTTAACTGAAAAACTACTTGACCAATTTTAAAAAAATCTTTCACCGTTAGAAAGCTACATTTTTTGTGTACAGTATATTGCACCCGTGCGAAGCCGGGGCATGTTACTAGTTATTTATATTTAGATAGGCTTATAGCTAGTACATTTTATCATGACAATAGTTTATATCGAACGGGACGCACTTGAAGGTATCTCAACATCAGTTATTTATATTAATTATCGACTCCGGCCAGACTATCGGCCAGAAAGAAGTAGTCTAATAGCTAGTAGAAATGGTCTGGAAATATGTATATGTTTAGGTACTTATAAGTTGTGAAATACGTTTATAAAATTAAAAAAAAATGTATCCAAGTCTGACCACTTCAAGTTTCGATCAACAAATGACTTCAAGCATTGAGAGAGTTTCCAACTGAATATTGAAATTTCATCTAAATAATGAACCACTGTTCACAAATGAAAAGGTCTTGAAATGCTGACGCAGCATTCTTGATTTTCCGATTCTAAAATAAAATGTATCGATACATGATCATTGATGTGTTGAGGTTCCATATTTCAAGTGAGCAACTCTTCAAAAGCCCTAAAAACATTTGAACGAAGCGTCGAACCAAACACAATCTAATCGAACAAAATACATTAAAACATTTTGAACGTCCGTTTTGTACATTAACACGATCGTACACCACTTATAACGTAGTCCCGATAAATGTCCGGGCCGCATCGCAGCGCGCTCAGTCAATGCTGGCTGAGATTAATAGTTGGTTAGCAATAGTCTGTATCTAGATTGATTAGCGTACACCCCGCGGAATTGTATGGTATCCGATGATTGTTGTAAACTTGTTTGATTACAATCGATTAGTATACAATACTATTATGATTTTAATTTATGAATGTTCTATTCATACTGTTTATCTTTAGTAATATTATAAAAAGTTTGTGAGCTTGTAGGGGGTAAACTCTGAATATGTTTGACGGGCTCCTTGGCGCGTTCGGTAGTACACCTGCCATGCGCATCGATGGGTCGTGGGTTCGAATCCCACCCAGACAAAATTTTTATAATTTTCTGTAAGCATGTTTTCCCCACGTCTGGTAACTTTTGGCATTGATCGGTTGATTGGAATATCGAAATTTCGACCGGGAAACGAACCACCGTTCATAGATGCACCGTGAAGTGCACAACGCGCGTTTCGGTTTCAGTCTATGGATTTCCGAATGCTCGAAGTAAAAAGAAGGTCGACAGCGCATCATTGACTGATGTTCTGTGGCTGAGGTATCACCTACCATCAAGTGAACATCTTGCTCGTCTGTCCATATGTAACATAAAAAAAACGATTGAAGCGATTTAAAAACATTTTTCACCAATACAAAGCTACATTACCAGCGAGTAACAATATTGTTTCTTGTGTATAGTACATCTACGTTTACATTCAACATTGCCCGTGTGTTGCTTGTTTAAAATAAAACATATTTACTATTACTTTATGTATCTACTTATTTCTTAATTTAGTATTAGCCAGTTGGATCGTTATTCACCGCCCACGTTTGCTGTTGGTAAAGTCATTTACGGTTTTTGCGGGACGCCGCCTGATTGATTGAAGACAGCTACTAGAAAAACACTGTTAGTTTGAAATATGCGCTGTTGTCTTTTTTGTGGAATAGCAAGACTAACGGAGAACTAGTCATTAGTAATGCTTAGTCGATATCTGGCGATAGATCGACAAAAAGCGCGAAAGGTTTTACTTACATCTCTAGCGTTGAAGAGGTAGAGAAACGTTGGATTGTTTTTTATTGAGGGGAAATGCAGTCTGCGCTCTACATCGGGGTAGCGCAAGGATGCAAGGAGTGTGCTGTGTGAGACACATCCTCAGGCGCGGATCCGGCCCTCAAAAAAGGTCATGCCGGCCTAGCATGACAACCGCGACAAAAAAATTTCGACCGTTTTCTCGTGTTTTAATCGATTATCTGTTTATTTCTTCTGGGTCTAACATGACAATTACACTTAAAACTCGACAATATCAAAAATAGATGTATTTGTCGATCGAAATATCTTTTCTATCAAAATTGTCGATGTCGCGATATAATATATCGAGATATCTTACATCTTAGTTTGTCTTCTCTCGTCCGCGAGAAATCTGAAAATCGGCCAAGTGCGAGTCGGAGTATTTACTCGCACAAGATCGATATAGAGAATTCCTACAAAGGAGATGTTTACAAAATATAGACACCCTGACCAAGATTTTGAACAGGCGGGGATAAAACCGTGGGACAAACACTAGTAAATTAATGTAAAAATGTTAGTTTGTTCGCTCACGAAATTTACAAACTCTTAAACTACTGAACCGATTTTGATGAAATTTTTAATTCAATGCCAACATTAGAAACTTTTTTGCCCACCCATGACAGTATTAAAATCTCCCAAATTAAATGACTGTGGTTAGTTCAGCTGGACGGCTGCCTCTACTAGACAAAACGCCAATGCCACTGTATGTCCCTGTATTGCATAGATATGCAAACAATGCATGCATATCTATGCAAGACCGCAACTACATTTTTGTGAGGTTGTTCTTTTATGTCAACTACAAAACGTACTTTTCTCGACACAAATCTTGGAGTTAAAGTGACCTTCCTTGTCAGTGATCAAACAAATTAGAGCTTCATCCTTGTCTGTCAACATTTGACGTAAATAATGATGATGAATATAAAAGTGTGATTCGCTTGCGAACTTTTATCAAGGACTTTATATATATAAAATCCTCGACTTTAATTAATACCAGATATATGTATTTTGAAAACATCTTTTAAATACGCCACTTATTCTAAGGCAGTCATAAGATGCGCTCGGGTCGTCTTATAAATGTTTTAATTACTATATTTAATGAAAGCTATAACATTTAACATACTGCGAAAACTTGCATTTCTTGAGATACTTAAAGGCTTTTTGTGAAGGTGCTTTGTTAGTGTTCTAGAATAAACGCGCTCATTGCTCTTATATAATAACTAAGAGAATTTTAGTTATGCTTTGAGATAAGTTTTAAGTGTTGAAAGGTTTATACTGGGATGAAAAATAGTCTATATTATTCTCAGATTTTGTTCAGCCGCCTAAACAATAGGTATCACAGCGCACTATTGTCTTTATTAACGCGAGTATAAACATTTTTTTATTCTACCATTCATGATGTAGTAACTTTATGGTATTACAATTTACAATCAAGCCAACAATTGCATAATATATGGCTAATGACTAATTTACATCTAACTTAAAATACTACATAACTTAAGATAATGTCCAGTGACTTTTCTTAGTGTTCATAATTAAGTTTAGAGGAACTTTGTTCATGTTTCCTTATGTAAGCTTCACGAATTACGACCTATTCCCATACCTACCAAATATACATAAAAATCGGTCAAGTAGTTTCGGAGGAGTGCTACTAGAAACACCGTAATATTTTATATATAATAGATATACAGCATCCAAAAATTAATAATCCTAAACCCGACTCTTTACAACCCCATAGAAAAGAAATTGGAGCTAAAATAATACCTTCCAAAACGCAAGCCACGAGTCATTTTCAAAGGCAGTCTTTACAACCGTTAAATCTCTTAGACGTAAAGCGATTTCTTAGGTGTAATTTATTTACGGGCGTGTAAGCGTCTCGAGCGACTAATTACTTCGCTTGCACTAACATAAGCGCCTACCTGACGGCCGACTCGTAGGCAAAATTTCCACAGTACATTATTCCTTTGAAAGTCGGTTACTATTGAAACTCATTACGGCGTGTCTATTGACGATCGTGGATCGTAAAATATGGGTATTTCAGCCACAGGACCGCAATCTAGGCGCGCTGTCGAATCCTTCTAGCACTACAAAATTTAAGGATTAAAGCTGAAACACATCGCTTTAAAGGGTATGTTGTGGTAGTTTTTGATGTATTGAGCGTGTTGTGATAGTTATATAAGACATGAGTGGATGAAGGAAGTATGATACATTTTGTAATTGATCGAGGAAATAAGCAAAATAGATTCGTTAATTATTATTTAGATAATTATTAACTTTCTTGATTGTTTATTTAATTACTAAATTTGACAAATAAAATAATTATACATATTTAAATATTGTTATGGACACACATAAAACCTTCACTCAACGTAAAAAATATAAGTTCTAAAAAATGTTACATAGCCCCTTCATCCATTCATGTCTTATATCAGTTATATTACAAATTCAAATTCAAAATCAATTATTCATTTAGGTAACATAATGTACACTTATGAACGTCAATAAAAAATACATATTAAATGCTTCTAATTTTACATTTACCGCCAGTTCTCAAATCAATGGCGTAGAACGAAGAGAAGAACTGGCAAGAAACTCTTCGTCACTCTTTTTAATCGCTAAGTTTTTGTTTTACAAAATATTAATTGTAAGGCGCTGCAACCATTACACCATGTTCCACATGACATATTTGTGTAATTAAATATAATAATTAAAAAAAAAACACACACAGTATATTTTATGTTGCATATATACATATTTAACTAACGATCAGGGAATGTAATCGGTTTTTCTGAACCGATACGACTTGGGAACCTTCAAGAAACGAATCTATTCTCATCTTAAAGGCCGGCAATGCCTCCTCAAGACCTCAGGTGTTGCGGATGTCCATGGGCGGCGGTTGTCACTTACCATCAGGTGACTCGCCTGTCCGTTTGCCCCCTCTAATATATATATAAAAAAAAAACAATTTATTCGTAATTCAGTCAAGATGTAAATTTAATTTTAGGGAAGCGAAATCGAGTCTCGTTCGAGTTGCAAAAGTAGCAACAAAAGTTTGTAAGACGCCGCAGCATACCGTATATACGTTATAACCTCACTTGGGACAGTTAAGAATTCGTGCCAAAAGATGTGAATTGGGAACCTTTCAGGTACGGATTATTTTTGGCTCCCGATCAAAATTATGAGCGGCTTTTCCTTTTAAATTTCTGCTTTTTTGAATGGACGAACTTAAATACTTTGTATTAAATCATGGCAACTATTACAGGCGTCAGAGGAGTTGCCAAAATTCGATTTTCATATCCTTGTTTGTAACTTGCGGGGAATTTATGTTTGCGCCTTGCAATATAGCTGTGTAAATGAGTTGTTTTAATATCTCTCAGTTTCTAAATTATTATTTCAAATTGATTATAATGGATTTTTTATTTGAAGACCTTTGTGTGATATTCTTTAATATACATAATTCTTATATAAATCAAAATTTTTCTCTAATTAGGGGTTTTACAATAGTTATTGTTATCTTATCGCAACGTTAGTAATTTTGACGGGCTCGTTGGCGCGTTTGGTGAAACACCTGCCGTGCGCACCGATGGGTCGTGGGTTCGAATCCCGCCGGGACGACATGTTTATAATTTTCTGTGAGCATGACTTCCACACGTCTGGTCACTTCGAGCATTAAACGAATGGGAGGAATATCAAAATTCCGACCAGGTAACGTCCCACCGTTCTAAGATGGAAAATCGGTGTTCAGTGCACATAGCGCGTCTTTCGGTCTCAGTCCATGGATTTCCGAATGCTCGAAGTAAAAAGTAGGTCGATAGCGCATCATTGACTGATGTTCTGCGGATGGTAGGTGATGAGGTATCACCTACCATTAAGTGAACCTCATGCTCGTCGGTATCTAACATAAAAAAATCGTTCTGACAAGAGCAAATTACCGAGAAAATCTCTAAAATGGACATATTGCTTCCCGGCAAAAAGAGCGTCATAAGATGTACAGTATGAATCTTTAAATAATAAAAGATCATATGTACACTCTTTAGTATTTAGAGATTCACGTATTATGACCATTGACATAGTATTATTGATCGAAGACTATGACGCTTTTTTTGCTGGCAAGCGATGTATAAAATGGAAATGGAAACATATAAAATGGACTCTTATAGCCGAATACTCAAACGCTAATCAAATTTTGGGTATTTCTTAAAAGTACTGCTGTCGCTTTCATTAACATACAAAAACATTTTAAGCAGCTCTCAACTCTAATTACCATTTTAGTATTCCACCGTTAGACAAAAAAGACTATGACAGCATATGTAATCGTAATAATTTTATTTCAAAATTTTCCGATAATCTCATAAAAGCATAAACACATTGACTAATACGAGGATAGACACAAATGTATCGCTTAATACCCGTATGGCGAACCATTTCACATAAAAACGTTTTACTGTCAAACTTATTAAAGATGTTATTGGCCGTATAAAGTTACCAGTTATCTGAGAACGCGTTTATTTTATGTCCGGGGTTATGTTTTAACTTGGATTGCTTTTTCTATATAAGTGTTTATTATTGTTACCAGTTATTACAACATGTATCGTAAATTCGGGTAATTTGGGTTGAAAAACTTGAACAAATAATAAAAAGGATTCGATTTTTTAGGATTCCGTACTCTGTACCAAAAACGGAACAATGATAGGATCACTTCGTAGTCCGTCTGTCTGTCTGTCAAGACCCTTTTTCTCAGGAACGCGTCGTTGTTTCAAGTTGAAATTAATATCAAATACTCAGGTCTGCAATCCCTTGCAGCAGTGAAACTACTAAGTTGACGCAATCAAAAGAGACTGCCTTTTATGCTCCGCTTATGCGGCATATTTTGACACACGCAAGGGAATTAAAACCTTTAGGGTACCGTAACCTTCCCGTTGACTAGAAACATGAATTATCATGTAGAGCAAGTAAAGGATACAATCCGTAAACCGTTAATTTGTATTTCTTTTATTTTTATTTGGAATATCTATATTTACTAATCAAAAGTTAGTACGGAACCCTCGATGCGCGAGTCCGACTTGCACTTGATCAGTTTTTTTAAGTTTAAATAATCGCCTCTATTTGAAAGATTTTGAAGTTCTTTTATAAAATAATTATGTATAAGTTTAGACAAGAAGATTGAAATGCTTAGAATCTTTTCAAACAGGATTCACGCCTTAATATTTTATTATTTTTGACTAACCTGGTATTTAAAAAGAAAATCAGATTACTCAATGCAATGACGATTTATTAATTTCACAGAACACACACACACATACACGCACACACACAAACACGCACACACACAAACACGCACACACACAAACACGCACACACACCCACACACACACACTCACACACGCACACAGATAAACAATCATGAACTTGCATGTATAAGGCAGTAGATTAATAATTAGTAAATAACACGCTTGTTTTGTTTTTCTTTATTTTATATTATTTTGTTATTCTTATCTATTTGTATAAAACCATATTTGTTACGGAAGAGCAGAGTATCCTGTGACAGGTGATTTTCACTTAAAAGGACACTCTAAACCCTGTATAAATTTAGTGTACAATGTTAAGAAGAAATAAAAGAATTTTGAATTTTTTTGAATTTGAATTTGAATTTAATAATTTATTATGGTGTTACTATGATCTAAAATTGATTATTCGAAAAGTCTTCCGCATTTAAATAGCTCTGCTAGGTAAATCTACAATGTGTAGCGGTATTTATGTTAAGTCTACACCTTCTCTTTTAATAAAATCGAATTAGAAGAATTCTCAATCTTCTGAAATTGGTTAAAATATAGTATCTTCGTTGTCGGTAAAATTTTGTTTAGAATATTATTATCATCACGCTCGCGGCCCACAGATCACTGTTAGAACAGAGAGTGCCATAAACAACAATATAGGAACGTGTAAATTTTCATTCAGACGCCTCTGTATCATAATACATTGAACTGTGGAAATATATTTGCTAAGCCTCCTTGTGTGTAGAATAAAGGATAAGGTATTGAGTATCTTGGATACAATTGTAGTAGGTATAGTAGTTTTGGGTTCGATTCTGGGAAGTCAAAAAAAATAAAGGGCGGAGGACTTTGAAGAGCAAGCTTTTTTTTATGTTAGATATCGACAGACGAGCATGAGGTTCACTTGATGGTAGGTGATACCTACCCCACAGAACATCAGTCAATGACTTACTTTTTGCTTCGAGCATTCGGAAATCCATAGACTGAAACAGAAACGCGCAATATGCACTTCACGGTTTTACCATCTATAAACGGTGGTTACCTGGTCGGAATTTCGATGTTCCTTCCACCTGTTCAATGCCTGAAGTTACTAAACGTGGGTAAAAAAATGCTTGCTTACAAAAAATTATAAACATGCGGTCCCGGTAGGATTCGAACTCACGACAGGTGTTCTCCCGAATGCGCCAACGAACCCGTTAGCTACTGTTAATTGTGAAATATATTATGTTCCTTTTTAGAGGAATGTGTATGTAATTATTTTGTCTGGTAAAATAGCATATTTGTAATAATACATTAATTAATAATAGTTTGAAATGTACTTGCCTTAAGAAAGAACCCTAGAGTAACAAAATCATCAATAAAACGGCCACAGAAATGTGTAGGCTGAGATTGTAGATTACATACCTAATTCAACGTGTGAATAAATATTTTCTTGGCAGACGAACTCGCGTGTAAACTCTAGCGATTCGAAATAGACATTTCAGATTTATTACATCGTTATTTGAAAAACTTTGAAATATATTCTCAAAAGTATTTGAAAACGTACAAACAAGTATTGCAGGTGAACGCGTAAACACAGGCGGTAAATCACTAAGTTTAGATATATTGTAACGATACTAGAGGCGAACTATGAAGAGATATAGCGATATTGTTGTTGCAGCATAACAGCACTAGTATTTTATTTAATAAGCCTTAGTTTGCCCGCGGATTTTACTCGCGGAAATATTGATATGATTTGCTAGTATAAAAACATTACGTCACTTTTCCTACGCTAAGACCTAACTTAAGCTAAAGATTAAGTTAATCCGTTGCTCGGATTTCAGTAAACGAAGGACAATTCGGGAACATAACATTTATGATATTATTAGGGATTGATTATTCCCTAAGTCCCTAATTCTTGTGAACTGTCAGTGTCAAATTGCTATAGACAAAAATGGCTTGTCAAATTTTAAAACTATATTCCACTCTGAGTCACTAGGAATGCGGGTCAAACCTATACATTTCCTTTACTCTATTAATATTGTTTTAAGTAAAACAAACGTGTAAATTCGCGCAATGCAATCCCGAACAGTTTTGGCACGAACCCCGGTACAAGTAGCAATCTCGACTAAATGCTACCATTATACCAACTCGCCTCGATTTCCAACTGAATTAAAACGACGCTTATTTCGGCGAAGTGGGATGAAGAGGATTTTTAATTTTTTTTTATGAAAGATGCAACGAAAGACTGTTTATGTTGGTCTTGGAAATTCGACTATAGCATCCAGCACGGTTTACATATTATAAATAAAGTACCTAGGTAGATGTTTATTATATAAAAGCCCATTTGACATTGAAAGATACATAAGAAAAATCTATTATCTAATATTGTCTTTTATTAACGCGAGTATTACACATTTAAATAAAATACTGTATACCAGACTAAAATGCGATTTATTGCTGTACTGCTTACTGTATATCGGATGCTTTTCAGCAACCGTGGTCTCGGTTGTCTCCCCGTGACCACAGTTGCTGAAAAGCATCCTTAACGTCGGTCGGGATAAATAATTTAAACAATATAAATAATAAATCGCGTTTTAATCCGGTATACAGTATTTTATTTAAATCTATAATTTGTAGAACAAATTATCATATTTTATATACGCAACGGATAATGATGCGGGTTTCACTTGAGAAAGGTATATAATTTTTATCGTAATACCATCTGCTGATTAGGACTGAATTATGAATGAATATATCCAGACTGGGGCGTAGGTAAGTACTTATATTTTGTGATCTTTCCTAAATAAAAACATTTAAGGATAGGATTTTTTTTATGGCAATGATCGACAGACGAGCATGAGGTTCACTTGATGGTAGGTGATACAGCCTCAGCCACAGAACAGTCAATGATGCGCTATCGACCTACTTTTTACTTCGAGCATTCGGAAATCCATAGACTGAAACCGAAACGCGCAATATGCACTTCACGGTTTTTCCATTTATGAACGGTGTTTCGTTACCCGGTCGGGTGAGAATCCGTCCCGCTCCTCAAGCGCCCTCCCAATCTGTGACGGTTCAAGCCGAGGTCGTAGCCCCTCACGGGGCGCCCTTGGTCTAGTTGCAGACACACGGCGAGCGCTGAAGCGCCAAAAAAGTCCGGTTAGTTTTAAAAGGCCATATGTGCCAAAAACAATAGTGTCCTTTCGAAAAAAAAAACAGTTACCCGGTCGGAATTTCGATATTCCTCCCACCCGATCAATGCCCGAAGTTACCAGACGTGGGGAAAACAAAGCTTATAGAAAATTATAAATATGTGGTCCCGGTGGAATTCGAACCCACGACCCATCGATCGTGCCAACGAGCCCTTCAAAAAGTTTATGTTGTTATTGAAATTAGGTAATTATTTAGTTATTTGTAAATACATATACTTGATAAATATAGCGTTTTTAAAGCATAAATAAACTTGAAACTGTTTTACAAAATAATAGCCTATAAGCGTATTAAAAGACAATTTGGTCGGTATAAATTAAACGAATATCGGAATAATGAAATTTAACTCGCATATCGAAACAAGCCGCGATAAAGAGAAAACAGAAATTTACTTAATGACTCTCGCATTACACGGAACGCTTCGTTAAAACTTAATGAGTGGGTATAAAGGGGAATTAAAATAAAAATTATCCTTTGTCGTGGGAATTTTATTTTGTATAGAATATTTTCATGGAAAACGCTACAATATGAGAGTAAGTATTAAAATTTATCAAACAATTTCTGCTTTGCACCTTTGGAACCAGTTGTCGCTGCCCTTGATTTGAGAACTGGCAGTAAATGTAAAATAAGAAGCATTTAATATATTGATTTTTTTATTGACGTTCATGAGTGTACATTGTGTTACCTAAATGAATAAATGATTTTGAATTTGAATTTAAAAAAGTATTTAAGAAAGGACGTCCATTGGCAGATTCTCGTCTTAAGAATGTCTGGCCGTGACCACGTTTGCTGGAAAGCATTCGAAACGTTGGGGTAAATAATACTCGTACATCACGTTTTAATTCGGTAAAGTTTATTTTACTTAGTTATATCTCTGTCCTAGCTATCCTATCCTCTGTTATAGCAGTAAAACCGCCATATTGCAAATATCTATACAGCTGATGTCACCTTTTATATTGCGAGCAAGAAAAGTCTACAGAAATGACATCACACAAATCATCTTGATATATATGTAGATGTATTTATTGCGATAGTTGGTGTTTTAATGAAGGTAAATAATTCGAATCTATATTTTTAACTTAATTTTTTTTCAGTGCGCAGGGGTAACTCAACTTTGCTGAGTTGTTAAACAAAATATTTGCAAAACGCCTGACTCGAGACTTTCTTAGATTACACCCACTAGCGTTCGTTTGACACAATATAAAGTCCGTGCTACATATACAAAACAATTAATTTTAGATGAACATAGTAAATGTTTGTTCACATTTAATCGTGGCTTAGTCATAAGTAGGTACATAGCGTTGAATCTCTATAAAAGGAGCTAGCAATCGCTAATAGCAGTTTAGTTCAAATAGTTTGATACATTAGTCTGAGTTAGGTCACTATTATCTAACCAGTCGACAAATTTATCGATTAATTTACTGATATTCTAAATTTTGCTAACCACAGAACCTCCTCCGTGATTGAGTGGTAAGTCATTTGGTAAGTTAGAATCCCGGGGAAACAAGATTTAAAAAAAATGTTTCAGTCGGGCAAGGCACAAAATTGACAGGAAACGATAAAAAAGACATAGAAATGGGCCTTCCTCATGTCCCTTTATACTATAAAAAAGATTATACAAATGAAATACAAAAAAAATGATAAAAACATTATAATCATGATTTCAGTAAGATTTGCTGTCAGATTAGTATAGTAAATAATAGTATAATGTTTATTATTGTATCAATAGATAACAGTCTCATTTTAATTTTATGTTGCCGTGACTTTTTGCCACCTACTCGAATGCTATGGAGATATATTTGACTGCGCCGACTATGAAAACGTACCAATACCATTTCGTCCACCAGCGACGTGACTGTTACCCGACCTGTGTATTGCTATGCGAGTGTGTGCGAACCCATTCACTTGGTTACTTTTTGTCATTCGAGAGCACATATCACTGCAACCTGCTTGAAATCCATCCCGAGCCCAAATGAGCGCGTTTTGTCACCCGATGACAATACAGCGGGTACCTTGTTGCTGTCAAAACGTGACAACAATATTCAAATTCAAAATCATTTATTCATTTAGGTAATAAAAAGTCAGTATAAATAAAAAGTCACCATGACAAAAATTACAGTTGGCGGGGGGGCATAAGACAAATCAAATAAGATAAATATAGTACAATATTTTCTTAATATTATAATAAGCTTTTAAATTTTACAACGAAATATTTCGATTGCCGTATAGTATTGTCAAATTCTGATTCTAAAGTTTTCCGCCGCACTACTCTCGAATAGACCCCCGTTCGGAATACTCGCGCCAAACTCGCAAGTTTCCTCTGTAACTCTTAAGTTTTTGTGACAAGCCAACTCTGTACCGAATGTATAACTTCTCTGCAATTTCTGTAACACTTGTGACACTTGTAACACGTTTAAATGGAGTTTCGCAGCTTATGCAGGTTTATTATTAGCCGAAGTTCGCAGCTCCGCGAGTCTTAGTGACTTTACTAACGACTTCTATTAATGTCGCCTCAGTCTAGCTACGTGATGTATTGTACATGTTACGGTGAAGATTTCGTACGCTTGTATTTACATAAGTTAAAGAGTTTAACGTAAGTTTACAAGATGTTCCATGCGAGATGTTAAAAAGTCTCGAATCGTGTCGGGAGTTAGAGGTTTACAGTACAAGTTGAAACAAGGAAGGAAGAGTAATATAACATAACTTTTGTAGACAGGTAAAGGCTGCTGAAGTTTTATATTAATATTATATAGTATAATATCAAACACAACAAATCTTCCTTATACTTATATAGGCACGATATTATCAAATAAAAAGTATTATTTTTCAAAATATTTCGTTCGGCAGATTTCGAACCCGTGACTTATTGGAATACAAGGTAGTTTTACTACCTTACTCGACAAGGAGTCGGTCTAGCTACCAATTTAATAAGATTTTTAAGTCCTTCATGATAAATAAATAAACGTGAAGATACATCCCGAGACAACGGTAAAAACCATACAGGAACCAGTAGTGATGTGCCGGATATCCGTATCCGCGGATATCCGAGGGAGAAGATAGATCCGTATCCGCATCCATTACTTTTTTGGCGGATTTTTACCTTATTAATTTAATTAAATGAAAAACTATTAAATTCCATTCAGATTATTTTTTATATCTTCGAATCAAATATTTGGTATCTTGATATTTAACTAAATAAATAAATTTATTCAACAAAGCCGATTATAACACCAAATATCCGTAACTGAGGATCCATTTACGCAGATATACATATTTAATGATCACACACACACTAGTAATCATATAAAACATAAAACCACAAAATGTGATTTCAATCTACATTCCAATCCAGAGCGACATTTCACATTGACTAATTAAAAATCGCTATTGACAGAAGTACGAAGGAACTAATTAGTGCTGGGTTCGTACAGAAAGAGTTCCGCGCCTACATCCGACAACTTTTGTGAAGTACCAGACATCTTAGCGTGCAGTTTCTTGGAACTGTAGGGCTGACAAGGAACCATTTCGATTAATTTAAACCACTAACTCTATACTATACTAATATTATAAAGAGGAAAGATTTGTTTGTTTGTTTGTTACGATTTAACTCAAAAACTACTCGACCGATTCAAAAATTATTTCACCAATAGAAATCTACATTAACTTGCACAGAGGCTATATAGGCTGGGACGTATTACAAGTAGTTACACCACCTCACCTTGGGAGCCACTGAAAATCAGTGTTGGGGTCGCATCCGGCCCCAACGTATGCTGAGTGGTCTTCCATTTCGGAGGTCAGCAATTTTTTCAGTACACATTGTTTTTTTTTGTATTTTTGTATTTTTTATGATTGTATTTTGGTGACTTTTTGAATAAAACATTTCTAATCTATTCTAGTTAATAAAGAGGAAATGATGAAAATATAACAGTATTTCTTGAGAACCCAGCTTCTTATCTGAAAGTCTTACAACAGACAACTCTACGGTTAAATAAGATTAAATCTGATGAAAAACAAAATGCATGAGGGCTAATTTTCTGGAAATATTTATAATGTCTTGGCAGGACCTTCATATGTCTGTCGGCGCATTCAATTAATGAATTTACTACGAAAGTTAATTCCCGAGCCCCCTAGTGGGGCATGGGGCAGACCCATTTCTGTGTCTGCTTCACTGATCATTTTTATTAGGCAAGTAGGTGATCATGCTTCTATGCGCTCCCTGACCGAAATAAATTTATTTTAAATCTTGTTTCCCCGGGATTCGAACACAGGATCTCCGGTGCTAAACGCATACCACTAAACCTCGGAGGTGGTTTTCATTAATAAAACAGACATTCATCAGAGAAAAAAAATAAGATAATATGTTCGCTGTATCAAAACAAGCCTAGCTGTTAATATTAAAATATGTATGTGTTTACTGTTACAATATAATATATTATCTATATAAATCAGATACACACAGCCCTTAAGCACAAAAGGTGCCGAGTCACGCGTCTTCAATAAATTACGTTTAAAAAATATCGGAAAAGAGCTTAAAAAAATCATGAGAGGTGAGAAATATTGAGGAAACTTCTTGAACCAATTTCGTTATTCAAATTATGTTTGCGCTATCGACGTTTCGTGGTCTTGAAATAATGAGCTTAAGATTAAACGTGTTTTAATTCAAAAAAGTAACGTAAACAAAAACAATGTGTTAACAAATTCAAATATTTCAAATATTATTACATTATTTAAGATTTTTTTAAATTATCTATTTTTTTGAAGTTACGACCATGTTGGTTCAGTTTCAATCATGTTATTTTTGCCGCAAAAAATCGCTAAGAAACTCGATTCAAGTTTCTCTTTTTAATTCCAAAATTATACAAATATGTGATACAAACAATTTAATATTGTTAGAAATATTGAGTAGGTATATTGTTAGTAGAATTGTCCCGCTAAGCAACAGCGGAGATACTCCATGATCTTCTAATTACTCATTAATGTTACTTAATCTTGTTAAGATATCTAATTGAAAATGGATTAAAGACACATAAATAAAAATATACGGAACCTCCCAGGCAGGTAAATCTGTAGAAGAAAGATAGCTTATATAAGACCAAATTCATTTTCTAGGACGATTCGTAATATAGTAGTTACGTTGTTAGTTTCGCTGATTACTGTTTTCCTTGTACTACCGCATATAAATTATTCTCAACACACATCAATTATAAACTCGTCAAGCCCTAACGAGGGGCTTTCGGCCGAGAAACTTATTTAAAAATCACTTTGTTTCGAGCTGCAACTAACAGCGCCATTCGCAAGAGGTATTGTCCTATTTACGTTTTGTTCACTGTTAACATTACAATATTACAAGCTATTATTTATTAAAATTGGAACACTTTCTGGTTCTGTTTGCACAATGATGCGCTGTCGACGTTATGGCTACGGTAATCAACAAATTAAATTACATATACATATATTAAAGTACATACATTAAAGTGTTCAATATTGTATATATGACAGTATTCATTATAAAGCACTGCTTTTGGAACTTATAGTTAAGTTGTGTCTAGGAATGCACTTCTGCCTTTCGGCAATCCTGAAATCCTTAGTTAATTAATTAAAAATACTCAAATGCCACTTCTAGAAATTACCTACAAATAAATACTAAGATGAAAGTAGCAGTAAGTTAAAACTAAGTCACCCCTATTAAAGTTATGTATTTGAAGTTCTAGATCATATGACGTATTATTTAAATTACAGCTATTACTTTTATCGCAAATTGCACAATATAATCAAATACCAAAAACTGGGTACAAAATATTATGTACATTCGGATATCACATAATCTATAGTAGATACATCACGATTCGTATACGATACATGTACTTAAGTTGCCTATATGCACGGCGTGAAGTTAGCATTTTAGTTGCATTAATAGAAACTTAAGTCACAATCTCCTCGCCCTCATTTTACGCACGCTTTTCCGGTGTGAAAATTAACTATTTAGGTCACGGAAAAGTATACGTAAAATGCGGGCTTAGGTCACACAGTTTTTCAATGTCACTTTTCAGGCCATTCTGTAAAATAACTTTAATAAAGACGGTCGGCAATAAATATAACTTCGATTACCTGATAATATAAAAATCCTGCGTAACGTATAAAATCATCGAGATATTGACATTTTTATCGTTCAATATTGTTTGGGTGTCACATAAAGTTGTATCGGAATATAATAACTTGGGAATGTAACGAGTTCGTCTCTACATTAGCATAGCTATTAAAATACTGGCCTGCGTCGAGTTGGAGGTTGGTGTCTTTGATAGCGATTTATGTGAAACCATTTTTGAAATGTTATCAGGAAGAAAGTTTTTATTCGCATGTAAGGAAGTGAAGGGTGTGTATGGATTTTTTTTGAAACGAATGATTTTATTACAAAGTTTAACTCTTAACAGACGCCGTGATTTAGAAATTCTGATAATTGAGTTTGGTGCTTAGTTGAAAAATCAACTACAGGATGAGATGATTTGAAAATTGATTTTTTGTCTTATTTTTGGATATACTAAGAGTGGTCAAGCTCTAAATTTAAGTTTTATATACATAAAGGTAAAAATTGAAAGCTTTTTCTCAATTGAGTTAAACGTGTACACATTTCCACATTTTTGAAAGTCCATCAGGGGTCGTTGAACTTTGAAGAACATAATATGGTAATTTTGTAATATTTCAAATCAGACACCTACTCAAGGACAAGTATCCATGGTCATGCAAAAATAAAAATAAAACAAATCAGACAGCTGTCACCTCTTGGTCCGCCTGTGACCACAGTTGTTAAAACACAGCTGAATCGCGGGATAAATAATAAATCCCGTTTTAATCCGGTATAAAGTATTATATTTCAATTTGAAGACCTTTCATAAATGGAATAGCACATGAAGTGCACATTGAGTTAAAATAAATCTACACTGTATTACTGATAAATTGTTCTGCGGTTGATGTATCAACGATCTTCAAGACGCTCATCTGTCGATATCTCACATGCAAAACTTAAACGTTGGATTTGTATTAACATCGCCCACACTGGAACCCTCACTACGCTTAGCATTACATAATAGCCTGCGTGAGAGCTTCAACAAAATTGTGACATTTTCATGTCTAACGATATATTATTCTGTCTCGCAGATATGAATGTGTTTTAGGTGCCGGTAAAACAATAGACAATCAAGTTTATTTTCATGACTTATGATAAAGCGACTTAGTACACAAGGGATAGTAATAATAATACTATACAGAATATACAAAAGTTTGCATACATTGAACGTAATGTATGCACATTTTTGCAGAAAAAAATTGCAGAACTATGCCGTGGTAAGTTTCTGTTTAATATGAATTAATTAATTAATTTCCCCAATGGGAAAGAGGCGTGATGTATATGTATGTATGAATTAATGTATGGAAAAAATGTTTGAAGAATCTCGATGATAATTTCGTTAAGTTTTTTTTTAAATGGAACAGATTTTTGACAATGACTATTTCAATATAACGTCTGGAATCACAATATGGATGAGCAACTGTGATAAATAGGTACCTTGCCCTTCCTCAGGGCTTTTTCTTCATATAAAATAGCTGCTAAAATCAGCAAAACCTTTGTTTATTATATGTATAACATTTTTTCTATGTAGAAATGTGTCTGCCCCATGCCACACTAGGGGATTCTGGAATTCTTTTTTTAAGAGATACAATAGAAGCTAGTTTTAAATATTTATGTACCGAATATAAATTTTCAAGGGTAACATTGTATGTATTATGTTATAAATTAAGTTTATAGGTTAAATGTATAATTATATTATTTAAAGTGTGTGTGTAAAATTACGTAGGGTTAAGTTTAATATTAAATTAAGTTAGCATTCCTATCGCATTAGGCATAGGTGCCTGTAAGGGTAGGAATAGATTAGAATAAATAAATAAATATTTATGAATGACAGGTATAATTTAAAGTTTATTTAATTTTTGTAATACACTCCAAAAAGCCAAGGTTAATTTTCAGAAAATACTTTTAAGCATTATCTTCGCCTTTTATACATAATAGGTGTAATTAAATTTTACACAAAATAGGTGTAATTAAATTAAAATAAATAAATAAAGGTCATACGAAAATTGGGAATGTAGGTATATATACGGATGTTGATTTGATTTTAGTTAACAAACCTAGATTTATGAAACTATGTTATAGGTTTCTTAATTCTTTGTCTAAATTGTAAAATGTAAGAAGTTAAAATTTTTGTACGTCTCATAGGCTGTAAGTACAATTATTGTAAAATGCTGATAAATAAATAAATAAATATATATTTTGTTTGGAGAAAAAATATCCCCATTCTCTTATAAGGTCATTGAGTTCGCAGACGTGCGTGTATTCAGCAAATACCAACAGATTACCTTCAAATAAGTAAACGATTGAACGCAATCGGCTTCCAATCATACAATAAACAATAAAATAGATTTGTCTAAGATTATTATATGTATAATAGTGTGTATGCAAGTTTTAAAAGGAGTAAATTATCATATAATTTCAGGAGTTGATTTAACATTATATAACAAACAACAACATGTAGATGTACTATACAAAAATGATAATGTAGCTGTCTATTGTTGAAAGAATTTTTAAAATCAGTTGAGTAGTTTTTGTGTTAAATCGTAACAAATAAACAAATCTTTATAATATTAATATAGACAAGACACTAGCATAAAAAGAGATGTTATATTCCCAAAATAATGAGAATATAGAATACACATCAGCACCTCGTATTAGCAAGATGAACGATAGTTAGCGCGGCCGTGGATGTCGGCGATGAGTAATATAGCACGCTCGATGGCTTCCAGATTACACTCTATAAATTATTATGAAGCAATCAGTGTATGGTAAAGTTTCCGATCCGTTTATAGTATACGATATTAATTATTGACCATCGTTTATCGTTTATGAAGCCTTTTTGAATCACATTACAATCTATAAGTATTGTGTTGTAATTTTGAATACACAGTGAATAGATTTAATTATTAATTTAATATGAACTATTATTTATTGTAATTTAAAATAAGTCATAAATATTGCTATAACGTAATTTAATAATAAAAACTAAAAAATAATGTGAATTCCCAAGTCCTCTTGTAGAATATGAGGCAGATATTTATATGTATCTATTTCACTGATCATATTTCTTTATAGGCTTCAACTAAAAAAATCGGTCGGGAAAGGCTGATCACTAGTGTTTCCCGACCGATATTTTTTTTTCAAATCTTGATTTCACAGGATTCGAATTCGGGACTCCAGTTACTAAAGACAATAACAAAGATGGGATGTAATCAACGTAATACTCGTATCAATATAATATGAGTTCTCCAAATTAAAAAAAAATTAACCCAATTGTTTAGAGATATAGGACACTAAAACAGAACTAAAATAAAATATGATCATGTATAAAAGTCAAAATCGTAAAAGATTTTTGAGTTTGTATTGTTAATGATTACGATATTTTGTCGTACTACCCTATAAGACAAAATATCGTACGATTTAAAAGTGCTCCGGCTCAGTATGAGTTCCGTAGATTTATTGGTAATATAATTTTGATTGATCGACGATCGCACGTGGAAGGTACGGGTTTAAAATGTACTAAGTTTCAACTAAATCTTGAAAGCTTTCCTTTAATAGAGTTTTAGATTTAAAATTCTGATCGAGACTTTTTATGAAGATATATTCAGATCTTTTAGGAATTTCGTTTTTACCAACAATCTGTTAAGACCAATATATAGAGAAGGCTTATGTGTAATAATTGAGGTCATATTCCAAGAATAATCTTTTTTTTAATGTTAGATATCGACAGACGAGCATGAGGCTCACTTGATGGTAGGTGATACCTCAGCCACAGAACATCAGTCAATGATGGACTGTCGACTTACTCTCTACTTCGAGCATTTAGAAATCCATAGACTGAAACCGAAACGCGCAATGTGCACTTCAGGGGTTTTCCATCTACGGTGGTTTGTTATCCGGTCGGAATTTCGATATTCCTCCCACCCGATCAATGCCCGAAGTTACCAGACGTGGGGTGAACATGCTTACAGAAAGGTGCAGGTGTTAAATCAACATTTGACCACTGTTTCTTTCTCTGACCACCTGGTCTTCAGTGACAACGAGATCTACGATGGAGCAGCTGATTTAGGAAGAGCCTATTAATTTTTTTCTTTAATCATACTCTATAGGAAAGACAGAAAGATAATTTAAATTTTATATGTAAGTACGCCTTTCCAAGAACTTACATCGTTAGCGCTACATCAAGTACGCTCTGAAATCTCATCCTCGGATCGCAAAGTATGATTTCACTACAAAATTCATTTGATGGCACAATGCAGGC
Source organism: Anthocharis cardamines (assembly GCA_905404175.1). NCBI lineage: Eukaryota > Metazoa > Arthropoda > Insecta > Lepidoptera > Pieridae > Anthocharis > Anthocharis cardamines. The sequence continues at coordinate 12,198,522 of FR989958.1, read as the reverse complement.
TGTATTTCAACGTAACCGAGTTAGACTTATCTTCACAACAGCTTCGCTATCGAAAATTATTTAATACTGTTAAATTCGGACGGTGTTACGTTCCAAAAACCACACCCGCTACTATTGTTTCGTAAGAGTGATAGTGTTTATCATTTACGGGGAATGAAGGGGTAATTTTTTGTTTGATAAAAATATGTGGAACTATTTGGACCAAACCAGATGGCCAGAAGTCTTCCAGCTATCCGAAATAACTTGTCTAGTGTATCTTAGAAGATTTTTGTGATAAAATATGAATTAGGAATCCTCGTATCTCAGGGGTCGGTAGGAACTCTGGGTATATGACGATGATCAAATAAATAAAATAGTTTCCTACTAGGAAATAATATTCTGAAATTACAATTAAATTCTGGAGGTTATTTGACAATTTTGTATATCCAATTCATGTATATATTTAATTTTTTTTTATTACAGAGACAGAGCAAGCGGGTTACTTGATGGTATTTAATCCCCACTACCCATGGACATACGCCTAATGTTCTAGATGCTTTGTCAGCCTTTTAAAAATTCATAAGCTCGTTTCTTGACACCGAAGAGCTCATAATCAGTATTATGTATTGTAACAAGTATTATATGGATCAAATTTAAGGAATAATTACTAAGTAATAAATATAATCCGATCAATGCGGCCGTAGTAGTGGTCTGGCCATCAGAGTGCAACTTAGTAAAACAACTAAGTGCCAAACTTAGTACAAGTTTCAAGACGCATCCAGAGCTTGCCAACTCACTAACTGAGCGTGTGATGCTAATTGCACATTGTTTTTGTCTTAGCGACATTTGATTTGTAACGTTGCCAGATATTGAATGAGATAATTAAGCCGTTTTTACATTTAAAACATTTAATATTGCAATTTACGACTTGATAATATGCTTTTCTCTAGATCAGCCTTTCCCAAAGTGGGCGATAACGCCCCCTTGTGGGCGCTGCAGACCTAAAGGGGGGCGGTAAGAGACTCAAAAACAAACTTATTAAACAGCATAAGATCCATCCTTCACATTAGTTTTTATATAAGAATCGATTATGTTTGTCACGTTAACTCTTGCGGGTTATAGTAAAAGTCTCGTTAGAATTAATGTTTTATCTCCGCTTATATAGCTAACAATAACTAATTAATTTAATTTGAAGTTATAGTGTTTTTTAAGTAGGTGAAAAAATGGGGGCGCTAAAAAATAATTTATTCTCAAAGAGGGCAGTAGACAAAATAAGTTTGGGAACCCCTCCACTAGATGATTATAATATATTCTGGGTTACTGAGACGTGAACATTTAATTATGATATATTTTAGATATTAAACGTGTGTTTAGTGTTTGTATTTTACAGTAAAATCGACATGATTTTTCGAAAGTAAAGGTTTGTGTGATAAAAACACCCCTCTCTTACAAAGCAGTAGTTCACCTAATGGTATCTAATGGTACAGGCGTAAATATTGTTTAGATTCACTAAAATTACGAATGGAGCCATTCCATTTTATTCGAACACACGGTAACAAGCAATCAAACAACTGTACCTAAAATTAATCCAATTATCCCTTCAAAACAGGACTGCTAATCCAAAACCGTCACCAAAAGTACAAACTTAAAGACGTACTCAAATTATCTATTCATCTGTCGTCGCTACCTTCCCACAAACAGACTGAATATTCATTGCTCCCCCTCGCCAACCTAATTACATGACTTGGACGCTTTCCATTTTTCTCAAACCTTTGATTGGGTATCGGAATATGGATAGCTGATTTAATTAAAGCCGCTACGTCGAATAGAATTGCCTTTGTAAATCGTTCGCTTGAATAATGAACTCATTTAAATGCGTAATTGTTGAGTCGATTGCTTTGTGGTATTAGTAGATCTAGACAGAGCATTTTAGAATTTTTTTAGTCAATTTGTAATAATTATTCGTCGAGGAGTTCTTTGGGTACGTTATCTATACATATAATAAAAGAGTAGGATCGAAATTACGCTTCACTAAATATTTTTACCAGAAATTAAGAGGGGTGATAAAAGAAGGGTAGCAGAATGCATAAATGCAATTTTTAAGATTCTTGTCTGTCTGTCTGTCTGTCCGTCTGTCTGTCTGTCTGTTTGTCTGTTTGTTCACGCTAATCTCCGAAGATACTGAACGGATTTTCATGCAATTTACACAAATATATTAAGTAAAGCCCGGGGCAACATATAGGCTTTGTTTTATCGAAATCGGTTCTCAGAAAGAAAAGTTATCATCATTTAAAAATAATTTTAAAGGCACCATATCACCAAATTGCAATGCAAACTGACTCGCGTTGAACTTTTTCGAATTGTCAGATGTCAATCACAGTTTGATATGTAAATGAAATACTTTGATTATTTCGCCATTTCCGATATATGTAATCGTAGAATAGTGGATATGCAGGCCCATTGCGTAACTTAGATGCGAGTTCGAATCTGAAGTTGAACGGAAATATTTTTTTTTGTATTTATTTTTTTATTTTTTTAAAGAACTATATTATAAAAATAGAAAATGTATTATTGAAATATTATATGAAAAGGTATTTCTTATGAGATCGTTTATTTCACCTTTTCATCCATCCTTTATCTACAGAATTACGATTATTCGACATTGTTTTTATTGCTTCTTAAGGACTGTCTTCTGGGTTTCCGCATTTAGCACCGGAAACCCGAGTAGGAATCCCGGGAAAAGGGAATTTAAAAAAAATGTCTCAAAATGAAAATGATCAATTAAATGAAATAAATATCGAGGTGGATACAGTATCTTCACCACTAATTAAATTTATAAAAAAAATAAGTAAATTTCTTTAAAGTCAGGTTCATTTTTTCAACAATGGTATTTCTATTGAATTTCAAATCATACTTCGAACCCCAATCTCAACCACCATTAAACGTGTCGATAATATGATGCAAAAGCAACCGTCAATGACTAATTTGATAGCTCTTTCCCAAAAGCAATCACCAAGTACAGAGGATGGAGGATATTATGTCATTTGAAGAAAGCTTGCTCAAAAGCGAACCCCACGCGTACGAAGTCGCGGGCATCAGCTAGTCAATAATAAAGTAGAGACATTACCTACTGTTGAAAGATCAAACTTTGTCATAGATATATTTTATATATTTGACGGGCTCGTTGTCGCGTTCGGTACAACGAACGATGAACACATGCCGTGCGCATCGATGGGTCGTGGGTTCGAATCCCACCGGGACGACATGTTTATAATTTTCTATAAGCATGGTTTCTCCACGTCTGGTAACTTCGAGCATTGATCGGGTGGGAGGAATATCTAAAATCCTGACCGGGTAACGTTCATACATGGAAAAATCGTGAAGTGCACATTGCGCGTTTCGGTTTCAGCCTATGGATTTCAGAAAGCTCGAAGTAAAAGTTAGGTCGACAGCGCATCATCGACTGATGTTCTGTGGCTGAGGTACCTACCATCAAGTGAACCTCATGCTCGTCTGTCGATGTCTAAAATAAAAAATAACGCTATATATATATATTATATATGTCACAGTATGCTGGTATTGACATCGTTTTCAGAAAGTATATTTTATGCAAAAGCCAGTACAGTCCCACAGTAGCCACAACTCACAGATAACATTGATGCGACGTTATCTCTGACGAGGGTAAGGTTCGGCTGCCATAAACTACGTTCGGCACATTCCAATGTTTTTGTAGCCTTTCATATTAATTTTGAGTGGTTGATAATAATGATACGTGTATTCGAAATATATTCATTATTCGTTTAGTGATGTTTTGTAGTCGAGGTATCGTTTTTGTCGAAGCTTGTTTATTAAAATCTGTCAGAAAAAGAGTTCTCACCATGTAGTATTGAATTATTATTAAATATCTATGTTTGTTGTTATTCTTAGAGATATTACAAACGTGAAAAAAAAAGTAACCTCCACCGCTTTAAAAATTAACGATTACAATTTTTTTTTGAATAAAGTTATATTTTAATTTGAATATGCTTTCTGTTTCAAGTCTAAATGGAAAAAGAAAGCATCTAGGTGATTTACATGAGTCCGTTTGCGGACATGTATTCATAAGGCGCGACCACTTCATGTACTGAAATATAGTAAGAACATGAAGATTCACCCGCTGTTCATACAGAGAAAGTGTGAAATGCAGATACTGTGTTTCAGCTTCAGTTCTTCAATTTTCAAATGCTTTAAGTTAATATAAAATAGATCGGTAGTACCTTTTCTATCTATAAATTATATATATATAAATCGAATATTTACGTCGTCGTTTAGATGATTTTAAAATGCCCAGCAAACAAATTTGCTTTTGAATTTTCTCGTGACCACAAAACCACACCAAAATATACCATTTTATTTATTTTGCGAAAAGGCCCCCTGCAAGAATGTAGCAGCAGAAAAAGGGTCTTTAGAAAAGAGTAAGCGTACAAATAACGAGGTAAAAGAAAATTGTCTAAAACCAAGAGCAATTTCTTTTAACGGTCCCTTATAAGATGTCGGAATCGAGTCTTTGGAGGCCCACATTGATTATTTTCATGTTACTTAAACAACCTCTTTGATTCTTCAGGGAATTAAGCAGTGGAAAATTATTTCTTGGCTGTTTATTAAAAATGAGAATTTTGTGATTGTTCGTGGGATGTTTTGAATTAATATTACTTTTTCTGATGACACTTGTTTTTTTGTATATTTTTGGATAAAAGAAATAGGAGTATTCGAATCGAACGTAGATGAGAAAAATTGAGTTTTTATTTTTTTATTTTACTCGAAACTGACCCATTTTAATATTAGGTAGTTATCAATAGATACACTTACAGTTTTCATAAAATATCTACAAGTTTCGAATATTAATAAATGAATGAACTATTGCATTCCGATACTACAGCTTGGAGGTTTGTAGTTTAAGGTTTGGGTTGCACTAGAAAATGAATAACTGTAAAATTTATCCCTTAGACATAGGTCAGGAAAAATAAGTCTTCATCCGTAAGAGCATACGTCCTGGGTTCGATTCCCGGGTTGGTCACTATGTGTTATTCGCTTTTAAAAGTGTTATAATAAATTGTGATCAATGTTTGAGAAACTTGAGGGATGTTTGAAGCCCGGAAGGGTGAATAACATAAATTGTGGTGGAAGTTTGAAACCTGGGCAGACGGCTAATAGGTGGATAACTAACATGAGTGGTGTCATTAAGTTGACTAAACTTTTTTCGCCGGGGTCCCGGATTGAATACGAAAGTTATCCCGTGGGCCCCAAGACGGCGAGACCTGAGGGTGTAGAGGGGTTTAGTGGGTATTGCTCACCCGGCACCGGGTGAGGTTGAGTCCCACACTCCTCCCGCATAATATCTCGCGGGGGGGTACCCAGTGCGCAAACGCATTCCACTCGAAAAAAAAAAAAAAGGAAAAATAAGTCAGTTCTGTGCTTAGACACATTTTTCTTGATAGACTGGTAAGTCTGAGTAGCATGAATATGATATTTTTTTATATTATACGTTAAATATAAGTCGACATAAAAGCACTTAGTTAAATGCGGGCATCGAATCCCATTCCCTGTAGTATAAGGAACATTCGTTAGATTAAGCCTGCCCGCTAGCCTGTGATAGGAGTCCTTTGGGAGTACAGAGAACGCTTACATCCAAGAGACGCGGCTTAAGTCATGAGATGTTACGATTTTTTATGATAAATTACACTTACTTAAATAACATGCTTGCTTATTAGCAGACTAGTTGGTGCCCGTAAATTTGTTCGCGTGGGCTTCATCTTCTAAGCAAGCATCCGTTTTCGATTTTTGATGTTATATTTTGGTGTATCAAAGCTACATGAAAAACAGTTCAGTTTCTTCGGAGATTAATGTGAACAAACAGACACATAGACAAAAACGTTTAAAATTATTATCCCATTCTAGAATCGTCCCCTCTCCATTTCCGGTAATTTTTTTCAATGGACCCAAATTTTGATATAAATAGATGAGTAGGTTTAAACACCTACTTTAGTTAGGTTTTCGTTATAGTATTTACATTAATAGTGCAATGTAACCTTTTTTATCGATTTATTCGATCTTGCGGAAATCGTTTGCGAAGCGAACACAAAAAACAAATTAGCAAAAAGGAAAATATCTGCTAAATAACACAAATCACTTTGTTTCGTTTTTAATATTCAACTTTGTTGGGATTGAGAATTATATGAAAATTGTAAATTAAAAATTAAAAACGCTTACCTTTTCACTATAAACCACACGTCATACGAAATTGGAGTCGAAATGATTGAATGCAGTTGTAAAAGCAACTCGCTTGAAGCACACAATACCTTTGTCTCTGAGGTATTTTTGTAACATTATATTTAAAGTAACTGAATATGTTCCCTGTAATTGGATTGCCACTTCTTATTATTATTTTCTTGAACGTACTGTCCTAGTCGTTTTTAGTATCAATGGAATAACCATTACTTAAAGAAGATCACTTTTAAGTGGATTCCTATTTCCTATTTTTCTAATACACCAAGTTAACTTGTAGATTTTGACTTTTGACGGGATCGTTGGCGCATTCGGTAGAGCATTTGCCGTGCGCATCGATGGGTCGTGGTTTCGAACCCCACCGGAAAGACATGTTTATAGTTTTTTATAAGCATGTCTCTTCCACGTCTGATAACTTCAGGCATTGAACGGGTGGGAGGAATATCGAAATTCCGTCCGGGTAATGAATCATCATTCATAGACTGATGTTCTGGGGCATCACCTACCATCAAGTGAACCTCATACTCCTCTGTCGATATCTAACATTACAAAAAGTATATATAAACAAGTATACACATATGTATGCACGAAACAGACATAATATTTCTGTGTGTCACTGTTAACATTTTACTGGTATATACCAGCCTTGAATGTTGATAAAAAATTATACATACATTTTTCTTTTACCATGTTTCACATAACTAATTCACTTTTCTTGAATCCCTTTTTCCATTTTTAACCTTTGGAACAAGTTTGGAACAGATCAATATTGTATATCTATCAAATTCAAATTATTTATTCATTTAGATAACACAATGTACACTTATGAACGTCAATAAAAAAATACATATTAAATGCATTTTTCAAATTTTACATTTACTGCCAGTTCTCAAATCAAGGGCGTAGAACATCCCAGATCCTACACCTGACAAGCGTGTCACTTCAGTAACAATAGGCGATAGATTCCGAGGCCATAAGCAGTCATCTGTATTCAGGTAACGAGCGAGAGGTGTCAACCTCCATACCTTCAATTTGAGAGCTCTTCTAAATTGCAAAGGTCCTCACATAAATTGTTCCAATATTCCGCGACGCCATTGGCATGTTAAGGTTAAGTGGGCCGGGTATCACACCGTTCTGTAGCTATCAGTATGATTTTTTTGTTTTAGAAAGTAGTATATAATTATGTATGGTAAAAATAAAAACATTAAAGTCTTTAAAAATCCATTATTTTTGTGCAGCCCGCTAAACGTCATGAATTTTTCTAGTGTTTTATTCAAATTCACAAAATCCACGTGGTTAAATTGTAAGCAGTATATTTTATTTTTATTTATTTTATTTAGCAACTTTATTGCATAATACATATACAAAGACCTACATATTATACATTGATAATGCAAAAAAATGTGGCCTTATCGCTACAATTCAGCGATCTCTTCCAGGCCACCAGTTAGAAATTATATAAAACTAAAAATTGAGTTACGGTTCAGTATGTTACGGTTCACAATCTTTCGACAGTTTACAATCTTACGAGATAGATTATAATCTAACGGTAATCACAATTTTACATGGACTTACCGCGGAATACTGAAACGATAATCAAAATTTGAGGGCTTCTTATAATGTTTCATTTTACCTTCGTAATGAAAGGGTTAGAGATACTTTTAAGTACACCTCAATATTAATGAGCGTTCGAGAATTCAGCCGATAAAATAACTAAAATTATTACATAAGTTGTAAGTTGAAGAATTTTCATAAAACCTTAACTAATAATCTGAGGACTGAGTTTAAAATATTCGAATCGGTGTAACAAAGTGTAATAAAGTCACGTGGCGCGGTAGATGCGTCAGCGTGGATCGATGAGAAATTCCGAGGCGTGCGTATTTTTCATTAGCGGCGAATTCTTCTCCGCAATAAGAAAAGAATCGAGTATATCATCAGAAAAGCATTTGTTGTGCGGACATTTTTGTATTCCTTATTGTAGGTTAGATTAGAGACATAGTTATAGTCGGTTTATATACGGTAGTGTTTGCGTGTTAAACCGGTGTCCACTGTAGTCTTGATAAAAAAATTTGGGAAAGGGAAAACTTTTCTGAGTCTGTTTACATTGATCGTTTTTCTTTACAGGCAAATTAATGTTTCCCCGTGCTTCAAACCTCGGTACTTCTGGCGCTAAATTCAACGCGTTTACCACTTAGCTACGGAGGCTTTAAAGTGATAAAATATTGAGGGTCCTAACTAACTCTTTCAAACCAATTATCATCACAAACAGTACCGTGGCTTAGCTGTAAAAACTGAACAGACAGAGAGATTTCCTTGTGCATATATACTATATAGCCTGTTTGCGATAAAGAAGTGTTAAAACCTAACAATCATTATTTTACCTTAACAGGCGATATTTAATATATAATATTATTTGTTAATATTATACGCAAAACGATGTTGAGTTTTAGGTCAGGTGTCACATCCGATTTGAACACAGTACACGTGTTTCACTATGCTTTTCTCTTTTCAAATCATCAAGTAAGTTCTTTTATCGTTGCGTCTGATGAAACTTTACTCTTTCAAACAAAACTTGGAACTTTCTCTTGGCTTATGCCTCATTTGGTTCCCGATGAGTTCGAGACTATTTAAATTTACCGGATGTGTACACGAACTTTGTTATTTATTGGTTTAACTTGGGAATTTTCTTAGACAACTTGTATTTTATATGACGTCACATTGTATTTTTGATTTTTCTTAATTTGTTGTTTCGCGATATATTATGTGATTAACGAAGTTGATTGAATCATGATCCAATGTTAAACACTATATATATGGCTATTTTACATCTGCTTTGTAGAATAAATATATAACAAACATCCAACTCCATATTGAAGTAATAATTAACAAAATAATTAAGTAAAATTTAAATTCTAGGCAGTTCTAATGGAAAAAAATATATTTTTATTTGAGTTTTTATATTAATATTTTCATATCATTAATCGTTTAATATTATAAGATTGTTCGTGGAACAGAATATTCATTATTCTTATTAAAAACGTCGTGTTTCGAAAAGATCAAGGGTGTTTTTGCACATCATCTGTCGGTAATTAATTTTCCGAATCTGTATAGATCTAATTTTCTCTTAGAGGACATTTTATGCAGCTCAGCATCCTTCGATGTTACCATATAAGATAATAAATAAATATTTATTAATGAAGCCTCCTTTATCGCATATTTATCCAAACTCGTATTCAACGACTATTAATAATATACCAACAATTTGCCTGAAAAATCAAATTTATGAAATAAATTTATTTAACATCCAAAAATACATATTTAACATACAAAAAATAAGAATACAATTTTATAATTAAACATTATAATCTAAAAAATAAAAATACAAGTTTAAAACTTTAATATAATTTGTAAAAACGTTAAATTTTATTGCAATGTTAAAGCAAGTTTTTAACCAAACCCGGTCGGAATTTCGATATTCCTCCCCCCCGATCAATACCCTAAGTTACCAAACGTGGGGAAAACATGCTTATAGTAGAAGTATAGTAAATTATAAACATCGATGCGCACGGCAGGTGTTCTCTATCGAACGCGCCAACGAGCCCGTCAAAGTAAGTGTGGTTATAAGCAAATTGGCAAAATTGAATAAATTACATTCCAGTTAGTGGAAAGCTTTCCTTTACGAGTATATGAAACTCACATCAACAACATATTAAATCAAGATCGAGGGACGTAATGAAAATGCATAGCACAACAATATTGGTAATTAAGGGAGAGACTGCCGGATGGACTGAAGCGGGGGGTGCCACAAATCATAGTGACGTCACTGGATTAATTACAAGCCTCGCAGATGACATTTAGACAACACAGCCATACGAGTGCCTGTCTCATCGTTAATTACGAAGCAAATAATTAGATTTTGAATTTTGTATGCGACTGTCTCGTGACAGACGATTCATAGATAACAAGGCAGGAGAGGCATGGAATGCGTGTATTACATTAGTTTGGCCTTGGTTTTCCTAATAATAAAGGTTTCTCTATGTATAACGACGTTTATGTAGTGGCAGCCATCTTATTGAAGAATCACGGACGCGTTGCTGTAGTCTTTAAATTTTAACTTTTTTAATTAACTCTTAATTACCCATTGTGCTTATCATGGCACAATATAGCCATCGCCTTTGAGTAACTCTAAATTATAAATATAATTTAAAGTTGGAATTATTTTTTAATTTGGTAATTATTCGGAAGTGGGGCTCCTGCGAAAATGGGGGTAAAAAATTTTTTTTTGTGTTTTTTATGCATAAAGAACATGAAAGAAAGCAATTTCAAGATGGCGCGTGTAGTTATTTAAAAAAAAAAAAATTAATTGAAATGAGTAGGAATCGGTTCTGGCCATCATATTCGCTCGCTCGATTCGTGCGCGGTGGTCACTATACTAACATAACCTAACCTAGGTGGTGGTAACCCTACTAGTTTCACTCTTAAAAGGAGCCACCATCTAGGTTAGGTTATGTTGGTATAGTGACCACCGCGCACGAGTCGAGCGAGCGAAGCTAGCGATGCCGCGGTAGCGGCCGACGAGTGCCAGAACCGATTCCTATTCTCCGTTTTAGAGTCTTCTCCTCGCTCGCTCGAAATATCTGTTATCAGCACTAAATTAGCACTAAATGAGCCCTAAATTTTGAGATATAAAACGAGTGATTCTGCCGACTTGACCTTTCGGTAAAAAAACATCATGCGCCATCTTAAAATTGCTTTCTCTCATCTTCTTTATGCATAAAAAACACAAAAGTAAAATTTTTACCCCCATTTTCGCAGGAGCCCCACTTCCGAATAAATTAAAGGAATTAAAATTAAATTACCTTTAATTTAAAGGCTCTGTTGTTTGAGATATAGTTAATTTAAGGGTTAACAAGAATATAAAAATTTAGGTATTTGAAGTCATTAATTTTCATAATTAAGAGGGGAATTTATGTTATATGTTTAAGATAATTATAATTATCATTACATTATACTTAAAAGAAAATTTATGAAATTTAGTTTTTTATTACTGATCTCAAATTGAATACCATATAATGTGTTAGGGTAGAATACCGAACAATGATTTCAATGTAGATACACTTAACGTTAAAATTCAGTCAGTTTTTCATAAAAGTTTACTTTGATGTAAGCCGCAGTAGTTTAACATACCTACTTTGTGTTTACTCATGTATTGTACTTTGTTAAATATGGGTTCTGTACTTGATTAAAGCATACCCAGTAGCGACCAATTAACTAATTTCCAGCAATAAATAAAGTAGCAATGAAATGAAAAAGCCTGTAAAGGATTTACGGGCATCCGCTACAAGTGTGCGAGCATTCTGTTACGGCGCAAACCCTATCAATTACTGTACAGCTCGATAAATCGTGGCTTTGTGTGGAAACAAACCACTGCCTCCATCGTTAGTTGGTCAGCCGTGATCTATAGCTAGGGTGTCCACATTTCCTGCTTGTAGCTGAAGACAATATGATATTGAAAGTGGAAGAAGCGAAAATGGTAAATAAGATTCGGATCGCAAGTTAAACCACCCAGAAACATACAGTTTATTTTAAAACTAGTAACGCGCCCCGGTTTCACAAAAAATGCAAAAAAGCCTATGTTACTGGCTGATAATGTAGCTTTCTATTGGTGAAAGAATTTTTAAAATCGGTCCAGTAGTTTTTGAGTATATTCATACCATAAAAAAATACAAACTTTTCCTATTTATAATATTAAGTATAGATATAGAAGAAGATTAATATAAATAAAGATAATAATATTATAACCCCACGCAGACAGGCAGGACTACTAAGAAAGTTCAGTGTAGAAATAATACATCGAATCGGGGATTATGTTGACGTATACTAGCAGACAGTTTCTAAAACTAGTATTCTGTCTAAAACTTTTTCACTTTGTCACCCTTTACACTGTTTTCCCCTTTTATGTAGACTCCACTGGTTACCTTCTCTATTTTTTGCAAATTCCACAACATCAAATTGATATTTGACAGCTGTATCATACTTCTTACTTAGAAATATTTAAATTTCTAACTGTAGTGTAGTCGTTGTAGTCTCCTGGGGATCGATATAGATTACTTTGGGAATCATAAGTCTAGAGAATGATACTACAGTAGCTGTAGACGTAGCGATTACAATAATATGCCGAAAATGTGGCTAAATTAATTTAATTACTATAAGTAGGGTGAAATTATGACTTAAGAAATTGTGTCTTTGTTGGAATTTAAATATAGCATTTAACCTTTAAGTTCCCTTTCCAGTTAAAAGTCAGCTGTCCTATTAAAAGTTGGCTGTTAATTTCGTAATCGTTGAGTAACTTTTACGAAGCAGTGTCGTACCTAATGTTTTGCAACAATGACTACTCTCGTAATATTTAAAAATCCTAGTCTACATTATGATAGATATATATATATATTTTTTTTTTTTTTTTTTTTTTTTTTTTTTTTTTTTTTTTTTTTTTTTTACTTATTACAACTATAATATCTTGAATTTCATATAGTATATATTTTCTGAACTGTTTTTATGTTTGTAATATTGTTTTATAACTTGTAATATTTTAAGTGGTAAACTGAATAAACTTATTCTATTCTATTCTATTCTATTCTATAAAAGCAGCGTAATAAATATGTACTTATAAATTAATAAGATTTTCTCATATTAATAACACAAAAAGATTAGAATGGAATGGAAAAGGAATAGTTACTCGTAATTATAGACTTAAAATAATCCCAATAGATAATATTTTCTTTTATTAACGCGAGTATCACACATTTAAATAAAATACTTTATAACGGATTAAAACGCGATTTACTATTTATATTATTTATGCCGACGTTTCGGATACTTTTCAGCAACCGTGGTCTCGGCATACTGAAAGATGACAGTTGTCTGATTTATCACAAAGTCGAAACGTCGGAATAAATAATAAATCGCGTTTTAAACCGTTATAAAGTATTTTATTTAAATCCCAATAGATATTAAAACATGGTCACCGTATAATAGATAAGTCACTGTATTGTTCGTCTGTCGAACGTTATCAGCATTGGACATAGTATTCAGTGTAATATGTCGAATTTTATTGCAGCCATATTTTTTAAAATTCAACAAGCGGGATATCCTAAATTTTACAACACAGTTTTGGGCTTCAAACTGGATTATTCTATTCTATCACCCAACTATCTCTTGTCTAAGTTATAAGAAAGGGGTTGATAATTATAATGTTTGATAATAATAATTATCAGCCGGCCTAGCATGACAACCACGACCATATTTTATCGACTGTTTTCTCGTGTTTTAATCGATTATCTCTTTATGTCTTCCAGGTGTAACATGACACTTACACTTAAAACTCGGCTTCTGATTTCAAAAGAGATATTTGTCGATCGAGATATCTTGTCTATCAAAATTGTGGATGTCGAGATATGTATAACGATAAATAATAATAATGCAAGGGATGTCCATTACAAATACGTATTTACTGGAGCTTTTAATTTATATTTTTCATTATATAGGTACTTATTACTATCTAATATACTCGTATAAAATTCTCGTGTCACAGTTTTCGTTGCCATACTCCTCCGAAACGGCTTGACCGATTTTTACCAAATTTTATATGCGTATTCAGTAGGTCTGAGAATCGGCCAACATCTATTTTTCATCCCCCTAAATGTTAGGGGTAGTCCACCACAAAATTTTTATTTTTTATTTTTTGGACGAAATTTTTTGTTTTTATTTTTTTATAATGTGGCATTAAAAAAAACATACAACGCCTGCTTTTTTTGTCAAAAAATCTTGACCCGTGCGAAGCCGGGGCGAGTCGCTAGTAGTTATATAACATTAACTTCAAACTAAAAGAGAATTCTTTGAACAAAATATAATATATTAATCAAGTTGCATATTAATTCTCGTGGTTATCGTTGCAGAAGAAATTTATAATATTAGATATTTTCTTACCGATCGTGATCATATTTCCCTTTTAGAATAATAAATTATTAAGAAGGTAAATTGAGAACCACTTTCTTTCTCGAGTGTCGGTTAAAAAGCAAAGCTGAATAAGACGAAGAAGTTCATTTAGATCAGTCTCCTGAATGTAGCGTCTGGCATCAAAGTTAGCTAATAGCAAGGAGATAGGGCACGGTGCAAAATTGAATACGTCCAATCTCGAATAGATGCAATGTGCTGGCCTAAGTTATGTGAGGTGGCGTTTTTATAACACGCTCTTATTATTTTTTAAATAATCAGTCAGAAGGAAGAGTAGCACGCAAAAGATTAAGTGAAATTGAACATCCTTTTTATTTACAAATGTCGAATCCACGAATCTCTCGAGGATAGAAAAGAAAAAAAAATCACAATAGACAGAAAAATATAATGTAAATACTCGTATGTGCAAATTTAAAACAAAGTTACTAATTTCTGTTTTTCATGAGATATCAATGATGTATTGTCGACTTTTGGTATTTATTCTTCCAGAGAAATATACTATTGGGCTCTTAAAATCAAGGGTAAATAGGCTTCTCATAGGCAAGTGCGATTCAACACCTTAGTTAGCATTAATATTTCATGTGACTGTTAACTCAATCCTGTTTCACCATAAAAAAGTAAAACGTCTTTCTATTAAAGCTCGACCGATTTTAAAAATAATTTTTAAAATCGGTCGAGTAGTTTTTAGTTTAATCGTAACAAACAAACAAACAAATCCTTCCTCTTTATAATATTAGTATAGACGAGCTGTTATTGCTGCTATTGAGTGTTAGAATGGTAGAACGCATCTCATGATTTGAACCGCTTGCAATGTAAAGTGTAAGAGAACGTATTGGAACAAGATTGAATGAATGAATGGAGATTGTAAATACGAGACAGATAATGCACTTCTTTTTTATCATTTTGTGCTTCTATTCAGAGTTTATAAGAATAAATTACACTTGTTTAAGAAATAATAGCAAACATTAAAAATCGCCGTAACTCATTGGTTATTTCTAAGTGCGTTCAGCACCGTCAGAGGTCTGCCGGCCTAGCATGACAAGCGCGACAAAATTTTGTCTACCGTTTTCTCGTGTTTCAATCGACTATCGCTTTATTTCTTTCGGGTCTAACATGACAATTACACTTAAAACTCGACTTTTAATATCAAAAATAGATACATTTGTCGATCGAGATATCTTTTCTATCAAAATTGTCGATGTCGAGATATAATATATCGAGATATCTAACATCTTAGTTTGTCTTCTCTCGTCCGGGACATATCTCGTGGCGGTCATGCTAGCCCGGCTGTGTTCGATTCCCGGTGAATGAAATGAAATGAAGTTTAAATAAAATAGTGTATACCGGATTAAAACGCGATTTATTATTTATATTGTATAAATTATTTATCCCGACGTTTCGGATGCTTTACAGCAACCGTGGTCGTGGGGAGACAGAAAGATGACAGTTGGTTGATATTTGAAATGTCACAAAGTTGCCATATTTGAATTAAATATCCGAACGTCGGGATAATTAATTTATACAATATAAATAAAAAATCGCGTTTTAATCCGGTATACAGTATTTTATTTAAATGTGTGATACTCGCGTTAATAAAAGACAATATTATGTAATGAACTTAATTTTGCTCTGGCAAGCCATAAAAAAGTGATGAAAGAAAATGTGTTTGCCCGATGCCTGACGGAACTTACAAACGAATTTTTTTTGATTTTACAAATAGCTTTATCTGTATCTCTGCTCTAAGTATCTCTATATTATCTGAACAACTCCAACATATGCTGAGTGGTATCCGTTATTGGAGGCACCACTCTATTTAAATTTATATTATATATATATATATATATTAATTATGTAATGTTGATTAATTTTAGTATTGATTTCTTTTTTGTAATAGCTTTAAGTGGTGTTTTCCAAAATAAATATTCTATCTTTCTATCTATATTCTATCTATCAACACGACACTACGACAACGACGAGATACAAATCAAGTTGAATACTACGACAGTTCTTATATGGCTAAACAAAATCACACAAAGAAAAGCGCCTTAAACCTAGCTACACAATATGAAACAATTTTTCGCACACAATATTTTTTGCTCAGTTTTATGTTTATAAAATCAATTGAAATCAAAAGTCAGGCTTGTCACAAACAGATTGGAGCCGGGTCGAGAAGGGTTGACGTTGACATTCAAACGGTTTCGAGGACAGACTAGTAAGCCGGCCAGCCGAAAAACAAATGTTAAAATTAGAATATTTTATGCTCTTATGACGTAATCGTTATTAATTCTCGAATGGTAGGTAACTTACAACTTACTAACTAAGGACTGAATACCGGTTAATTTACTATGGGAGTTATACCGGTATAATAAGGGTTTAAGTTAATATTCTTTCGTTTTTATTCATATTTACTGAAAAACCATGAAGTGCATATAGCGCGTTTCGGTATCAGTCTATGGATTTCCGAATACTCGAAGTAAAAAGTAGGTCGACAGCGCATCATTGTTGATGTTTTGTGGCTGAGGTTTCACCTACCATCAAGTGAACCTTATGCTCGTCTGGCGATATCTAATATTTAAAAAATAGCTTTTTTGCACACAATCATTTATGCGAAAAAAGTGCCTATGCATGTATAATGTAGGGATCGCTTTCCAAATTGATAGACTGATGACATAATAACCTTTATGAAAATAAGTATACTCATTTCTTAGAGGGTTGAATTGCAATGCCGCTTGTTATAATATTCTTTATTAATTAGATATTCTATTTGATTTTGGTTTCCGCCCATGACCAAGCTAACTGTAAAGCATGGAAACATCGAAATGTATTAATTTACAAAAATAGAAAAAAATATATTCTACTAACTATAAACCTGTATTGGTATGAAAATATTGATAAAAAACACTACACATGAAAGAAATATTATTTAAGTAATTTTCCCTTTTTTAAGAACATGACGTTCGCAAGTAGCTTCTTTAACACAATCTGCCTTATGCATTGACTTATATGTATACTACATATAAGTCAATGGCCTTATGTGGTATTTTCAGGGACAAACGTTTGCTAAACGTACTTTAAAATAGAGTAAGTTTATTAGATTTACATTTTCTTCAAACAAATGCAGCAATATCAGAAAATTCACCTTAAGAAAGAACAGTTAATTATAATAATATTCAAAAACCGTCACAAAAACTGGTTTCGCATAAAATTGAAGCGTGAAAAAGTTCCAGATTAAATTTTAAGTCTCGATATGGAAATATTCCCGGAGCGATGCGACGCGACACGTCTTGATACGGTTCAAAAATTTTACAACCAATTTCGAATCCAATCTTCGTACGCTCGTAACTTAAAATTCATAATACAAACTACTTTTAATCTTAAAAATATTCGTGTGAGGATATTTGTGACTTATTTAAGGATAGCATAACCTCCTTTTATCATAAGCGCATTTAAAAAAAATATTTTGTAGCAGGAGTAACACAACACAACTGATTTTTTTTTAATTTCTTGTTATAAACACCATACGATCCAATATAGTCCTTATTAATTAATATTATATAAAACTCACATTCATATCGGCGTAATTGGCGTTGATTGATCTTTGACGCTATTTTTATTAAACAGCCACATCATTTATTATTTTGTGAATAATATCTTACCTTAATACTATTTTGATTTATATATTATATAATAATTTATATATAAAAATGTGACACCAAATATTTTGCTTAATTATCAAGCGGCTCTCTTGTAAATTGTGTCATTATTCATGAAAATCAGCGAAATGTTGAACAGCTTTAAAGTACCAGAAGTACCTATGAAGGATTGCGGTGCATTGCATAAGAAATTAACACCAGCCGGCCTAGCATGACCATCAAGAGATATCTCGCGGGCAAGTGAAGATATATTGTATCTCGACATCGACAATTTTGATAGACAAGATATCTGGATCGACAAATATCTCTACTTTTGACATTAGAAGTCGAGTTTTAAGTGTCATGTTAAACTCGGAAGACATTTTTAAGAGTGTCTTGTTAGACCCGATAAAGAGATAATCGATTAAAAGTTAAAACACGAGAAAACGGTCGACAAAATTTTGTCGTGGTTGTCATGCTAGGCCGGCTGCATATTTTTTTTTTTATGTCAGATATCGATAGACGAGCATGAGGTTCACTTGATGGTTGCTGATACCTCAGTCCACAGAACATCAGTAAATGATGCGCTGTCGACCTAATTTTTACTTCGAGCATTCGGAAATTCGTAGACTGAAACCGAAACGCGCAATGTGCACTTCACGGTTTTTCCATCTATGAACGGTGGTTCGTTACCCGGTTAGAATTTAGATATTCCTCCCACCTGATCAATGCCCGAAGTAGCCAGATGTAGGGATACATACAGAAAATTATAAACATGTCGTCCCGGTGGGATTCGAACCCACGACCCATTGATGCGCACGGCAGGTGTTCTACCGAACGTGCCAATGAGCCCGTCGGCATATAAGACAATTCATTATATTTTCTACAATAAACTGGAAGCTAGAAGTTCCAGGATTTCATAACCATGCACGTTTACGTTGTATTGAGTGGGTGATTGAGACACGTAGACGAAAGCACCGGCCGGCGCCGCATTTCTTTATTGTGAGTGATGCGTGCGGCGCCGACTGGACGATAAATGACGTCACCTGATAATTGTTTTGCATTTAATTGAAACCTTGTTGAGCCTTTGACTTTATATTTAACGTGATTTGTTTCTGATCTATCGAGCCTCGAGGCTATATTCGTACGAAAGTTAATCGTACATTTTTAAAAGTTACTACCGGGTCTTGCCAGGAAGAGCAGACTCGACATTAACTTTAAAAAAATGAATTATACCGACGTGACGTGTTATATAAACATTTTGAAAATGAACGATTAAATAATATAGTATTTTATTTACATTTATTTAAATGAACGATTAAAGCGATTAAGACAACAACGATGGAAGTACCCCGCTGAGGAACTTTGAGATTAATATAAATGTCTATAAAATTAAATTGCTGACTCCTCTAACAGTGAACATGGTAAATAAAATTATTAAAAAAATCTGGGATCGCGACAGACTGCCTCGGCCTACCCGTATCCCTAGCAGAAATCTAAATGAAGATCTGGTCTGATATAAACTTCCCTAGGCTTCGGGTGGCTTTGAGGATCTTTCCACAATAAAAAAAGGATTGCATGATTAAAAAAAATTGGGCCTTACTTTAAACCTTTATCTAGTATTCTATTTACAAATAATATGTGCGCACTATTTGTACATACAAAGCAAGTGTAATAAAAGCTTATTATTTAGGTGACAAGGCCACGGCTGAATAACAGTGTGGTGAGTTAGCCAAAACTTCACCACACCCTGCTGAATCTAGTGGCTTTTTCATCAGAGGTGGTTATTTGAATTGATTTGAAATATTTAGTTAGTTGCTCTGTGATGAATGAACGTATGCTATTCTAATATATTTGTCGATTTAGATTTCTTGTTTATCAAAGTTGTCGATGTCGAGATACAATATACGTAATATCTTCACTCGTCCGCGATATTTCTCATACATTCCTCATCTAAGCGCTACACAAAAATATTGTTTTTAACGGAATATCGTTGAATTGTACACAATCACGTAACAACCATCTCTCAGCTCCAATACTCGGTATCAGCTCACCGGCACACCTGCGTGTTTGCGACTCTAGAATACTGGTGACCTAGCCGACATTTATTGTCCTATTTCAATGAAATACGTAAGGCTATTTCTTTGGCAGATTCCTTCTCCTATTTCAAGTATTGCGGTATTACAGTTTTGAGAGATCAATAATTATTGTTTGAATATGAAATGTTCGCGTTGAATACTTTTATTTTGATGTTGAATTAATAAAATTTGATAACTTTTCGGTATAAGCCACGAACGTACAAAGTAAATTGTTATATAGTAATGTTCCCGAGTCTTGTAATAGGACATATGATATATACTCGTACATTAATTATATTTCTATTTCACTGAATATTTATTTCGATAATTTAAAAATATATAGATTAAACTCAAAACAAGCAATCATATTTTATGGTTTATTCATCTATGTATCGTCATTCGTTATTCGGCAAGGAATAAATAATCCTTACACAGGTTTTAAGCTCGTGGTCAGACGAAATACATAAGTCTCGACCCATCAAAACGTAAAGCATGCTCATCCTTCAAAATCTATTTCGACTTATCCATAAAATAAAGTTAGTTACCGATATCGTTTGTTTTTAATGTATTTTACTAACGCAAATATCACACATTTAAATAAGATAATAGCGGATTAAAGCGATTTGAAAAGTACTTGAAATATTGGCATAAATCGAGTTTAAACCGGTAAAATTATTTACTTTTTTATTAATTATTTATTTTAACAAACATGTGGAAACTTATTGATCATTGAATGCTAAATGTATGCACAAATACAGAAAAGCAATTCAGTCTCATATTGGGTAACTTTATGCTACAAGGTAACTCAAGCCGGTTAAAGCAGTCTGTTTTCACTTTTCCAATATTACCAATGTGGCGCACGTCCAAAATCTTCAAATAAGTGCAGATTTGCCAGTGATCAGTAACTTGTAGCGCATTGTTTCGGCCTCTTACCGCCGGGGAAGGCTGCCAACTGCCTAGCTATCTACGCGGTGCCACTCGACATCCCTGATTTATAGCTAAACTTGCCAAAACCGCCTCCAACCAGACTTTTGATTCGAACACGTCTTTGTACAGTTGCAACGGAATGTTTAAAATCTATCTATATATATCAAACAAAGTCGTGGTATTTATACTATTTATAACTCAAGAACCGCTTCACCGATTTTAATGATATCTTATTTATTACAATCGTCTATGTTCCGAAAAACAGTATAACTATTGAAATATCGGAAAAATCCAGAAAAAAAATTAATTGTCATACAAATTAGGTTCGAATCTCCGCCATCTTATGCGTTTGACAGCTCACGTCAAGCGTGCTTATACTTTTTTTGTAATAATTGATGTCCATTGCAAATCAATATAATAAAAGTTGCAAAATATTAATGAAAGTGTAATTTGTTGTAATATTACATAGTCATAGAGAAGTCTTTTCTCTTTACAGTTTACATAACTAAAGAAATAGATAGGTATATAAGATTTTAAGGGACGACACTGTCACAAGCGCATAAGATCTAAAGGCGCAATAGAAATTGCAAATCTTCCACAACTGAGCGTTGTTTGGCCTTCAGTCGTAATCTACCAGGAATTATTCATTGACTTGCTAGTTTTTACTATAGTGGTAAGCTTTACGCAAATAATTGTCTTTTTTTTAATATAGGGGGCAAACGAGGCTGCGGTTCACCTGATGGAAAGTGAACACCGCCGCCCATGAACATCTGCAACGCCAGAGGACTTGCAGATGCGTATCCGGCC
Source organism: Anthocharis cardamines (assembly GCA_905404175.1). Taxonomy (NCBI): domain Eukaryota; kingdom Metazoa; phylum Arthropoda; class Insecta; order Lepidoptera; family Pieridae; genus Anthocharis; species Anthocharis cardamines. Next base: position 12,176,822 of record FR989958.1, on the reverse strand, counting down.
TTGGTCTTTAAGGAAGTGGATTTCCGAGTTCCCTAGTGGGATATGGGGCAGACACGTTTCTGTGTCTGTTTCAATACTCATTTTTCTTAACAGGCAAGTATGTGATTACAAACTGTCTACTGGCCGTGCCCGACCAAGACATTTTATTAATTAAAAATAATAATAATCATTTTATAAGTTAATCGTTTATTTGTATATTGAATGACACATAGAATTTAAATAAAGACTTATACAATAGAAGTCAGAGAGGACCTAATCGTCAAACACAAGCCGAATGCACTCAAGACAATATTTCTGGGAATCAATATAGGATCCATTCGGCCGGATAATCCGGTTTGAATAATTCGGACGGGTTTGGGTGCGAAGATAGGGTTATCAACTGTAAAACAATTGTGAAAAAGATCTGGAACTATTAAAAAAAATATAAAATAATAAATTCAATTTTTTTTGGCTAAATTAAAACCACTGTTATGAGTCGGTAACCCATTTTTTGCACTGCGTAGAAACTCTTTATGTTAAGCTAATTATTATATCATTACGCTGTGTGATTTTGTTTTTGTACCTTCCTTTATTATTTTTTTGTGGGTGTTTTATGAAACAATTATTTTTCTTCTTCATCTATACTAATATTATAAAGAGGAAGATTTGTATTTATGAATTTTTCTATTTTTGTATGTTATGAATAAACTCAAAAACTACTGGACCGATTTTAAAAATTCTTTCACCAATAGAAAGCTACATTGGCAGCGAGTAACATATTTGAGTATAGTATTTACATCTACATTGCACCCGTGTGAAGACGGAAGGCGTTGCTAGTAAATTTATATAAAACGTCTTTTATTTAAACATCAAAATTCACACTACTCATACTTAATGCGAAATTTTGTCACAAGCTATTTCATTACGGTGTTATTTATAATTATCTTCGATCAACAATATACATGTCAATGATAATAATTATCATTCAAGACAACCACCGTAAATATTGACAACATAAGGAGATTCTTTTTAAGTAGGTATATATATTAGCGTTCTTTGAGGTCAAAAGAGACCCTGAAAGTATTTCAGTTTTTTGCAACTGATCCTTAATAATATATTGAGTTTATGGGATAACAAACTGTGCCTTCAAGCACGAAATATCATAAACTCTTGATTTATCTTTATTTATAAATTAATTTCTGATATCTGGTAGCCCTAGCCTGGCGAGGCGCTGTGGTCTCGAGATAGCGCTTAGGCCGATCTTGGCACTCTCGCGCCAGCAACACCGCACTATTCTGTGACGATCAAGATTGCATATTTGATTTTGAAAATACCAAAACCTTTACAAGCCGGCAACGTTATGTCCACAAAATAGAAGAAGTAAGTAGAAGTGCAAAGTGTCATAATTTGTACCGACTGTCGCCAAATCCACACAAATAAATGGAGTATTTAACACTGCATACAGTTACATTTTTTTGATCGTTGTTTTTATTTAACTCAAAACTAGCTAAGTCACGCTAAACACGTTAGATGTTGCAATCACAATAGTAATTAACGCTGACGAAAGCTTTTTTTTGGCATCAAGCCAGAAACAAGAGCTATATATTTATTTATTATTTTGTGAATTATCACTCGTATTAGAATGTATTAAATCAATAATTATCTGTTGTACACACAGACATAGACAAATTTTAATAGCTATTGGTCCAGGCTCACCTCTTCTATATATCTAAAATTTTTCTATACAAGCAAACAAGCGCTAAGCCTTCTAACTGCATAGCATTTTATATAAACAAAAAACAGAAAAAGAGAGATTTGAATGGTAAGTTGCAAGTTATTTACAAAATAAAGTAAACAAGCGTGCCTTTAATTTCTGCAAACATAAGAGAGATTAAGTAAAACTGGATTGTAATAAGTAAATACTTGTATTAGTTTCCAATATCTAAGTCCTTAAATAATTTTGATGCTGAGTATAGATACATATATCTAGGAAGCGATCGCTTAGTACCAAGTCATAATATGGACACTGTCAAACTAAAATTGCCTTCGGAAAGATGAACAAAAAATTTATATATTAAACTCGAAGCGAGGCATGAAGTTGGTAAAAGTTTTGGCAACAAAAACGTTGCCAACAAACCGCTGAAACCAGGCCACAGGCTTGTATAAGAATCGTTATACAATAATACGGAAGATATTTATAAGCAATATTAAAGTCACATAATATACCATTTTTAGGGTTCCATACTGTGTATCAACAACGGAACCATTATAGGTTCACTTTGTTTTGCCGTCCGTCTGTCAAGACCATTTTTGTCAGGAACGCGTGGAGGTATCAAATTGAAATTAATATCAAATACTCAGGCTTGCAATCTCTTGCAGCAATGAACCCTCGGTTGAACATCAACGCGAACCCTCGGTGCACGAGACTGACTCATGAGATGAGGCCAGCAGCGCATCTTCAACTCCTCTGTTGTTGTGGATGGTCTATGTTCAAGGGTGGCGGTGTTCACTTTTTATCAGGTGAGTCGCAGGTTTATGTGCACCCCTATGCCTGAATTGAAGCCCGTTTATAACACGAGAAAAAAATTTAAACACTTTTTTCTCGGTGGTTTTCTTAGGATTTCTTTGGCACAAATGTGAAAAAAAAATTATGCTCAGATCTGAAAATTAGACACTTGGAGCAAAAATTTGCTAGATGTTATTTTGCAATAAAAACATTTATTATTTATATATGTATAATAAAATTACTATTTCCTGTTTATTATCCAGGAATCCCGAAACGGCCTGTCAGTTTTAAGAACTCTTATGACTTTCCTGGCTGCAAATAAATATATTTATATTTTTTATAATAGACACAAAAACTTGTCATACCTAATTTGGTTAAGGTGGGATATTTTTTTGTATTAGTTTTTCTACAAGTTACACACGATAAGTTAGAATACTTTACTAAGATTTATGTTATAGCTCTGAATAGTATAAAAACTGTGCTGGTCGTAAATTATATTCATAATTCTTGTTTTATAGTAGTTTTTGCACGTGAAGTAAGTCAAGTACAAATAGTACATAACTCGTCGACGTTTATTTATTTGTTATTGGTTTTATAATAAAATTATATATGACGAATGATAGCAAACCATACTTTTAGTTCTGGTATTACTGCTTTACACAGTATAAAACAAAGTCAAGAAATGTATGTACGCGCATAACTTCCGAATGGCTGCCAAACTGGATAAAGGTTTGTCAAAATATGAAAAAAAAACTTACAGAATTGTGAAAAACGTGAGTTATAACTTATAACTCCATAGAAAAATAATCTTGATTTTCATTTACCGTGCAAGACCGGGTCGGGCGAGTCTATACTAATATTATAAAAAGGAAATGTTAGTTTGATTGTTTTTACGTTACGATTTAACACACACAACTAGACCGATTTACTAGATAAATCTTCCACCAATAAAAAGCTACATTATCAGCGAGTAACATACTTTGGTATTTTTTTGTATATCGTATATCGACATAGCACCCGTGTGAAGCTGGGGCGGATCGCTAGTATTATATAAAATGAATTCAGATTAGCACGTGTGCGGCATCCATTAGCTTCCCACCAACGCTTGTAGCCCGCAAGGCTACAAGCGTTGGTGGGAAAACCTACAAATTCCCCAAAATTAAGCTCGCACGAGTATTCAAGAACTATTATCGGGTAGAAGTTTCAAGACATGTGGCTGCTAATAATTAATTAAAACACAAACTCGTGTTTGGAAGATCCAGGGATTGTTCCGCGACTCCGATTATTCGACTTGCTTCGACGTGGAATGTTCCAGAAAGCAGGCGGTGTATGTTATAAGTGTACTACATATAATATTATGTTTTGGTAAGGTTTTTATGAGCAGTTTGTACAAATATTTGCCTTAGCTTAACTAAGCTTTCAAAACTTTAATTGTGTCTTGACAAACATTTATAACTATAGTTTATGTTTTGACCGCTTCCTTGGCTCAGTGGTAAGCGCGATGCGTTTAGCACCGGAGGTCATGGGTTCGAATCCCGAGGAAACAACATTTAAAAAAAATTGTTTCGGTCGGGCAGAGCACAGAAGGCTGATCACCTACTTGCCTATAAATAATAATGACCAGTAAAGCATACACAGAAATGGGTCTGCCAATTGCCCCACTAGGGGACTCGGGAATTCACTATGTTTATTTTGCTATATACATTTATTAATAACAAAACAACCAGATGAAACAGAAGAAAGGGCATGTTTGTCTAGAAGAAGCCTATTCACCCTGGTCTTAAGGATACCCAGATACCCAAGATTATATATGATTGTATATATGGTCCATATAGTCCGGAAAGATAGAAGCCGGTAGGGAGTTGCATTCTTTCGAGGTTGAGATTTTGTGGTTCTGTGGTTAAGGTATCACCTGAGTGAGTCTCATGTCGCTGTCGCAGTCGACATTTGTGTCGCTGTTACAAAACTTCCTAATTACCCCTCGGCCGTGGCTTGCAGCCAGTGAGCCGTCAGTAATAGCGTAACTAATGCTGATCACACTCACTCTATTAACCTCAATAAATTCGTACTAAATTACATTTGGATCCCAAGTTATTTCCGGTAATGCAGTCATCAATATATGTACTTGTGACTTTTCGCTAAATTAACTTTGTTATCTTGTTCTTTGCGAACGTGAACGATTGTGACAAAATTGTAACAATATAAGCGTATAGGAAAGTCAAAAAGAAAATTAAGTTACATACCAGTATATTATAATACTAGCTGACCCGGCAAACGTTGATTTGCCATGTAAATAATTTCGAAAAAGCAGGGGTTGGTGATAAGATAACAAAGTAAAAATTTAGGGTTGTATGTATATTTTTTTAATGCCACATTATAAAAAAATAAAAACAAAAAATTTTATAAACAGTTTTTGTATATTGGCCATAATATTACGATAACTATCAAGAAACTCGGAAAAATTCCTGCCTTCTGAGATCTATCTTGGCGTGCGCTGCCTTAACCGTTGGAGTTACAAGAATAAAATGTATGGTGGGATTATTTGTTTTAAATAGTTCTAAATAAAAGTCCGCGATAGCATATATCTACATTTTATGTGGAAGCCAATATACCCTAAACTATGAGCCAAAAATACATTTAAATTTGATTCATTTTTCAATTGCAATTTTTAGAGTATTTAGCTAATTCTTATCAAAATTGATACATTTATCGCTTTCAGTATTTAATATAGATGAACTTTGTCTTTTACACCAAGTAATTTGGACAAATGGTTTAAAAAATATCACGATATTATTGACTTGAGTGTAGCGTCATTAAGCGGAGATTGATTAAAAAACAGCTCGGTTCAAAAATAAGCTACCCTTAGTACTAATTCTACGCAGACGAAGTCGCGGGCAGACGCTAGTTAGATTATAAAGAGGAAAGATTTGTTTGTTTGTTGCGATTTAATTCAAAAACTACTGGACGATTTAAAAAAAATTTTCACCAATAGAAAGCTACATTATCAGTAAGTAACAGGCTATTTTTTTGTGTATAGTATGTCTACATTGCACACGCGCGAAGCTGGCGCGAATCTTAATAGATAGATATGTAGGTAACATACCTACAAATAGATTTTATAAAGAACAATCGATGGCCCTATTACTTAACAGTAATCTCTTACAGGTTATTTTATTAATATAAAGGAGCATGACATAAGTATTATACCATTGTAATATTTAAGCTATAACAACTTGAGATATTTTGGATACAACTATAGATGTTTGAAGTCAATTTATTTGAATATTTAAGTTGTATAAAACAACTATCGCTGGTAAAATTATTTAGTGGACTGTATAAAAAATAAAGAATATAATTATTAAAAAGTATCAGAGTGAGACACGTTGACAATAGTGTGAACGGTTGAACAAAGAAATTGTTACCACTAACCTTAATCCCCTTTTCCTTTTCTGGTTTGGATGCAGTCCTTCAGCTTCGATACAGGGCACTTTCACTTAAAAGGATTCCTTGTGGACGAAGAAATAATAAATAACTTTAAAATATATCAGGAGAACAGTATTAGTAATACGGATATCTACACCTCTTCGTTACGAACGTCGGACGTGCACTATTCGGTGCGCGCGGCATAGCCGTTGAGCCTCCGCAAATTTCACCTCACGCAAAAAGAGGGTAGAATTAATCAAAATACAGTGGCACTTTATTTCTTACTAACGTTCACACATTGATCAAACAATTAACTTGGTAAATAAAGAAAATTGTGAGTACCAAGGTGGAAAATTATGAAAATACTTTAATTTTAGTCTGGACTTTTCTATACTTATATTACAAAGAAGAAAGTTTTTTTTACTCAAACGATTTAAATCAAAAACTACTCGACCGATTTTATAAATTCTTTCACCAATAGAATGCTACATTATCAGCGAGTAACATAGGCTTTTTTTGTGTATAGTATATCTACATTACACCCGTGCGAAGCCGTGGCGTGCTACTAGCATTTTATAAACATCAAATTTTAACTTTCAAGTAAGTCTTTTAACATTGCAGAGCAATATTAAAAGACTTACTTGTTTTGCGAACAATTTTCATTATTTTTATTTAATTTTACATCTAATGTATTTAGGTTTTAGGTATACAAAACTATTTTAAAAGTTTTAGTGCTATTTCAAGTCTTTTTTATTTTTGTATGCCAGAGCGTGAGGCATTCAGCTGATATTTGTCTCAAGACATAATAATGATGCGCTATCGACCTACTTTGAGAATTCGGAAATCCATGAATAGAACGAAACATGCAATACAAATCAAATGGATATTTCACAGAATTCCATGGGATTTTCCATTTATAGACGGTGGTTCGTTGCCCGATCATACATACATACATCACGCCTCTTTCCTATTGGGGTAGGCAGAGATTACGGAATTCCATATGCTCCTATCTTTACATGCCACTTTCGCTTCTTCACTCGTCGGTTACGAGTACTTTTGACCTGGCCCTTTCATAATTTCAATATTCCGTCCATACACATATTAAAGAAAATTATAAATATTATATCCCGATGGAACGCAATTCAATTACCCAGTCCGCCAATGAGACCGTCAAACTCTGTATATACTTGTATATTTTAGTAAGAATTTGAGCATTTAATTCCATAAAATTCTCCAAAACTTTGTCAAGCTCATTCCCGCAGGCCTTGTCACAAGTTTCAGACAGAGTGCATACATTATCTATTAAAGGTTTTTTAAACCAACTTAAAATTGCGTTTTTAATAAATGAACGAGTTTCTGAACTTAGAGTGTTTTTAACTGTTTAAGCAGCGATGAGTTTCTTGGGAGTATTTACATAGGCGGCGTGGCGGTTAGAATTCATATAATAAGCATGTACTTATACTCAGTCTAATTAAATTTACGTTCTATACTATTTTTAACCGACTTCAAAAAAAGGAGGAGGTTCTCAATTCAAGTGTTTTTTTTGTATGTTTGTTACGTGATAACTCCGGCAATTAGGCATGTATTTTGACGATTCTTTTTTTGTTTGATAGGTCATATTTCAGGAAGGACAGTTTAATACTGTCTTTGCAATAAACGGTTTCGAACGGTACTAAGCGGCGGCCTTTGGCTGGGAGCGACTTCAAAAATAACTGTTTATCAATGTTAAATATACATATATAAGTATCAATAATATTGTCGATTGTCCTTTAATTAAGGTATAAAAATAGAATAGAATTGAAGGAATAAAATATTCTTTTTTTTACTTTTTAATTTAAGTTTGTAGATATAGGTTTAGTGTTGAAGTCAGTTTTTGTTTTATTTAAATAATTAATTTAAAGATGAAGAAAAATAACAACATATGGCTTAATAAAAAATATGCATAAATAGAAAGGGAGCCGTTCAGCATGTGTTCAAACACAGATGTGATGCAACGCTGATCTTCTGAAATTGAAATTTCAAAGTGTGTGTTCATGAATGTCAAATTCGGGATGCTTTTTATCCAAGGAAATAAATCTAGCCTGTCTAAGCCACAGTTATAAGTTAATTCCGAGGGTAAATTGACATGGAGTAAATTTATATATTTCAAAGTCTGTTTCACTGATTTTTTTTCTTTACATGCAAGTAGATGATTAGTTTTCGGTGCCAACATAATTATTTTCTTTACTCGGGAATCGAACCCGGAGCCTCTGGTTCGAAACGTTACAAATGCACCACTCTAAAAGTCGGGCTGTCTAAAGTCGCAACTTTAAAGTTTTGGTGAAACATGAGTCAAAGTAATTTTTGCAGACGTACTGAATTACGACATTCATTCAAGGTCTTGAATTCAATTCTCATCTGATGTCGATCACATATTTGTATCTAAAAAAAAGTTATCAATATTGAGTTTATCATAGTTAAATATTATAAAGAGAAAAGAATTTTGTTTGTTTATTTGTTACGATTTCAAAAACTACTGGACCGATTTTCTGTCACCAATAGAATGCTACATTATCAATGAGTAACATAATTAGTTTGTTGTGTCTATCTACTTTGCACCCGTGCGAAGCCGGGGCGGATCGCTAGTATACACTATAGTACTACTAAAGTTGATATCTATCTATCTATATATAACGCAAGCTTGGCGAACCTGCTTCCAGTATATGTCCTGTTTATCATATTATAACCATTGCAACAAAAGCCCGATATACTCGTAGCTAGTAAACTCACATGCAATTAAAAATATGTTTTTTCTTAACTTCCTTCTAATTTTTCGATCAGCCCGCCTAGCATGACCATCGAGAGATATCTCGCAGACCAGTGAAGACAAACGAAGATAAATAAGATATCTCGATATATTATATCTCAAGATCGACAACTTAGATAGACAAGATATCTCAATCGACAAATATCTCTACTTTTGACATAAGAAATTGAGTTTTAAATGTAACTGTCATGTTAGACTCGGAAGACATAAAGAGATAATCGATTAAACCACGAGAAAATGGTCGACAAAATTTTGTTGTGGTTGTCATGCTAGGCCGGCAGGCAGACAGGTGAATACCTAGAACCTACATTGTACAACAAGAAATAAATAAAAAAGAAGGATTTGGCAAGCGATGAGATTACTTTCGGCATACAATGACAGATTTTGAGTCACATTTGCGCCCTCTTGGCACCGTGCCACGGCTTCCGCGAATCTGTTTCTCGCACAGTCTTATTGCTATCTACATAAAACTACCCGCACCACGAATAAATACAATTCTAATCTGTACAGTTTTAGGCAAACTAAAAACTTTATCAAATTTATTGATTTCTGTGTATTTGTATAATTAGAGAAATAACAAAAAAGACATGAACAAAAGTTTATTTTTTTATGTTATTTATTTATAAATGTTAATGTTGGAATATCGAAATTCCGACCAGGTAACGAACCACCGTTCATAGATGGAAAAACCGTGAAGTGCATATTGTGCGTTTCGGTTTCAGTATATACACAGATTCCCGAATCCTCGAACTAAAAAGTAGGTCGACAGCGCATCATTGACTGTTGTTCTGTGGCAGAGGTATCACCTACCATCAAATGAACCTCACGCTCGTCTGTCGATATATACAATAAAATACCCACTCGCGGTGATATCGATTGTACAACCGGAAGTGACAGACTCACAGTTTATTGCCTCCACACGTGTGTGAGACGCGCGAGATATAGTGTACTTGGTTTAGCTGTTCTACCAACGTTTACACATTGCACTAAATCTTCGAAATTCAAATTAGACTGTTTTGATGGCAGTAAAGAAATATAATAAGTATGAAAGTGTGTTTTGTAGTGAATTTTTTTCTGCATTAAACGCCCTGAACGAAAAAATTGTCGACATAATTAAATTCTAAATTTAACCTAGCACATACGTTAATTGTGAATTGTTGTTATTTTATTAATTAACTAGTAACATGCCCCGGCTTCGCACGGGTGCAATGTAGATTTACTATACACAAAAAAAACCCTAAGTAACTCGCTGATAATGTAGTTTTCTATTGGTGAAAGACTTTAAAATCGGTCTAGTGGTTTTTGAGTTTATTCATAATATTCAAATCTTTCCTATTTATAATATTAGTATAGAAGTAAAGATATATGTTATATAAAATACAAAAAAAAACCTCGAGTAAAAATATAATTTTATAAGTTAGTATTATTATTTGTACTTTAAGTGCAGTTCAGTCAAGAATCCACACGCAAAGACTTGTAATTGTTCAGTTAACTTCCTTAGTTATTCGAACTTATAATTACATTTTAATCAACTATTAAAACAATGACGACAAGGCATTTAGTGACTTGCGTTTTCAATACAAATAATTTTGTTGTGAGTAAATATTTATTAATTTTTATTAACTAATAAATTAATTATTAATATATACTCGTACCAATTAATAATTTGTTTGACATTTATAATAAGATCGCTTAGTGTCCAGTTTTTAATTATAAATGGTAAATAATAAAATTTATAGATTGTAGCATTCTCGTAGAGCGTAGCATGTCGTAGCAAAACCACAGAAGTAACAAAGGCTAAGTGCTTTTGTGAGTTATCAGCACAATTTTGAAGATGTGTTTGATTTGAATTCAAGGCTTGTAATTATTCCTACGGCTTCAACCCTGGATGGGTTGAGAAGCCTTAAATTTTCGCTGTAACTTTTACCCTTTCAGTGGTTTAGGCAAGGTAACGTAACAGAAATATGAATATAAATAGTATGTATACCAAAAAGAAACGCTAGTATATGCAAAGCCTTAAGACAACTATATGAAGTGGCGTGTTAAAGCGTACATTAACTGAATGGGTACGTTCACATTTGTGTTTTATTTACTATAACTAGTTGTAATTGCTACGCTGTTTATGAAAATAATACTACTGTAACAAAACTTTTTATTTCGTTTTTAATTAAAAACTTTATTTTTGATCCTATATGCAATTATATATTACTATTATATTGTTTTGACATTATTGATTTAGTTTAATAGATTTATTTCTTAAAGGGGTGTGGTATCTTAAGCACGTATTATAATACCGCAGACTCCAACGTTCTAACCTTCATCAATAATAATCAATGCATGCTTTAAAAAAGTTGTCTAAAAATATGTATATCTGATGCGATACCGAAAAAAAGTAATATTCGGAGATTTAAATGTGAAATTATGTATATTATTAGTTTGCCTGTATTTATCAAAAAAAAAGTGAAAATTGACAGACTAAATATCACCACTGATTGTAAACAGTTGCATAATCATTCTAAGAGTAAAACTTTCTATTTATACTAAAATTCTGATATCATTCTATAAAATAAATACAAAATTGTAAAGCCATGTAAAAATAAGCAAGTTTTGTGTTACCGGAGTCCATTAGTCAGACGGGGTTTTAGTTTCATAGCCAAAACAAATCATGAATCACTGCCAAAAATTTGTGACGACGGGGTTGCTACCCCAGCCTCCTTAAATTACTCATAGCTCATGCTGCAAAAAATATCAGCACACAGCCAAGCTATTTTTATTATTGTGCTGTATGAAAAGTATGTATAAAATTAGTGTTTGTAATAATACTAATTATATACTAAATAGTGTAAATTTTTGTATATATTGAAGTAAACTAGAGACCTGCTTCGCAAAAATACTCAGGTACTTTTTTAATAGGCAAACATAATTTTATAAAAAAAAACATTCATATTATTGAGATTTTTTTTAAAACACGGTTTATGTTAACTAATATACAAGTAATATTATTATTTGGATGGCGACAATTTTTCTATATTAATATTAAACGAGATAAAAATTACGAGTAAGAGGAGATGAAAAGTGTTTATTTTCTTCGATATTTTGGTCGTCGTCTAAATCGTCTAAAATAGGTTATGAATAACCTCGTTTCCTAAAGAGATAGGGCAGAGAGATATTCATTCACCGATCGTAATATTGCCTAAGGCTTACGCAAGTATTACGGAGTTTAATTAAAAAGGGTGATGCCGTGAGTTTTAAGTCACGGAACAAGCGAGGCAGCTTGAGGGGCTTAAAATAAAATATGCTGTATGATTGGAAAACCAATAATAAATATAATATCTTCTACTAAATGGTATAAATATAATAATAATATAGATTTGACTATAAGGAGGCAAAAGAGCTTGCACGTCAGTAGTAAGTAACGGCGCATAAGCACCTGTAATCTTATCAGTCGCGAGTATTTATCTAGCTTTTACGTTGGAGATCATATGCTTCTAGAAAGTAATCAGGTTGTATCGGTTTTTAGTGCATGTAAGAAGGAGAAAAGTTATCGTAAAGCTATTACACTATGTTATGGGTGGAATTTTGAATTGTGTCGGCCTGGTAAAACATATTGTTTATAATCCAATTATACTCTCCAAAAAATTGACTCAAAAACCTTTTAAGACGATCAGAGAGCAGATTGACCTTGTACGTTTAGGCGTGGCCTAACGTTTCCCTTCCCGCCAGCCGCTAGCCCCCGCACCGAAACATCGCGATAGCATTGCGTAGGGAGCCGAAAAACGTAGTTTAGAAAATGACATAAAATAGGACTATTAATCATCCACTAATATTAAGAAGTAGTTACATTTTATGTTAAATTAACATCGTAGCATGATGAATATAGTTAATAACATAAATAAATATAAGCATAGTAAAATATATTAGTAAATAATTATTTACTAAATATTAAGATTTATATTTTTGTACGTTATGAATAAACTCAAATTCTACTGGACCGATTTCAATATAAGTATATTTTATTATTATTTCGATAAAAATACTTTCACCAATAGAAAGCTACAATATCAGCGAGTAATATAGTGTGTATACTACATCTACATTGTACCCGTGTGAAGCCGGGGCGTGTTGCTAGTTTATTTATATAATATAAAGTCGGACTCATTGGCACGTTTGGTCGAACACCTGCCGTGCGCTCCGATAGGTCGTGGGTTCGAATCTCACCGGAACGACATGATTATAATTTTCTGTAAACATGTATTGCCCATATCTGGTAACTTCGGGCATTGAACGGGTGGAAGGAATATCGAAATTCCGACCGGGTAACGTACCATCGTTCATAAATGGAAAAACCATGAAGTGCACATTGCGCGTTTCGATTCTAAGTTACGGTTTTCCGAATGCTCGAAGTATAAAGTAACTAGATCAATAGCGCATCATTGACTGATGTTCTGTGGCTGAGGTATCACCTACCATCAAGTGAATCTATCTTATATAAGAACTCGATATCTAACATTAAAAAAAACATGGAATACCAATAAAAAATAAATAATAGTTTAAAAAAACAAAAAACACGCTTTTTATAGAAAACCAAACTAAGAAATAGAAAATAAATTTTAATAAATTTAAATTAAGAATAGTGTTAAAAATTTCAATAAATATAAATTAATAATAGTGTAAATAAAATATGGGGTGGGGTGCTTTTTAGGATATTATCAAAATGATAATCACTCTACTCATATCTATACTAATATTATAAAAAGGAAAGATTTGTATTTTTGTATGTTTGTATGATATGAATAAACTCAAAAACTACTGGACCGATTTTAAAAATTCTTTCACCAATAGCAAGCTACATTATCAGCGAGTAACTATTTTTTGTGTATATTGTGTACATTGCACCCGTGTGAAGCCGGGTAGTGTTGCTAATCTGTCAATAAAATATTTATAACTATTGACACCCCACGCTTTTTTTTAAATAAAATATTTTTTTTTATTTACACTATTATTAATTCATATTTATTGAAATTTTTAACACTATTCTTAATTTAAATTTACTAAAATTTATTTTCTATTTTTTAGTTTGGTTTTCTATAAAAAGCTTGTTTTTAGTTTTTTTAAACTATTATTTAGTTTTTACTTTTTAGTTTGGTTTATTCATAAAAGCGTGATTTTTTAGTTTTTTTTAAACTATTATTTGTTTTGTATGATGATGTGAATTAAAATTCTCCTGAGTATTAGAAAATTTGTCAATATTAGAGAAATCGGCTAAAGATAATAATTATTGGAAATTAAAATTAACATCAAGTCCTGTCTTATCGACTGTAGAGAAAAATTATAAAAAAATAAAATTAAGTTTCTTACCTTATCGACTATAGATGAAAATTATATAAATTAACAAAAATCATATTATGCAAACTGAAAAATGGAATCTAATATATAAAATTTCCATGTTACAATGTTAGTTACCGTACTCCTCCGAAACGGCTTTACCGATTTTTACCAAATTTTATATGCGTATTCAGTAGGTCTGAGAATCGGCTACTATCTATTTTTCATACCCCTAAGTGATAAGGGTTAAATTTTTAATTTTTTTTTTAATTTTTGGACGAAAATTTTTGTTTTTTTTTAATATGGTATTAAAAATACTTACAATCCTATATTTTCACTCTTCTATTACCAACCCCTGCTTTTTTTTGTCAAATAATCTAGAATCCTATACAATGTACATTGCACCTGAGCGAAGCCGGGGCGGGTCGCTAGTAATTTTATCAAATTAGTATATTGTCATCGGTCCTCGATAAATCTACAAAGTTTGAACGAAATCTGGCCGTTTGTCATCGCGCCCAAAGAAGTCGGTTACAAACATACATACAGGTGAAGCTAATAAAAAGCGTGTAAAAAAAACTATTCTTTATCGATAATTAATTAAAACAAAATGAACATTTACATAGAGAATCTTCTTCTTCTTCCTGCCCTGTTCCCTTTTTTTTTTATTTGGGGTCGGCGCAGTATGTTTTCTTTTTCCATTCTCTCCTTTCACTCACCATATCATCAGTCACACCTTTCAAACACATATCATTCTTCACACAGTCAATCCATGTCTTTTTTGGACTCCCTCTTCCCCTATACCCATCCACTTTTATATTTAAATCTTTTTTAGATACATGCCCTTCATCTCTCCTCATAATATGCCCATACCAAGCCAAACGATTACCTTTCAATTTTTCATTCACTGGAGCTACTCTCAAACTTCCTCTTATATACTCATTTCTTATCTTATCTAATCTTGTCACTCCACACATCCACCTCAAAATTCTCATCTCAGCCACATGCAAACGTTTTTCATCCATCAGCTTAGAGAAGAGAGAATCATAGATAATCTTATAGGTAATTATTACTAAATTTATCAACAGTTGCAGGAGGCATGGAAACATATCACAAAATAAAACGAATGTACATTTACATAGAATATTTAACATGTATTTACTGAACTTATCAACAGTTATAGGAGAAATGGAAACAACCCCCAACATAAAACCGGTTTTCATAGGTAATCAATAAATAAAAAAAGAACATTTTAATAGAGAATTGTATCGGTAATTATATAATAAAAAAAGTAAATTTACATAGAGAATTTTATAAGTATTGATTTAACTTAACAAACAGTTGTCAGAGACGGAAACATACATCAAAAAACCGGTTTCTATCGATAATTAAAAGAAAATATTTACATAGAATATTTTACATGTAGGTATTTCCTAAATTTATCAACAGCTGTAGGAGACATGGAAACAACCCCCAAAATAAAACCATTTTTTTATCGGTAATCAATAAATAAAAAATACATTGACATAGAGCATTTTAAATTTATTATTTTTTTACAAAAATTACAACGCAGTGAAGAAAACACATGGTATACCAAAATAAAAACGAGTCTTTATCGATAATTAATTAAAACAAAATGTACATTTACATAGATAATTTTATATTTATATAATAATAGCGAAGCTGGTTGAAGGAAAAATAATAAATTTGAGCCTCAGAGGTTCCTACCAGACAAGATGCCAAGCCGCCGTTGTATCTTTCAACTCACACAAAATTAAATCTAGCCTTTATAAATCGATTCAGGGTCGTAGTCCGAGGGGCAAAATAAAACTTTTAGAAAAGAGACGACTTCAGAAACTTGCAAGCATGAAAAAATATGATCGAAAGAAAAATAGGCAACTGTTTTCTAAAGGCAATGATTCGAATGACGGGGAGAAATGTACAAAACTGGACATGGATCCAGAAATGTTTGAAAAAAATAAAATATTATTTTTACAAAATTTACAACGGAGTGAAGAAGAAAGAAATAAAATTGAAAAATACACTATACTGCAAAGTACTTGCAGTGAATGGATGGAGATAAGGAGAATTATTTTGACATCATCGAATTTTCGTCCTGGTCCTGACAAACGTTTTGGCCGAATATTGGACCTGCAAAAAATACACATTTATATAGTCGATATCTGACATAAAAACACACATATATTTATATAAATACTAGCTTCTGCCCGCGACTTCGTCTGCGTAGAATTAGTACTACGGGTAACTTATTTATTATCCGAGCAATTTTTTCATCAATCTCCTTACTATTTTAATATTCTGATCGCGGCTATATAATATATCATTTACATATTACATATTAATCTCTCAGTGGTAGTAGAGTTAGGTATTAGACTAAGACTTAAATACGGTATATGGTATACGGTCATGGTTGTTAAATTGAATTAAATAAAAAAATCTAAAATAAATGAAATCACTGCTAATTAATCTGATTTGTCGAAAATGCAGAATCACTGACACTCATCGTTATAATTTGTCCAATTTTATAGCATAAATATTATCCTGATGAATAAAAAATAATACTGTAAAGTTTCGTCAAAATCCGTTCCTTCGTTTTTGCGTGAAAGATTAACAAACATACATACATTCTCACAAAGTTTCACATTTATAATATTATATTATTTTTTAGGATGCTTACTTTGCAAATAACACACATACAAACTGCTGTGATTAACTGTAAATTGCTTATTTTAATACATTTTTATAAACTACGTTTTTTTTTTCTAAAACTACCACCATCCCTCTCATGATACCCTGGTTACTTTGATATCTTTGATTGTACGGCATTTTTACTAATCATAGGTATAAATGATTCCAATAGATATACGTATAGTAAATATATTAATAGATTTGGTTGGACTTCCCTGCGAATTTTCATCCCCTATTTCACCCCCACATTGGTCGAAATTTCAAAAATGCAAGAACAAATATTTATTTATATCTTATCAAGTGCCTAAATACAACGTTTCATGGTATCATCTTCGATATTTAACGAACTTCCATACAATTTTTCATCCCCTATTTCAACCCCTCCAAGCCTATATTTCGCGATAAAAAGTAAAAAGTAGCCTATGTCCTTTCCCAAGCTCTAGTCTAGTAAATTTCAACAAAATCGGTTCAGTGGTTTAGGCGTGAAAGCGTAACAGACAGACAGACAGACAAGAGTTACTTTCGCATTTATAATTATATATTATATTATATATATTATATAATAACTATATATTATATTATATAATTATATATTATAGTAGGGAAGTAGGGATAGGGATGTATAGGATTTTTTATGTCGAATATCGACAGACGAGATCCATAGACTGAGTCCGAAAGTCAATATACACTTCACGGTATTTCCATCTAGAGACGGTGGTTCGTTCAATGCCCGAAGTTACCAGACGTGGGGAAGATATGCTTACAGAAAATAATCAACATATTGTCCCGGTGAGATTTGAACCCACGACCCATTGATGCACACGGCAGGTATTCTACCGAACTCGCCAACGAGCCATTATCATACTCATACTACATATTATAAAACAAAGTCCTCCGCCGCGTCTCTCTGTCTGTCGCGATAAACTCAAAAACAGCGGATTTTCATGATCACGAAGTTCGAATAGATAGAATCATTCATGAGGAAGATTTAGATATATAATTTGTTAAGATTTTGTGTAAATTGGTTGAAATATAACGATAATAGTTGTAAGTGTCGGAAAAAGTCAAGCAGTCTGGGAGCTTTCATAGAAAACGCTGTTTGAGATATTATGTGTATCAAAATGATGTGACCCTACGACAGACAAAACGACTTTTATGACTAAAAATACCCGTCATAGCTTTTAGCATATACTATATAACATATAAATAGAGATTTGTATTTTTGTTTTTAACAAATATACTCAAAAACTGCTCGACTGATTTTAAAAATTCTGTCACCAATAGAAAGCTACAATATCAGTATTTTTTTTTATTGTATATCTACATTGCTTCCGTGCGAAGCCGGGGTGTACTACTAGTTTATGTCTATATCTAAATTTAATTAATAATAATAATATATAATTATTATAATTGATAAACAGGAAATATTTGTATATTTGTATGTAACGAATAAACTTAAAAACTATTGGACCTATTTCAAAAATTAACATTTCCGTTCAAAAGTTACATTATCCCTGAGTATCATAGGCAATATTTATTACTAGAAAATAAACATATAGAGATCCTTAGAAATCCCTACCATTTCTAACCATCATAACCATCCCAAGGTGTAAAAAAAATCGCCATAGAATGACTTTCATCGCATGTGCTCCGGAAAATATTGACGATAGGACAAAAAACAACTTCGACAATATTTTAGAACACTAGCAACACACGGATGCAATGTAAAAGTACCTACGTATGTATGTATACACTACTAGAATACTAGAATTTTTAAAATCGGTTCAGTAGTTTTTGAGTTTATTCATAACATAGGAAATACAAAAATACAAATATTTCCTATTTATAATATCAGTATAGAGTAAAGATATCTACAAAAAACTTAGCGAGACCATATGTCCAACTATTGTAGTTCT